>JAZDUH010000434.1:0-135000 GCA_036419115.1 Scarus forsteni | reverse complement strand
GACTACCTTCCTCTTTTTGTCACCATTCGCCACACTTCTCCAGTCCGAACAACATTCCAATGTCATTGCTGTAGATCCTGGTGGTGTGGTTCAGTGAGTCGACATATCTCGCCGCTTCTGGCGACAGCTTGATGTCGCCCATGTAGAGGAGGTGGCTGATGGTGGTCCTGCGAGTCGGTATCCATAGCCAGTCTTGTTGATTATTTGGCTGAGGGGATTCAGGCCTATGCAGAACAGCAGTGGGGACAGAGCATCTCCTTGATATATGCCACATTTGATGGAGACTTGTGCAATTGGCTCGAAGTTGGCCTCAAGGGTGGTGTTCCATTGCCTCATTGAGTTTGCAATGAAGGCTCTTAGAGTCTTATTGACCTTGTACAGCTTCAGGCATTCCAGGATCCATGTGTGTGGCATTGAGTCATAGGCTTTCTTGTAATCAATCCAGGCAGTGCACAGGTTGGTCTGTCTGGTTCTACAGTCTTGAGCGACTGTTCTGTCTTCGCTCCTGTCTGAGAGCGAATTCTTACCAATGCCTTTCTGTGTCTCTTTCATGTATTGATCCATATGCCCACTTATCTTTGCCGCAATGATGCCTGACAGGAGTTTCCATGTTGTGGAGAGGCAGATGATTGGCCGATAGTCGGATGGGACTGTTCCCTTCTGGGGATCCTTCTGGATCAGGACTGTGCGGCCCTTGGTCAGCCATTCTGGGTGGGTCCCATCTCTCAGCAGTTGGTTCATTTGTGCTGCTAGGCGCTCATGGAGTGAGGTCAGCCTCTTAAGCCAGTAGGCATGGATCATATCCAGGCCTGGTGCTGTCCAGTTTTTCATACCTGAGACTTTTTCTTGGATATCTACTACTGTGATGGTCACGGCATCTTGTTCAGGAGATTGTCGTGGTCTGCTCTTAGATTGTTTAGCCACTGTGCATCGCTGTTATGTGATGCTTCTTTCTCCCATATGCCTTTCCAGTACTGTTCAGTCTCCAGCCTTGGTGGGTTAGCTCTTGTGTTATTACCCTGCCACTGAGAGTACACTTTGGCTGGTTCAGTGGAGAACAGCCTGTTTATTCTCCTGGCCTCTATCTCTCTCGTGTACCTCTTCAGTCGGGTGGCCAAGGCTTGGAGTCTTTGTTTAGCAGTTTCCAAGGCTTCGGGTATGGGCATCTGTCTGTACCTCTTGGGTATCTCTTTCCTGGTTGCACCATTCTGGAGTTTGGCTGACAACTGGCTGACCTCTTTCCGAGTCAACTTGATTTTAGCCTCCAACCTTCTCCTCCATGGTGGGCTTTGCCCTTTGTTCTCTTTTGCATTGCCCATCTTGTGTCCAAGCATCTCAAGGATCACTGCTGCTGTACTGTATGTCAGCTCATTGGTCTCAGTGATGTTTGCAGTGGGAATCAAGCTTTCTATTACTGCATTCACATTGGCTAGGATCTCTGGAGGTACTTCACTAATCCTCGCTAGTCGGTGTCGGGGTTGACAGGCGCCATCTTAGCCATTATCTTATCTCTCAGGTCAGTTAGCTTTTGCTCAATTCTGGGGCTTGGTACCCAATCTCTGGGGAGTCAATGTTAACTCCCCATCTGACCTATCGCCCTGGCTCCCTTGCCGTAGCATTAACGTGTTGTATCTCCTCAATCTCTAGTCGCGATAGCAGCTGCCGCCAGGATGTTGGAACACTGAGCTACTAGCTGTTTCGGTGTAAGCATTGACTGTGGGTATCGGCAACCATATATCCTCAGTCTATTCATGTAACCCCGCTGGTTAGGGTTACTGGAGTAGTAGCATTCCAACAGAGCCTTGTTCTCATCTCTTGTCCATTGCCTCCTTTGTCTTGTTCCAGTAGCCCATTTTTCATCACAATGCCCTGGTCCCTCAGCATTTGACGCAGACCTTGTTAACCCGGGCGACGTCTGAGCCGGTTTGGCTTTCTGTAATAACGCACTCATGTTATGAGGTAGGCTATAGCGGTAAGGGTCTTGCCCAGGGACCCTCTGGTAGATGTCATTCACTCCATCCATATGTAATTGCCCATATGATTTTACATATGTCATGCGGGATAAACCAATGCCTTACCCACTGAGCTAACCAGCCGTATATATATATATATATTAATCTGCAATGTTTTTACTGCAGCTTTGGAAGATGACATTTATTTCTGGTGATTACCTCGAAGGGTTATAAATTTAGCCCCTGGTAACCTTTGACCTCTGACAAAAATCAATCTTTGATTTTTAAGACTTTTCATGAAAATCAAAAAATTGTTCCATACTAAGTAACACTACCAAAATTATGACCAAAAGTTGAGCAAACTATTGTCTTTAAGGACAAAAATGTCCCCGTTTACCCACAAGAGTTAAATATAAAACCAACAAAGTTGTTCTTCATCAGTGGAGCTGAATGTTACATATTGAATTATTTATTTTTATTCCCTGATGTTCTTCCCTTCAGGGGATAAAAACAGAACAGAGAGATTTCTGAGCTCTGCCCTGTGGACATCAGGACCAAAGACAGCTTTACACATCATTTCACTTTATCAGCTCATCATACAAACACTGAGGAGGAAACTTTGTTTAGTCGGAGCTTTAAATGAACACACAGAGATCGGAGACAGGCTCAAGAGTTTCAGTCGCTCTGTGGGAGTTTTCTCCCCTCAGGAAAATCAGAAGAAAAGGACACAAAATAATCAACGGGACAAAAGTCTGTAAAAAATTAAATAAAATGGCAACAAAGACCTTGAAAAATAAGGGGGTCTTTACAGCTTTTATTTAATTTAATTAAATTTTTTTATTATGAGTTGATGAAGTGCAAGTTAATAAAGAACACATCAACAATGACACATTGACAAAAGTGAAGCGAGGGCATAAGTAGAGTTAACAACAACAGCAATAACTAAATAAATAAATAAATAAAATGAGAGAGAACTAAATAAAATGTTAACATCTATGATTGTAAAATGAAATGTAGATTTTAACTGGGTTACAGTAAATTGTTAAAAAAATTCTGTCAACAAAAACACGGGGAAAAAATAGATAATTCAAAACAATAAACCTAAAATTTCTGTAGTTTTTTTTTGCCATGATATAATTTCCTGTTGTGTACACTGAAAGTTTCAGCATAAATGTTTCAACAACTAAAGCATTAATCCTTATTAAAAGAAGAAATCAAGTAAATTATTGCAGAGATGTTAAATTTTGATCTTACACTTTAATTTTGCTCAGGGTTAGTCTGGTGTTTTAAAAATAGGCCAACATTTACAGAAGTAATATTTACATTTTTTTTTTTTTGGATGTTCCATAATTACACTGTATTTTTATTTTTAATCATTTTAACATGCTCTGTTTTGTTTTCAAATTTTTTACAAAGAACATCAGCTGCCATTTTTTTTTTTAAGATTAGATTTGATTAAGATTGATAAAAACCATGATGAGAAAAAGCAGGTTAAAAATGCAGTCGTACACACACACACACACACACATATATATATATATATATATATATATATATATATATATATATATATATATATATATATATATATATATATATAGATAGATAGATTGATAGATAGATAGATAGATAGATAGATAGATAGATAGATAGATAGATAGATAGATAGATTTTTTTTTACTAAAATAACTTTTTTTCCCAACAACAACATCATTTGCTGGTGGTTTTTATTTGTTTCATGTATCCATTCTTTATTTTATTTTATTTTGTTCAGGATAACAACAAATGAATATTAAGAAAGACAACAAAACAAAAAAACTAAATAGGACTATATTCAGCTTAAAAGCCCCTTTGAATGTTTTGTTTTGTTTGTTTTGTTTTGTTTTTTTGTTTTTTGGCTTAGTTAAAATCATTTTTATTTTATCAGATTAATAAAATATGTCCAATTACTGAGGGTCTTCTGTGAAGTCAAACTCTAGAAGTAGTCAAGTCTTGTAAAACAATAAGTTAATTATGAACAAATACATTTATCAGGATTAAATGGATTATATACCAATCCATATAAATTATTGGTAAAATGTCAGCACAAAAGCAACATTTAAAGATTCTTAAAAGAAGAACTTTAGGCACATTAAATTCTTATTTATATTTATTTCCTTTCATGATTTTTCTCATTTCAATATTTACTAAAATATTAAAACCTTTAAAAAGCCTGTAAAAAGAAGTTTAAGTCTCTCTGTGACACCAAGAGGAAAATTAGCCTCTAAAATCCAGTTAATATTCATGTTGAATTCTCAATATTAATCAGAAAGTTCATTTTAATGGTCAAAACATTTATTTAAAAACATACATCTGCATCACGGATCAACTTTCTCAATTTAGATATAAAGAACAATCAGAAATGTTGTCAAAGAAAAGTCATAGTGGTGTCTTACAGTTTTTCACAGTTCTTAAGACACGTTTCTCAAAACACTAACGGATTCCTTCAAATTGTTCACACAAAACTGAAAACCTCACACACAAAATGCTAAACCTGACACTCCCTTTTCAAGATGACTCTTTGCCATCAAATCTCTGAACTGTTCACAAAATGGAACTTGTGTTCTCATTTGGTACACACAGACACATTCTTCAATGACACACACATACCAGTCAATTGATACACACAGCTCAGCATTTGCTGCACACTACCAAGCATTCACAGCACACTGAAGTGCACAACTGAAAACCCAATTATAGAAATACAACACACAATGTGAATGGCAATGTCTCATGAGAATTACCCATTTTTCATTTTGTAAAATGTCTGTGTGGGCCCACTTCTTCAAACATAAAATATCACACAAGTATGCAGCAAATCATTGTTTTATTTACAGAGTTTCAGTGCACAGGCATTTCTACAGAAAATGTACGTAAAAAAAAAAAAAAAAGGTCAAAAGGTCCTCTCACTCTTCCCCCTCTCCTTCTCTGGTTGTCATCCATTGTTCAGTGCTCACCAAACAAAGCAGAGGCTCGAGGCCCTTTTATGCTGCAGTTCTCCTGATTGAAAGTTGCTCACCAGACCTGGGTGTTTAGAGATTTGCATAGTTGTGTGTTGTGGGTTGATGCTTTGAGATTTCAGTTGGGGTGTGTGTGCAACAACTGACCATTGTGTGTGCAGCTTTGACAACAAGGTGATGTGTGATTGACATCAGAGTGTAAAGAAGGAAAGTCAGAGTCTAATGCAGATAAGGGAGTGTTTAGATCTGGCAAATTGGGCCGAGCAATTGGTACTTGAAGTGAGGGTTTTGCAAACTGTGCCAAATTATCGATTGTTGTGTGTTAAGAACCGTGAAAAACTGTAACAATAAACTTTACCAGTATTTGTTTACAATAAGTTTTACTAAATGTCATAAAAGAGATTGTACCTTCATAAAATCATTATTTACATGTTTAATGAATGATTAAAGTGATAAATGAGATGAATGTTTGATGATGATGGTCCCTCAGCAGGTCTTCAGTTTGTGGATGGTCTCTTGTTCCTGAGGACGGTCATCAGGAAGAGTCCACAGCAGTACACCAGACTCTTCATGATCAGCACCGTGTAGAGCAGCAGGAGCAGCTTCACCTGGAACGGGGACGGGACGGAGGGGGACGGAGGAGGAGGAGGAGGACATGGTGGGAGTGATGGCACAGGAGGAGGACATGGTGGGAGTGATGGCACAGGTGGAGATGATGTTACAGGTGGAGAAGATGGTGGGAGTGATGGCATAGATGAAGTTCGAGCTGAAGTTGGTGGTGATGTTTGAGGCTTTGGGAGAACTGAGACTGAAAAAAAACAAAAATCAGATGTCAGATTTTTTCTCTTTGACGGCATCACAGAATTAAAGCAGCTACAAAAGTTTTTCTGTTTTCAACAGGAGGTGTTCAGCGGTCTACGTCCGTCCAGAAAGTAGTATATACTAGTAAAGTATACTAAGTATACTTTATGAAATGAACTTCAAGTGTACTATATGTTGCTAAGGGAGCTCCTGGATCATGAAGTTCCTGCTTCTGTTGACCAAAAGCAGCTGAAGTCATGAAGGATTCATCACCTGTTTGCAGCTGAGCCTCCACTGTTCCCCCCTCGTGCTGCACGGAGCAGTTGTAATCATACGAGCTGAAGTCTGAGGACTTGATCCGTACGATGGAGGCGTAACATTGAGACGCTTTGAGCTTCAGCATCGGTTCATCAGCAGGAACCTGCCGTGGTGAACCTCCACTCTTCCACTGACGTCTCCAGGAGAAGCTGACCGAAGAAAGAAAGACAGAGGAGGCCACACACAGCAGGGAGCTCTTCTCCTCCAGCTGCACACCTCTGGATGAAGCTGCTGCTGAGAGGAACACACTGACCACAGGAGGCCCCACGGGATCATCTGGAGATCAGGACATAGAAATAGAATCATCTCACACTGAGTCAGTCTGATCCTGAGGACCACAGGAGCTCTGCTCTCTCCAACACTCTCCAACACCACTACAGTCAACATTTTAGGACATCCTCTATTAGCTGCTACCAGACCACTGAGCTAAACCATCTGACAGCTAACAGGAAGTCAAACGCAGTGAAAATCATGAACACGCCGTAATATCATGGATATGTTGATCAAAAAATGTCAATTAATCGGTTTCAAAAACAGCTTCTCGTGAGACAGGAGGCCTTTTTTTTTTAGACTTTACCCTTAGAAAAGGTAGTTTATTCAATTAAAGTATTCTTGTTTTATACTGAAACTGAAGCAGTGAACTTTAAATTTACTTTTTTATATTTCACAGATTACATACTTAAGAATCATATAATGAAGTAAACTTGACTTATACTGAAAAGTTTAAAGAAAAGTCGAAGACTAAGTCCATTATGACCAAGACTTACACTTGTACTTTAACACTAAAAAAAAATCACACTTGTACTTAAGTGTACTTTTTACTTCTGCACAAAGTACTAATACTTTGTAGATCTTGATCAGGTACAGAATAAGGTCAAGAAACAACACTGGGAGTACAGCCTATAAAAAGAGCAATTTCTTCTGAAATCTGTGTCTGGAGAGAATCCACACATGCACATGGAGAACATGAATAGTCCACACAGAAAGACCGTAAGCAACCCAGGCATCAAACCAGAGACCTTCTTTCTTTGAGGCACGTGCACTACCTGCTGGGCCACCATGCTGCATGTGTGGAATAGACTTTGGGTAAAGGGGTCATCGTGGGTTTTACTTTATTTTATTAATTCATTCTTCCTTTAAAATGTATATTTGTTGTTTGAAATGTGATCAGGGAAACTGATAGAAAAAAAAAATTAAACTATGGGATTATATTTTTACGCTCAAATACTAGGAGTAAATTGATTTAATACTTCTTCGGTCTTCTTTAATGAATAAAGCCTTAGAACTACTACAGGTATTTCACAGTTGTTTTATGAATGAAAGTTGTACTATGTATATATATATATATATATGTATAAATATATATATATATATATATATCTATATCTATATATATATATATATATATATATATATATATAAATCTCTATCTATCTATCTATCTATCTATCTATCTATCTATCTATCTATCTATCTATCTATCTATCTATCTACCTATCTATCTATCTATCCATCTATCCATCTATCTATCAATCTATCTATCTATCTATCTATCTATTTAATTGCCCCGGAAGAATGTACATACGTTTGTCCTTAGACTGCTCATAAAACAGATCTTATGAACAGAGTTACATGATTCTTGTTCATTTGAGGCGGCATTTGTTCTTATTTAGAGCAAAGAAATGAGGACAAAGACATTTTTTTACTAAAAATGTTAATAATCTGCCAGTTTGTCAGTGTGTGATGTGAATTAACTTAAAACTACAGTAATGCGATAACATTTCTGTTGCTTTAAGTCACCCTTTTCTCATTACGAACACACACTTTTTATTATTTAAAGTCCAACAAAGACAGTTCTGACCGACTTGTTTACAAAATAAATACTTGCTGTTCATCAGAAAAATCAAATCTGTCATTTCTACAGGATTTAATGTCTAATCAGCAGATTTACAAAGAGAATTTAGAGTCTTATTGTAGAAAACTGAATAAAATAAATATTTATTCTTACCTGAAACAAGCAGTCTGGTTCCAGAGCCAAAGATCCAGTAAAGTTTGGTATAGTCGTCAAACCATCCCCACAGTGAAATTCTCTCATACAAAAACCTCTGCAGCTGAACCATCTGCTCCATAAACAGGAATCAAACATCAAACAGATCTCTCTGATCCTCACCAACATAAACACCCTTCTGTGGATCATTGAAATATGAATGTTTGAGTCTGAGGCTCCAGTTTAAGTTAAAAATGTTATATCTGAAGCAGAGAGCTGATGAATGAACATACAGACTGATGCAGACTCTCTCTCCTGAGGAGAAACTCATCATATCTGATATTTTTGTCTCCATCAGCAGTTTGAGCACCATCTTCATCCTCGTCCTTCTAGTTTGATCATCAGTGCTCAAAGTTTTTCCTGTTTGTTCAACAGTCTCATGATAGAAAATCTCTTTTCTGTTAAATGATAATCAGCACACATGAGTGTGAGACTGCAGTCAGGGGAAAGAGACTGTTCTAATGTTTTCTGTATTCAGTGCTCATGGATGGTTTGGGTTTATTTATGTGATCTTTGAGTTCAAAGGTCAACTTCACTCTATCCAGAGCCACTAAAATAATCACTAACTTCTAAATTCAGCATCAGTCTCAGTTTGTCTGCTCCTCACAGAGCTGGACCAGTTTTTCTCAAATTTAAATAAAATCTTATAAAGATGATGAAGTTCATGGCACTTTTCAGCAGCACAAACTTCAAATAAAGAAAATTTCCTTTATTTTATGTACTGCTCCCTCCGCATTTATCCTCCATGCTGTGTTGAACTTTTCAGATCGTCACTGAAAAGTAAACTCTAGTCCTTTATTTAACTAATCAACCAACTGTTCTCACAGTGCTATATAGTAATACAAGTAACTAGGGGTGTCAATCACCAGTTTAATCATGATATGTTACAACATTGGCTCTCTGGACAACAATAAAATATTCACAAATATTACACAGCCTGTATGGATACAGGACCATTTAGAGGCCTGTGCTCGATGACGGCTGGTAATAATCAATCAATCAAACTTTGTTTATGAAGCACTTTTCATACATAAAATGTACAGCACAAATACAGGATAAAACAGAAAACCCCACCCACTCTCACAGCCCACATTTAACACAGACAGCCACTAACTAATTTCATTCTACGAAATTTCGCGAAATAAAAAATGACGAAATAAAATTTAAAGACGCACGAAATAAAAGCACGAAATAAAATACAACTGGTGATTTTTTACCCTCCTCGCCTACCATAGCAAAACACTCGCTTCAATATGGAGGAAGACGAGGGGCCTGTTGCACGAAAGTAGGATAAGGGATTAAGCCGGGATATCATGGTTATCCTGGATCAATTGATCCAGGATCTGGTTGCACAAAAGTCGGATAGGGCTAAGTGGGATATGTTTTGACATGTTACCATGGAGATTTATTCTTTAGCTCTAGCCTGCTCCAGACCAGGCTAAGTTCCAGGATTTATTTAATCTCATCCCTTTTCTCAGTTAGCAGTCCCCACAAACAGAAATCAATTTTTATTCCACTGCCCACCAAACGTCGTTATCACATTAAACAAGACCCACTGTCATTATTTGGACATTTGTCATCATTAATTGCAGTGATCTTAGATAAAATTATGATTTTACATGATTTTGCAGTCATTAGATAAGACTTATCCATAGAATATATATAAAATGCACATCCCATATTAGTTACTATAAAAGTCAAAGAGTCACATGTTGTTTGGTGAATCAGGATAAATCAGAGCAGGTGAACCATCAGCTCCTTTAAAACTGAAGTCACACAGAGCTCAACATACAAAGCTCAGAATCAAGACATATAAACAAAATCAAATCATAAAATCAGTGAAAAAAACACTCTCAGTATAATTAAATTAAAACTAATGATTACTATTAACTTTTAAAATGGAAAAGTTCACAATGATTAAAAAGTTAATGTACAGTTATTGCAGAGTGTAAAAGTTTATGTACAGAGTTATTTTTATGCTAACTACATGGCCATTTAAAGTATTTGATGTTGATTTTTTAGTTACAATTTATTGCAATGTTTATTATTTGTTGATCTATTTAAAGGGTTTTTATTTTGTGGTGATGGTATTTCTTATTTCAGAATTTTTTGTATTAAGGATATTTATTTGTTGAGCAAATTTGGTGACTAATTTTCTTATAAATTAAAGACAATGGCAAAAACAATGCTATACGATTTCTTCTGTAAGCATTAATCACACATGGAGAAGGCATCATATAAAATCTCGTTTAGGGCCCAACGTTAGATCGAGACGGCTCTGCATGCACGCGCACACTTGCATACATACAGTATAATCCAACAGCAGCATAAGGAGTAAATGTGGATGATTCAATTTCAGCTTCGCGTGCATTTCAACAAATTCATAATCAGGGCACAACTTTGATTCTGGAGACGTTAATGAACTGTTTGAATCGATATCATGATGTTTCAGCGAAGTGTGTATCAGTGCACTATTATACATTCAGGCGGTCCGCAGAGCTTCTGTCGCTGTGGCGGTGTTTTTTCTTTTTTTAATTCGGTCTTTACCTCCTAATACGCCTCCATGAGGACTTCTGCTTCGACAGGCACGCCGCTCTTGTTGTCATGGTGAATCCGTGATTCTGTGATCGATCGCAGGGTCTGTTGAAGTAACCGCGTGCGCGCACTGATCCAGGATGGGTTACACCTGGCTTTAACAATCCCTGTGCTCTCATCCTCGCTTGGTCTTTTGTGCAACCAAATAAGCCTGAACCCCCTTGATTAGGATTAGATGAGCCAGGCTTAATCATTTAGCCCGGATGTCTGAATCCTACTTTCGTGCAACAGGCCCGAGGTGGAGGAATTAGCTGACGCTCCTTCATCAAATAAATCGGTTGTGTGGACCTATTTTTGCTTCCCATGTAAAAGACCAGAGAACGGTGAGAAGTTTGCGGACAAAACAACAACTGTGTGCAAAATATGCCGCTACAGTTCGCCGTATACTGCGGCGAGTACAACTACCAACTACCAGCTCTGAGGACTGCTATTTGTTTACCTTTTCATTCAAGAATGTACTTATCCTGATTGTTACAACAACAAAGCACTTTTTATTGAGATTTTATGTTCGTATTTGCACTGTAGTCTAAATAAGGGGAAAACTACAATTTGTTTTTTTAAGGAGCATTTGTTTTGTACTGATGCAGCAATATTTTTGTATGTCTTCATTAGGAAGAAAATAAAGAAAAGGAGATTTTTGCACAACTTCCTACTGTTGGGGATTTTTTATCATCTTTATTTTGTATCGTGAGTATTTCATATCGTGAGCCCTGTTTCGTATTTTGTAGCGTTTCGTGACTTGACCATTTCGTAACACCACTAAGACATATATACATATATATATGTATATATAAACATATATATATATATATATATATATATATATACATATATATATATATATATATATATATATATAGATATATATATATATATGTATATATATATACACACACACATATATATATATATGTATGTATGTGTGTATATATATATATATATATATATATATATATATATATATATATATATATATATATATAGATAGATAGATAGATAGATAGATAGATAGATATATTTATATACATACATATATATGAATCTGTAACACTGAGCTGCTACTGAATCCCAATTTCCCTGCGGAAGGTTGTCTAAGGGGATTAATAACATAATATCGAGTGTAATCTAATCAAATCTAAATATGACAGAATAATTGATTAATTGAATGTTACGCCCTGGCTGGGTTAAAAAAGCCAATGGATCCAGTGATGTTTCTCCAGTTCACCCAGAGTTTGACTAAAGAGAAGTATGTTTTTTTGACGATTTGCATGACAGCTGAAAACATTATTATTTCATATCACACCACCTGATTGAGATTTTTTTAAAGCTTTTGTGTGGGATGGTTCATCGAGCAGGGCCAGAACACTTCAAGGATGTCAAGGTGCAAAAAGCAGATTCTTTTTTATTGCTCTGTTGGTCATTTTGAATCAGTTTGGTGTTTTATTTCAGGTATTTATCACAGCAAGATAACTCAAAAAGTACTCTACAGATTTTAATGAGGGTTTCAGTCAGAGTTGGTAATGTTATAAAGAGTTCAGTAGATTTTTGTGGTGATCTGAATCCAGATGATTTTTTTTTTGAACAATCAAGAATTGTCAACATGTCAAGTTTTAGAGTTTTCAGATTTACAGGATTAACCGTGTCATTAATGTCGTGGTGGAGGTTTGTGTTCGCTGGCCATTTCTATTTATACATATTTTAACATCAAACATGAAAGTCAAACAATTTGGACACAAATGTTAACATTTGAACCATCATGATCAAAATTACATTTTTTTTCCCTTTGCTTTATATTGGGTCTTTGCATAAAAAGAACAGCACAAAACAAAGGCTTTAATGTGAATTACCCAAAAAATATTCATTTAGTTATTTGTATTTAAAATATATTATATTCAGTTTTTCAAGCTCAAATTTTATGTAAGGCATGACTCCTTCATCTTGTGCTGTGTGTGTTTTTCTGATTTTGTTTTATTCTTAAATTTACAGTGTGGAAAAGAAACCTCCTGGATAATGTGACTCAATGAAACAAAGAAGAGTTAAGGTTAATTTTCTCTGCAGTCAAACAAATCCCTAAGATGATAATAAAGTTTAATGAGGTTAAATTCCTCTCTGCTCTGTGCCTCACTGCTCTACTTTAGCATCTGAAGGTTTTTGTTCAGCCTCCTCACATCATCTCTCACTGTGCAGAGTCATCTTTCCAACAGGAGCAGTAATATGTGGCTGAGTGAGCAGGTTTCACCTTCTGAATCTGAAGCTCAGAGCTGCTCTGTGTTTTTACAGCTGAGAAGTCGTTTCTCTGAGGATGGTTATAACTTTCTTTGTATATATCACCATTGCTCTTATCAATCACCAAAATCACTCTGAATGTGCCTGCGTCTTTTTTCTGTAACCAGAACACATAATCCCGATCACACTGATCGAGGCCTCCACAGGTGAAGGAGACTTTCTCTCCAACTCTCTTAAACACAGGCGAACTGTCCTGTTGGAGCTCTGCTGCCGTGGTAACCAGGGCTGTGGACAGACAGACAGATGGAGGTCAGTCAAACATCACCTGTAAACACCAAACCTGTTGATGAGGTCCCATCATAACACCTCAGTTTAATAACATACTACAGTCATGTCACTGAGACGGGGCTGCTTCACTGACTGGGCTCTGATTGGCTGAAAACACCCACCTGAGCACACGCAGCACAGAGCCACCATGAGAAGCATGTTGAGTTTCCTCTGATGAACCCCAGGAGAAGTGAGGACGAATTAGGACCAGCTGTCTGATCAGACCGAGCCTGCTGCTCACAACTCCCATCAGCCACTGCTGCACCCTGATAAGACCCTGGTGGTGATTGACAGCTGGGCTGTGGTTTCCTGCACAGTCTGAGGCTTTAACGTGGAGCTGCATCACCTTCTTGCATTTGTGTTGCAGCTTTGCATTCTTCTTCTCTGTTAATGCAAAGTGTTCTGTATTTGTATTTGTGTGACTCTTCTCTACCGCTGTAATAATGAAGACAAACAACAAAAAAACAGACATAATCACAGCAGTTATAAACCAGAGCAGCATAAAGACACTTCAGCTCAGCTAAGACCAAACAAAGTGATGCAGCAAGAACATTTGAGAAGGTCACATGAGGGAACTGTCCTTTCCTAACCACTTTAACTTAACCCTGATGGAAAACTTCACAGGGTCTAGGAGGGAATAAGAGGAGAGGAAAGGAGATTTGCAGTAAAAGAGGAATTTGACTGCACTTTCACTTGGTGTCATATTTATTTGACGATTTGCTGTGACGTAGGTAGGCCACGATGAATTACAATGTTCTGAAAATGAACTACAACAAGCATCTTTGTCATCTGCTTTACCTCAAAGCGTTGCTTCGTCAGTTTGACGTATAAGATAAGAGATACAATAAACCTTTATTAGTCCCACAGGGGGAAATTCCAGATTTATCCAGAAATATCAGGAAGAGACTTCAAAATGGAAAGATAAGTAATTAAAATAAAAATAAATATAGCATTAATACAACTAAAATGAAAATAATGAAAAACAATGAGCCTTTAAGCAATGTCAACTTCTTTGAAGGAACATAAGTAACAATGAAGAGGAAATGAGATCATATGAGAGTGACATAATGGTTCAGAAAACATTCATGGACCTGAACTGGAAAAGAAGAAATGAGTGAAACTTTAAACAGAGACTTGAAAATATTAAAGATGATCTGATGTGAAAAAATAACCTCCTCTCCCAGATGGGACTCTGTGCCTCTCCAGGATGTCGTGGTTTACCTTCTTATCCATGATGCTATCAGTTTTCTCTGAGTCAGCGGTTTCTGAGGCTGAACCGGCTCCACACACCGTCATACTACAGGTGTTCAACTGTTGGCAAGAGACACTGATTTCTACAGTGACTTCACCTGCATAACATCCCCCACGGTAGCTAACATATCGTTGTAAACCCAGTACTTATAATCATGTTGATATCATTTTTAGTTTGACAATTATTGAGCAAAAACGATGTTCACCAATGGCGGTTACCTGGATCACCCCCAAAATCTAATCGTTTTTAAGTTGGGCCATTACCAACATCTCCTGAATATTTAGCAAAATCTGTCCAGTACTTTTACGTAATCTTTAGAACAAAAAAAACATGCCAGTAAAAATAAAACCTCTTTGGTGGAGGTAATAAAGATAGGTGGATCAAGTGATTGATTGATTGAGTGGTTGGTTGATATACGTGCTGTCATACATTTAAATATAGCAGTTTTTCCTTTATTGAAAAAACCTTTAGCTCGTATGATGTTTTTATATTTAAAGAAAATATAATGTAATTGTATTTACATAATCATATATTTTTATAACAATACAAAATTAAAGGTGCTATGAGGAGAATCTATCACCGGCGACGTAAGACTCTGCTACCCATGAGCACGCATGGCGACTGTCGTAATGTTGCGCTCCAGTAACCTCGGAACTGGGAGTGACATCATCTCCGACTTATCGGCGTTCCAGTTGAAGTCGGAAAAAAACATGTCAATCAACCAGGCTATTGTTAGCTGTTGTTAGCACCCCCTGTGTTGTTGTTCACAAATATCATATGAAGAATGTTCTTATCACTATGGCAGCATTTTTGTAAATATAAGTCAAACAATACTATGTATACAGCTGATCTAGAGCGACACACCCCAGTCAGAAGTGCAAATAAATTGATTATTACAGGAGCTAAATAACTGTTCACACTGGAGGCATCCATCTTGGATTGTCAACTCGAGGGTGGCGAGGTTTCACCGAGTTCCCAGTAGGAAATTCCGACTTCGGGGGACGTTCCAGTTGCACTTTCCTACTCGGAGCCCGGAAATTCCTACTTCTGACTACAACTGGAACGCACCAAAAGACGTGATGCTAATAATACTGCAACTCGGACCTTCCTCAGAACTCTGCATTGCTTTACAACTTCTTTTTTCAACAACTTACAGGATGCAAAGCGACGAGGTAATGTATCTCTTTCTAGTTACGTAGCGGTAGTTTTTGATGTGTGACAACAAGCAATTTTTGGAAAACTTATTATCGTAGTTTTGTAGCTGGCTATATATCTCTACTTACAGCCCGGTGCTCTAAGACGTGTAATATAAATAATAAAATAATATAAATTTGCTCTAGTTTTAATTGTCTTGTTCCTGAAGTTGAGTATCCAGGCCAGTCCAGCCCTGTCCGACCCGACCGTGAAGCTAAGGAATAGCATTTATAGATAACCTATTTTGATGCTATAAACTCATTTTAAAGTGTGTATTTCCATCAGGCATATATCTAAAAGTGAGACTTTTTTGTAATTACTTAGAAACTCCTCATAGTCTCTTTAAATAAATAATTCTCTACAGAGCAGATCTTTATTAATGTAATGAGAGAATTTAGAGCTACCTTTGAGTGTTTAGTTTAAGAACTTAAATAATGTCAGTGATCAAAAAAGAAAAAGTATTTGGAGCTGTTAGTTGTTCAGACACCTGGAGTTATCTGCATGAAGGTTTTTTTTCGTACTGAACAGACCGCAGTACTGTCACCCACTTTTAAGTAAAGTGATAACTTAAGATGTTTAGAATAGGTTTATATACTTTCTAGTAATATAAACATTGATAATAAAATAAAATAAAAAGGCCTGCTCCTCTGTAGATCTTCAGTGCCATATAAAGGCTGAGCTTCTGTAAATTCTTGTCTATGAACCTCTGAAAAGAAAACTTTTAAAACTTTTTATGCTGACTTATTAAATCACAAAGTAATACTTTCTCAAATGTTTGTTTTTACTTACAAACAAGTAAAAAAAAAATCATGGCCAAAAATGTTTTTGTTTTGTTTTGTTTTAAATATGTTATATTTTAAGGAGTGATGCATCTCTCTAGTACAGGGGACACCACGCAGTAACGGTATATATGGGGTAATTTCATAGAACTTAATAAAATGGAGCCACAATCATATATAATGAACAATATAATATATAATATAATATGTAATGAACCTGGTGACATTATTAGTGATGATTATTTGTGTTTCCACAAAGAAAAAAATAAATGATAGCACTTGAACTTTACTGAGGCTTCTTTTAGAATATTGTAACACTTGAGCTACAATCTACAAATGAGCTTTCAGTTGTCCTGAATGAATCAAATTTTAAAGAGGAGATTAAATGTGGCAGTATTATTTTTTTTAAAATGGGATGAAAAAGGTAGGGCCCACTGCTCCAGACTATATGCAGTGTGTCTGTGTTTATTGTTGCTTGTCCTACCGCGCATAAGACCAGCAGCTGTTGATTCAACAAAATTATTCACAGTCAACACCTTCAGCTTGATGTGAACTGACCTGATATTTTTAATGATACACTTTAACCTCCAGTGTGTAGGCCTAGGCAGGCCTTTAATTTATGATACATTTCTCCATTATTGTGCATGGATGTGGGTCCATTGGTTGGAGTTCAGTAGAATGGGTTTGGGTCATACTTCCTTTTATTTTATTTTAATTTACCTGTACATATGTAAAGCTCTGTGTGCTACATTTATTGGACAACAAGTGCCATATGAATAAAGTTTGATTGATTAATTGATTGATTTTTGGCTCAGTTCACACAGCGGGACAGTGCCATGTGACCTTCTCAGTATCTTTATGCTGGTTTATTTCGGCTGTGATTACATTTGTTTTTTTGTAGCTTGAATTTATAATTACGTTGGCATAGAAGAGTCACACAAACATGAATACAGAACATTTTGTATTAACAGAAAGGACACATCTTAAAGCTCCAATACAAATGCGAGAAGGTGATGCACAAATAAAAGTCCAGTGAGACGAAGACTTCATGCAAAAAGAAGCTGAAGCACGAGGTGTTCACAGGGTAAGTCAGATGAAGACTTTTCTCAGACGAGCTGTCATGAAGTTGGAGCGTCATTTAAGGCCTTGGATTTTGCTCAGTGAAATAAAAAATATGCCTTTACTTTATAAATAAGGGAAACCTCTGTGACTATAAAGGCACATTTGAAAGTTGAAGATGAATTTAAGAACCAAGCCACAGGAAACAGGCAGAGTCTCCATGGTAACATTTGCTCTGCCTCCGCTCCATGTTAAAGCCTCAGACTGTGCAGGAAACCACAGCCCAGCTGTCAATCACCACCAGGGTCTTATCAGGGTGCAGCAGTGGCTGATGGGAGTTGTGAGCAGCAGGCTCTGTCTGATCAGACAGCTGGTCCTGATTCGTCCTCACTTCTCCTGGGGTTCATCAGAGGAAACTCAACATGCTTCTCATGGTGGCTCTGTGCTGCGTGTGCTCAGGTGGGTGTTTTCAGCCAATCAGAGCCCAGTCAGTGAAGCAGCCCCGTCTCAGTGACATGACTGTAGTATGTTATTAAACTGAGGTGTTATGATGGGACCTCATCAACAGGTTTGGTGTTTACAGGTGATGTTTGACTGACCTCCATCTGTCTGTCTGTCCACAGCCCTGGTTACCACGGCAGCAGAGCTCCAACAGGACAGTTCGCCTGTGTTTAAGAGAGTTGGAGAGAAAGTCTCCTTCACCTGTGGAGGAGTTACTCAGTGTTTATGGGATTATGTGTTCTGGTTACAGAAAAAAGACACAGACACATTCAGAGTGATTTTGAGGTTTGATATGAGCAATAGTGCTATAGAAAAAAATTCTTATAACCATCCTCAGAGAAACGACTTCATAGCTGTAAAAACACAGAGCAGCTGTGAGCTTCAGATTCAGACGGTGAAACCTGCTCACTCAGCCACATATTACTGCTCCTGTTGGAAAGATGACTCTGCACAGTGAGAGATGATGTGAGGAGGCTGAACAAAAACCTTCAGATGAACAAACTGAAAATCAGTCAGTGAAGTCGGCCTCTGGGTGTGCTGGACATTCATTGGCTGGCTGATTTAAAGCAGTCAAGCGTTTTAACCCAGCATGTACTAGACTAAACAGTGATTTTTTTTTTTTAGTTGGTGCTATTTGAGAGTTAAGCTAAGTAGCGTGGGTGAGCTCTGCCCGTCTCTTGGTTGCTGTCAGAAAAAGATTGGTGTCTATTTGCTTCCTCATGTGGGCTCAGGGGTGAGACAACACGAAAAACAACTAAACAATAAAACATTAAAAATGCTGAAGTTCTTTTTATTGTCCTGGATGACTTGCTTGTCCTTTCAGGGGTCATGCAGAGGTTGGAGATCCATCCCAGATGACACTAGACGCAAGAGGCTGGATAGGAGGATGATTCCTTTCGAGAATTCCCGTGCAGGTCCATCGCCATTTCCTTGAGGAATCCCAGGGAATTGAGTCATTTTTTAATTAATCTCGTGATCCAGACGGAATGAGGGAAAAAAAAGCAATGGGAGGCGGGAGCGATATTAATAGGATGATCATTTACAGGTGTGTTAGGCAACCAGATGAATAACAGATGCGCTCCATTTGTAGTCATTCTCAGTGAGCAACACCTTTTGACCGCCAGCAACACAAAAGAACTACAAAAAGTGGTTTGACTTCCCTGTCACCACCAGAAGACTCCAGAAAAGCAACACACATGTTAACAGTTCTTTAAAACAACTTGGAGGGAGAAGACAACACATGGAATAGAGAGCTGCAGCACAAAGTTAAAAAACTGATAACACTTTTTTACTTTTAGAGGTCTACCAAATTTTAGTGCATTTCAGGTAACCAATTAGACAAAAGTTTTTTCTTCTCACCTTCTTTGAAATTACCCATAAAGAATTTCTTTTTGAGAATTTGGAAAAACTAGCACATAACTTCTTTTAAATTAATGTGATGTATTTATCGCATAAGTCAAATTGCTTAGGTTCCTATTTTTCGCTGGAGTTTTTTTTTTTTTTTTTTTTACTCCAAATTGCAAGGTGAGAAGGTGATTTGAAAGTAGCAACATAATTCTATTTGAAATTAAATCACAACCCACCACAAAATGTGTTCTTGTGGTGGGCCCTATGATCTGAGCCCCTCAATGTAAAGTGAGATGGTATATCATTCATCTCTATTTTGCATGCCGCGTGATCTCAAAAAGATTGGTGCATATCAAACAAACTCAGTACCAAAGAACTTAAGGTGAAATTAAATAACAAATAACTAACTATCAATAAAAACTTTATTGGGAAATTGTTCCAATTATTCTAAGTTAACATTTCCAAAGGTACCCATTATCACAGGAAACAATGAACCCTAACCGCCTTCGCCTGCTTCTCTGGAAAATAGCAGATGACACTGTTGGAATACTTCTAAAAGCAAAAATATTTGTGGTGGGTTGTGATTTAATTTCAAATAAATTATTTGGGTTAATCATCACCTTGATTACACCTTGGGTAATTTGGACTGAGTCATTTTTAAAAAACTGGAAAAAAAAACAGTAAAAAGCAATTCTGACTGCGAAGAGTATAACAAATTTGGACATTATTATTTAAAAGAAGTTATGCAATTTTCAAATTTTCACCCTCAATTTTTGTATTACATTTCAGGTGAAATAATTTCAAAGACCGGCGCTGTAACTTTCAGAAAAAACTTTGCTTTAATTATTACCACCAGAAGTGAATCAGGGTAACACACATAACAAAAACTCTAGCTTGGAAAGACCTCTAAAGTAAAGTGGTGTTGCTAAAGTTAAAAAACTTAAAGGCAAGACCTTTTATATGCACTGAACTTTTACCTAAGATAAAAAATGCTACATTTTTTCAACATGTTTGGTTTTCTTCAAACAGGAAGGGGACAGGAGTGGGAATAATTTTGAGTAGGAGCGGGATGGGAGTGGGAGTCATTCTACGGGACAGGACAGGTCAGGATTATTTTTTTACTCTGGCCCGGGACTGGGACAAGATGGGATTTTTTCTCTGGGAGTTGGACGGGACAGGAGTGATCCTGTGCCATGCTCTAAGGCAGGGTACACCTTGAACTGGTCACCAGCCAATCACAGGGCCACATAGAGAGACAGACAACCAGTAACTCCCACACTCATACCTAAGGACAATTTTGGGTCACCAATTAACTGTAATGAGGTTGTTTTTGATCTGTGGGAGGAAGCTGGACTGCCTGAAGAGAACCAACAAATGCACAGGAAGAACGTGACCTTTGGACTAAACTGGTGAACTTCTTGCTGTGAGGCTCGTGCACTACCTGCTGTGCCACTGTCACACCCAAAAATTTAGATGTATCCCTTTAAAGAAATGTCCATTAATATCTACAACAAATTATCTCAGCACTGGTATTTTCTCACTTCTCAGTCATCTCTGTTGATGCTCGGACTATAATTGACTTGATGTGCTCTTCTGTAAATGACTCCTGATTAAACAGAGTGCTCTGCTCAGACTGATCTGGGCTGGCAGAGTGTTGACATTAGACCTACTGCAGAGTAGAGTGGAGTGGCTCTTCTTCACCAAGAACTAGATTTACATTTGCAGAAAGACCCTGAAATTATCTGGACTTTACCCAGTGAGCCACATGTGTAAACTCAAACAGAAGAGTTTTTCACCTGGACTTTCCCTGAGTATCTTTGGTGGGCCAAAGTCTGAAAACAGCAGTAAATAATCAGGGTAATTCACTGAGGGGAGAGGGGAGGACTGATGACACCATCCTGAGTGACCGATGCAAAATCAGAAAAAAGACACTTGACAGGATGGATAAAAACAAACCAGGGTTTAGGTTTGGGTCTTTATTTCATTCTGTTAGTATATAAAACATATGAAAAAGACGTTGCTTGGATGGCAACATATGTTGCTCCAAAACCTGTATGTACCTTTCAGTGTTAATGGTGCCTTCTCAGATGTGTAAGTTACCCATGCCTTGGGCACTAATACACCCCCATACCATCGTAGATGCTGGCTTTTGAACTTTGCGCCTATAACAGTCTGGATGGTTCTTTTCCTCTTTGGTCCGGAGGACACGACGACCACAGTTTCCAAAAACAATTTGAAATGTGGACTGGTCAGACCACAGAACACTTTTCCACTTTGCATCAGTCCATCTTAGATGAGCTCGGGCCCAGCGAAGCCGGCGGTGTTTCTGGGTGTTGTTGATAAATGGCTTTGGCTTTGCATAGTTGAGTTTTAACTTGCACTTACAGATGTAGACGAACTGTAGTTACTGACAGTGGTTTTCTGAAGTGTTCCTGAGCCCATGTGGTGATATCCTTTACACAGTGATGCCGGTTTTTGATGCAGTACCGCCTGAGGGATCAAAGGTCACAGGCATTCAATGTTGGTTTTGGGCCTTGCCGCTTACGTGCAGTAATTTCTCCAGATTCTCTGAACCTTTTGATGATATTACGGACCGTAGATGATGAAATCCCTAAATTCCTTGCAATAGCTGGTTGAGAAATGTTGTTCTTAATCTGTTGGACAATTTGCTCACGCATTTGTTCACAAAGTGGTGACCCTCGCCCCATCCTTGTTTGTGAATGACTGAGCATTTCAGGGAAGCTGCTTTTATACCCAGTCATGGCACCCACCTGTTCCCAATTAGCCTGTTCACCTGTGGGATGTTCCAAATAAGTGTTTGATGAGCATTCCTCAACTTTCTCAGTCTTTTTTGCCTCTTGTGCCAGCTTTTTTGAAACATGTTGCAGGCATCAAATTCCAAATGAACTAATATTTGCAAAAGAAAATAAAGTTTACCAGTTTGAACATTAAGTATCTTGTCTTTGCTGTGTATTCAATTGAATATAAGTTGAAAAGGATTTGCAAATCATTGTATTCTGTTTTTATTTACGATTTACACAACGTGCCAACTTCACTGGTTTTGGGTTTTATATAATGTAATATAATATGATATAATATAATATAGGCTATGTATATATGTGTGTGTGTGCAGCTCTGCAAGATGCTACTGATGCTCCCTGTGAATTCCTTAGCAATCATTTATTTCCTTTATTTATGTGCAGGTTAGGTAAAGGAGCAAAGGGGCGTAAAGTAGTATTTCATACGATTTACACAACGTGCCAACTTCACTGGTTTGGGGTTTTGTACATAATCCCTTAATGATGAAACCTATCGGTTTGTTGAACTGTCCTCCACCATCAGGGCAAACTTTTAAATTAGAATTAATGTATGCTGAAAAGTTTCCATACAAATCTTCCCTAACACACTGAGAACATTAATGACAACGAGAGCATTAACACTATTGGTTTGATTTTAATATGAACTTTCTTTAGTGTCACAATCAGGTCAAACCTTCAGTCAAGAGTAAGAGTATCCTGAAAATCTTTCATCCAAATCTTGAATGAAGCACATTGATTGATGTTGGTGCCCCCTTTTGCTCTCATAAATGTGTTTATTCACTATTTTTATCTTCTTTTTTTGCAACACATTTGTGGTGCGTCACTATACAGTCTCACTCATCCCTCCTCTTTTGATATTCATAAGCTTGAAATATCTTCACAGGCACGGTGGCTGGAAATATTGCCCTATCAGTCTCAGTGTTACAGTCTTGCTGTTGCTTTGTCTTTTGATTTGCTAACTCCTGCCAATATAAACAAGCCAATGTAGGCTACCAAGTCAACCACTGTACATCCAGGTCTTTCCCACGCTCCTCATACGACACTTTCACTCTTTATTTGTCAGCCAAGTACAATATTTGCTGTCCAAGGTGTTATGATGAACTCTAATGATGACTTGTATTGATAGAATTAAAGACTGGGGTGTGATCAACTTGAAAGTCTACACCGGCTTCAATATTTTGGCAGGAGTTCACAGGTCAGGTTGTTTCCCACACAGTCACACCATGAGAAGTATTAAAGTTCACATGAGAAAAGTTGTTTTCCCCTGTTCCCTGTTATGTTGTTTCCCCTCTCAAAAGTATCAACTCTGCACCTGCAGGTGTGGGGATGTTAGCTAACGCACAAGTTTAATACAGCTAAAACAGCTTGGAGTCAAATTGACCCAAAGGAACATCAGTGTGTACAAAATGTTTTCAGCACATTGAGAAACTATTAAAATGATGATTTTCTCCTAAATCAGTTGTCCCTATCAATGAGGAAAGTCTTGAAATATGAACCAAAAAGAAAAGTAAAGACTTATGTTTGAGATTTTCTACCATGAGAGCATTTAACAAACAGAAAAAACAGGTCATCGAAGGACATAAATGTCCTCTACCAAAAACTGCTATGAAAATATAACATAACTTTTTTTTGTTCAAATCAATCAACTTCATAGTTAATCAAAACTACCAAATGGTTCTCTTTTTCCAAATTTTAACCCTTCAAATGCCAATTTGATTACATGAAGTCACTGCCTATATGAAGAACATACACAAAAATCAGTTTTTTCTATATAATAAATGTTATAGGGCTTGATTTTTATTGCATTGTTTTTAACACTGCCTGGAATTTTTTTATGTTAATTTGAGCCTGATCTTGGAAATAAATCCCCAGCCCTCCAACATTTGCTCTCTTGAAATTATATTGAATTTCACAGAAACAATGATTATGTAATCAATTTGGCATGTATCTGGTCAAAATAAAGGAAATAATTAGATATTGAGTATTTTTTGATCAGGACTGAAGTTGATTGAATGATTTGAGCAAGAACATTACAAAAATCTTCCTCTGTTTTTAGCAGTATTTGGGAGAGGACATTAATCCTCTGATGACCTCAAAGGGTGGTAAATTACAAATTTGACACTGTCAAAAAAGTAATGCATAAAAATCCCTTTTCAAATAATCTAATGTAGGGATTTTAACCTGATCTTTCAAAAACAGTTTTGGGGAAAAGACATTTATCTCCCGGGTGACCTCAAAGGGTCATAAACCTACAAAGGTTATCGTTTTTAAGTTAAAAGAGGAGCAACAGACTCAAACATTGATAATATAATTAATGATTTTGATGATCCACAGAAGGGCCGTTATGTTAAGGAGGATCAGAGACCTATTTGATGTTTGATTCCTGTTTATGGAGCAGATGGTTCAGCTGCAGAGGTTTTTGTATGAGAGAATTTCACTGTGGGGATGGCTTTACTGGATCTTTGGCTCTGGAACCAGACTGATTGCTTCAGGTAAGAATAAACATTTATTTTATTCAGTTTTCTACCATAAGACTATATACTTTTAGTTTATAAACAAGTCAGTCATTAATGTCAGTCAGAACTGTCTGAATGTAGTTGGACTTTAATGAATAAAAAGTGTGTTGTATCGAAAAAAGTGACTTAAAGCAGCAAAAATGTTATCGCATCAGTGTATGTTTAAGATTATTCACATCACACACTGACAGACAAGCAAAATATAAAATTCATTAGTGAAACCTTTTCTTCATCCTCATTTTTTTGCCTTAAAAAAGATCAAATCCTGCCTGAAATGAACAAGAATCATATAATTATGCTCACAAGAATTTATATATGAGCAGACTGAGGGCAGTCATTTCTTCAAACATTTCTTCTGGAAAAAAAAAAATCAAATTTTTCTTCAAAACTTAAAGAAGATTATCTCAGAGTATAAACAAAGAGAGCTTCACGGAGTTAGAAAAACTGTAATAGTAAGAATATTCAATACATGACTTGTTCATTGAGTTAGATTATTTGAACTTTGACATTTATCACACAGTTTATATTTATTAAAGAGCTGTGAAATACTGTGAGTAATTTTGAAATTTTGTTCATGATAAAAGACTTGATTCTGACATTATTGGTCCTGTAATCAGTGTAATTATAACAGTGTGACTTTGAGAAGAATATTGATGTTTTTTTTTATCATCACATGCACCTTTAACAGAGACTCTGTTCTGGTTAAAATGTAACTACCTTAACTGTTAAAAAAATCCAAATAAAACAGTATTTTAGTGTTTATTTTATGTATTTTTTTCTTTTCTTTAAAATAACCAATAAAATTAAAAACATAGACCATGATACATGTCAGTTATCATTTATCTGTTTTTTGAAGATTAAACTGTTAAATTCAACTTTAAAACTATTAATAAAATTAAAAAAAAATCCTATAAAATTAAAAATAAAAATTATAAAAGAACTATTAACATTTTTACTAGAATTTTTTGTTAATTGACTGAATCATTGAAAGTAACCACAATTACTGCATTTTCCTAGATGGTATTATTTATTTCCATTACATAGACTCTTTCTTGTCAAATAACATCTGGAGACACAGAAAAAGGTCAAAGCAAAGAATAACATGCAGAACACAGAGGTAGACCTGGACTGCTGTAGCAAGGACAGCTTCTGCTTATCGGGCATCGGCACTACCAAGTGAGCTACAGCTCATAGCTTTTTTTCTTTATAGTTTTGAAGTCAAATTTAACAGTTTACTCTTTAATGTAATAGATTAATAATTGATCATTAAACAATAGAGAACTGCGGACCAAAAAAAACAACCAAAAAATACTTTATTTTAAAAACTTTATTTACATTTGTTATGATAAATAATTGATGGTAAATTGTTGCAATTGACATCTTTTGAATGATAAATCAAATTATTTTGCGAGTTTTATATGGTGGGTACATGGTGGCGCAACAGGTAGTGCACATGCCTCACAGCGAGAAGGTCGCTGGTTAGATTCCCAGGGCCTTCCCATGTGAAGTCTGCATGTTCTTCCTGTGCATGCGTGGGATCTCTCCAGGCACTCTGACATCCTCCAACAGACCAAAAACATGCTCATGAGGTTAACTGGTGACTCTAAATTACCCTTAGGTATGAGTGTAAGCATGAATCATTGTCTGTCTCTCTATGTGGCCCTGCGATTGACTGGTGATCAGTTCAGAGTGTATCGTGCCTGTCGCCCAATGACAGCTGGGATACAGTCCCCACGATGACCCCAACAGAGATAAGCAGTATAGAAAATGACATTAAAGAATGTTTAATACTGTTATGTTACATCAAATTTAATGAATAAACAGCCTTTTGACAAAAAATTATGCCGTCAAACCAACTAATAACAGCACATTTCATAAATTCAGACATTATTATTCATATTACATTTCTTTACCATATTATAGGTGATATCATTGTTTTTAAACATGAAAATGTTTCTAATTTAACAATAAAAACAACCTCAAAAAAGGCAAAATTGCAGTAATTAACAGAAATTGTCTTCAGTTATTTTTATTTGAAAATTCAAAGTATTCCAAAGTTTAAGTATTTGATCATGGTTTGATTCATTTGATTTTTAATATCATTTTCCCAATTACTTTTCAAACAAGGCAGTGAAAATGTGCACCATTATTTGAGTAAACAGAACATACAACCCTCTTTTTGAAACCCGAGAAGACAATGTTACTCTCTGACAAATAAAGAACTATATATATATATATATATATATATATATATATATATATATATATGTATATGTATATGTATATGTATATGTATATATATATGTGTATATAAATATGTATATATGTATATGTATATATATATATATATAAATATATATATATATATACATATATATACATATATATATATTTATTTATATATATATATATATCTTTATATATATATATATATATATATATATACATATATATGTATATATATATAAAATTAATATAAATCATTTTCCTTTTTAATTTTCAGAGTGTTGCATCAAGACAGTTATTCAAATATCCACAGCAATTTCAGGTCAAAGAGCAATACTGTAGTGTCTGTTATTTCAAATGATCCTCAAATGATGAATCACATTTTTGAGTCCTGAATCAAAGATAAACAACCAGAAAGTTTAATATACTTCTTGTCTAAATATTTTAATATTGTCCAATTATTTACTGAAGTATACATAAATGTACATTGACTTAAAATGTTATTTAAACTTTTCAGGATAAGCCAAGTACACTTCACTACATTATTCTTAAATATATAAATCAAAGTATATAAAAAGTAAACTTAAAGTACACTGCCTCAGTTTCAGTATAAAACACGTATACTCACAGCACACTAAGGGTCAGGTCTCAGACAAAATGGCCTCCTGTCTCAGGAGAAGCTGTTTCAAGTGTTTTGAAACACCATTAATTGATGTTTTTTGATCAATATGTCCATAACATTATGGCTCATTCATGGCTTTCACTGTGTACTCGTCTGAGTTTGTCTCCCTGTTAGCTGTCAGATGGTTTAGCTCAGTGGTCTGGTAGCAGCTAATAGAGGATGTCCTAAAATGTTGACCTTAGTGGTGTTAGAGAGTGTTGGAGAGAGCAGAGCTCCTGTGGTCTTCAGGATCAGACTGACTCAGTGTGAGATGATTCTATTTCTATGTCCTGATCTCCAGATGATCCCGTGGGGCCTCCTGTGGTCAGTGTGTTCCTCTCAGCAGCAGCTTCATCCAGAGGTGTGCAGCTGGAGGAGAAGAGCTCCCTGCTGTGTGTGGCCTCCTCTGTGTTTCTTTCTTCGGTCAGCTTCTCCTGGAGTCGTCAGTGGAAGAGTGGAGGTTCACCACGGAAGGTCCCTGCTAATGAACCGATGCTGAAGCTCAAAGAGTCTCGATGTTACGCCTCCATCGTACAGATCAAGTCCTCAGAGATCAGCTCGTATGATTACAGCTGCTCCGTGCAGCACGAGGGGGGAACAGTGGAGGCTCAGCTGCAAACAGGTGATGAATCCTTCATGACTTCAGCTGCTTTTGGTCAACAGAAGCAGGAACTTCATGTTCCAGGAGCTCCCTTAGAAACAAGAACTAAGTTCATTTATAAAGATTACTTGAGTCTAAGTATATCAAGCAGATTATTGAGCATAAACTTATAGTGCTCTAGAAAGTACACTAATTTAATACCTCTTTGGACTAAATTGACACATTTTTTCTTTATAGGGACTGTGAGGAGTGTCTAAGTAATTACAAAAAAGTCTCACTTTTAGATATATGCCTGATTGAAATACACACTTTAAGATGAGTTTATAGCATCAAAATAGGTTATCTATAAATGCTATTCCTTAGCTTCACGGTCGGGTCGGACAGGGCTGGACTGGCCTGGATACTCAACTTCGGGAACAAGACAATTAAAACTAGAGCATATTTGTATTATTCAGACACCTCTTAGAGCACCAGGCTGTAAGTAGAGATATATAGCCGGCTACAAAACTACGATAATAAGTTTTCCAAAAATGGCTTGTTGTCACACATCAAAAACTACCGCTACGTAACTAAGAGATACATTACCTCGTCGCTTTGCATCCTGTAAGTTGTTGAAAAAAGAAGTCGTAAAGCAATGCAGAGTTCTGAGGAAGGTCAGAGCTGCATTTTTACTAGCATCACAACAAACACACTTTTTGGCTTCAGTCACGTCTTGTGGTGTGTTCCACTTGTAGTTAGAAGTAGAAATTTCCAGGTTCCCAGTAGGAAACTTAACTGGAACGTCCCCCGAAGTCGGAATTTCCTGCTGAGAACTCGGTGAAACCTCGCCACCCCCGAGTTGACAATGGAAGATGGATGCCCCCAGTGTGAACAGTTATTTAGCTCCTGTAATAATCCATTTATTTGCACTTCTGACTGGGGTGTGTCGCTCTAGATCAGCTGTATACATAGTATTGTTAGACTTATATTTACAAAAATGCTGCCATCGTGATAATCACATTCTTCATGTGATATTTGTGAACAACAACACAGGGCGTGCTAACAACAGCTAACAATAGCCTGGTAGATCGGCATGTTTTTTTCCGACTTCAACTGATAAGTTGGAGATGATGTCACTCCCAGTTCCGAGGTTAATTGAACGCAGCATTATGACAGTCGCCGCTCATGGGTAGCAGAGTCTTAATGTCACCGGTAATCGATTCTCCTCATAGTCCCTTTAAGTATATTTTATAAGTTATTCTATTTTTACAAAGGTACACTTCCAAGTATGCTTCTGTTTATTAGGTATATACTTCTGGTTCACATTTTAGTTGACGGAAGCATACTCAAAACTTATTTAGCATTTTCTAGTCTTTTTGAAAGACTAAAGTAAGTACACACCACTGAAGCAGCAGCAGGAACAGTTTAGGATTAAATGTCTAAATGTCGTTTGGCGGAGTGGTTAGCACCCCATGTACATGCATCTGCCGGTCCAGGTTCGAATCCCACCTGTGACCAGTTTGCAGAGTGTCTTCCCCTACTCTCTCACCCCCTTTCACAAACCTATCCACTGTCTCTCTCCTATCAATAAAGGCACAAAATGCCCAAAAATATACATTAGGAAAAAAAAAAAAAAAAAGTCTAAATGTTAAGGAAACATCTCTATGTGACAGCTGGAGCTGGACTCAAACCTGCAACCTCCCAGTTAAGGACCAAGTCCACTATCCAACTGCACCACTGAGCTCCACATGAACAGTATACTATATACTGTCATTGTACTGACTATATTCTAGTTAACAACATAGTTAATTGAAGTATACTTTATTGTATACCACAAGTAAACTCTTCTGTAAAATGCCAGCCAACATAATAGCCAGCCTGTAGACATGTTTTCATTTTTTATTTTATATTTATTAAGATTTTTGTTTGTATCTAAAAAAGTACCTTTTTTATAAATCTTTTTATCTGCTCGACAAAACTGTTATTGGAATCTTAATGTCCCTGGGAGTCTTCAAAAAGTCTAATATCTATTCAATCTAATCTAATCCAATTGTACCTGACATAAACTTCTAGTCCACATGTTAGTTGACTGAAGTAAATTTTAGGTATACTTTTAAAAACTTAAAAATACTTTTTTTGCTATTTTACTAGTTGTTATACTTTAAATATACTTTCAAGTTTAATTTTAAAGTATAGATAATATCGTATACCAAAAGTAAACTTCAAGTATACTGCCTCAGTTTTAATATAAAATATGTATACTTGTAGTACACTTGAATAAAGTACTTTTTGCTAAGGGTATGACTGTGCTCTATTGAACCATCCACACTGATTTAGGCTCCACACTCACAGGGGGCATCTTCACCCGCTCTAACCTTCAGAGCACGTCTGAGCAGAGCTTCATGTTTTTACATTTTAGTTTCTGTTTCACCAGCTCTAGTTTCTGGACAGACTAAGCCAACTTTCTTTCCAGTATCTCCTGACTGTTAAGCGGGCCTGGTCCATTCCTCTGGTGGTGAATCTGCAGCCTCTCTCTCTTGCAGTTGTCTATTCTTTTTTTTTTTGTTTTCATGTCTTTGCAGCATTTGTTTCCCGCTAGTTGGCCTTGTCAACCAGCATATTTCACACCCACTGTGAGCTGAACTCTTACACTTGAAAGTAAACTGAGACCTCCTGTTTTCAAGTGTACCAGACTTTGGTCCTTTGCTTCTCATCAGAGTTTGTTCTTGTGCTGTCACATCTACAGTCCTGCTCAGTATTATTGACACTCCTTCATTATTTTCATTGCTTTAACAATATCTTCAGAAATAAATTAAAATGTACCAAATTTATGTCATCAGGATCTTTTAATTGAAGATCCAAAATACTTTAACAAAAAAACATTTTTACATGTTACATATTGTAATTTCAAGGAGAGAACTGAAAAAAAGCATGTGCAGCAATAATGGCACCCCTCTTCAGTATTTTGTTGCACACCCTTTGGCACTGATGACAGCCTCCAAATGTTTCTTGTAGCCATCTATAAGCTTCTTGCTCTTCTCAGCTGGTATATTCTCCCACTCTTCCTATGCAAATTGTTCAAGAACATTTACAGGTTTCTTTTCCCCAAAGGCAGATTTCAGCCATACTAAAAAATATCAATCGGACTGAGATCAGGACTCATTACTGGCCATTTTAAAACAGGCCATTTTTTTTCCTTTTCGACCATTTCTGCGAGCTTTTGGATGTGTGCTTTGGGTCTTTGTCTTGCTGGAGGGCCCACGATCTTCGACTCAAACCAAGTGTTCTTACACTGGGTAGGACATTTCGCATAGTAGCTAATGAAGTATAATTTAGAAACTTAATATGTGAACATTACTTCTGCCAAGTTTGAGTCTGATAAAGTGATGCAGAGCAAAGTTAGAGAGGTTTGTAAAGAAACTGTACGGTCACATTGTGTACTTAAACTCCATGGGTGCCAATAATGATAGGACTGTACACAAGTCACGCAACCAAAGAGGGAAACACAACAAATGAGCTTGACTTCAGTTCATCGTACCAATAGTCAGCTTGGTATCGATACTATCGATATTAAGATCGATACGCCCACCTCAGGGTTCCTGAAAAAGGTTCCTGGGAAAGTTCCATCTGTTGAAAAGCTCCTTTTGTATCTGCAGCTCTTGAGCTTTAATTCTACGATTTTGTCAGAGAGAAAAAATGTGACATTTGATTTTTTCTTTTTTTCAGCCTTAAAAGTTCCTACCCTCCCACCACCTCGAACATCACCACCAACATCAGCTCCACCTTCATCAACGCCATCACTCCCACCATCTACTCCACCTGTAACATCAGCTCCACCTTCATCTCCACCCATGCCATCACTCCCACCATGTCCTCCTCCTGTGCCATCACTCCCACCATGTCCTCCTCCGTCCCCCTCCGTCCTGTCCCCGTTCCAGGTGAAGCTGCTCCTGCTGCTCTACACGGTGCTGATCCTGAAGAGTCTGGTGTACTGCTGTGGACTCTTCCTGATGACCGTCCTCAGGAACAAGAGACCGTCCACAAACTGAAGACCTGCTGAGGGACCATCATCATCAAACATTCATCTCATTTATCACTTTAATCATTCATTAAACATGTAAATAATGATTTTATGAAGGTACAACGTCCTCGACTGCATTCTGTGGTCACAGTTTATGTAAGAAGTTTGATCAGAGATGCAGCAGGGACTTTTCTGTCTTTATTATTAGAACATTTATTAGATTTAAACAACATGAACTTCCATGTCGGGTCTTGTTTTGCTCTCTGTGTTTTCCTTCATACTATGTCTTGTTTTATCATTTGTGGTGTTGATGTCAGTGTTGCTGTGCACAGTCATAACAGCGAATGTTAATTTTCTTTACAGACGTCTCAGACCAAAGTACTTGCAATACAAATGCATATTATGTTTCATGTTTATAATTTGACTCTGTTAGAGCACATTTATGATATCATTAAGTTTTGAAAAATATGAACAAACTTTGAAAAAAAACACTGGAAATCAAAAGACACGTGAATAAATGTGTCTACATTTAACAAAAATGAATACAAATGAAGTTAAATTGACATTATGTGTTTTTTTTACACTTTGTGGTTTTTAATCATTTAAGTGCTCATCCTCTGCCTTCGGAGTTTCATTTACCCTTTAGTGTGTTTATATGTCTCCTCCATGTTATGAAGTTCTTCTCTGCTCAAACATAAAGTCCACAGCAGCAGGACTCTCCCTCATCACCTCTCTAAGGTCTAAAGGGGCAGTAGCTGCCTGAATGTTTAACTTTCATCTTTGTTCACAAAATAAGTCTTGTTCTTTACATGGTTGTCAACAAAAATCAGGAGCATATTAAAGATCCCATATTATGCTCTTTTTCTGCAGTGTAATATTGATCTTTGATGTCTTCATGAAGCCTTAGTAGCATGCTTTGGTCAAAAAACTCAATAAAACAGTTACAGCCGTATCATCCCTATGCCCTCTTTGAGCCTCTATGTAAAACACTCCATTTTTGTGGGCGTAACTATATGATAATGAGCCCCCGCTGAAACCGCCCCGCACTTCCGTGTCGGCGCAGTCGGCGCATGCGTGTGACTATGTCAACAGAGCTCCGGTTAGCGTCTGTGTGGTTACATGAGGACCGCAGCACTGAACGCAGAACCCGAAAATAAGAGGAACCAGGAGAGAGTCGAGGACCAAGGATAAACCGGGATGTTTCTGAGTGGTCTGTATACAAAGTTTGTCTCTTCAATGCTATTATGTTGACGGATTAAAGTTTTTCTGCCGTTCCTCTCCCCCTCCCCCTGTTGTTGTTGATGTTAGCATGTCTGTTAGCAGACGTGCAGTGCTTAGACTGGTGTTAGAGTCTAGTAAGAGCTAAAGTAGAGTGAGCGGGTTACTGCAGAGACGTGAATTAACTAAAAACCCGATGTGAATTAACTTTCACTTCTAAGTAACACTGAAGGGGCCGTTGCTACTGATGGTGAAATAAGACAGAGAGAGGGGGTCTTCTCTGTTGTTGTGATGTTGAAATAATGTCTGGGCTCTTCAGGGTCGATCAGAGCAACAGTCTGTTTTACAGAAATAACATTAGTAATGTGACTGACCCATCAGAATACAGCATTTAATAGAGCCATAGCCTTTAGTGACAGTAACAGTAACTGAGGTTTATTACCTGTAACTGTGAGCAGCGAACAGTTTTCTGTGAACCTTATTTTAAAAGGTTATTTTCTTTTCTATATGCCACACAGTAGCCGTCTTAAAAACCTCTTCACTTGCATTATTGTATGTTATGACAGCTCTGTGTATATTCTTATACAATAACAGAACATTTCCTTTAGATAAAAATTCTCCTGAACATCCTGTTTTCACTCTTCTCCTACATAGGTGCTCCTGTGGCAATTGTGTGAAAATTCCTACAGCCTGAAAATGTTTGTTGAATGGAGATACCAAAGGTATTGTGAAAAATCAGTGCTAAATAACAATTTAGTACATTACCTTTCCTGTACTATGTCACTGACTTACCTGTTTTAATTAAGTAGGTCAGAGGAAAACTGCAGGAACTCCCAGTCCAACCATCCTGGACTCTGACTCTGAGTTTGTTTTTCACTACAACATGCATTCTATATTTATAGAGCAGACTATGAGCCTTTACATCTAAGAGGAGTAATGCATAAGTATTTTGATATAAACACTTCCATGACTGTTGAACAAAAATAGTAAAGATTAAAAGAACTGTTTCCTCCATCTCATTTTTTTCTTTCTTGTTATTTAATTATTAACATTACATGTAACATATGGAAAACTGAAATCACACAAAACAGTTCATTTAGACTTTTTATTGTGAAAAATATTTTACATATAAAAACACCAAATGTACCGGCTGGTACTGTAGACATTTTTACATAAAGGAGGTAAAAAAGGCATGAAGAAAGAAAAGGAATTTTTAAACACAAGCCATAGAACCGTATTGATAAAAATATGAACATATAGATAAAAACACCTATGACAGTAATTTTCATTTCTGACATAATCTTATCATGTCCAGCCCTTACAGATGCCTGGCCGACAGAGCCTTTGTGAGCTGATGCTGCCTGTGTTGTACTGCAGAGTTTCCTGATGCAGAAGACCAGTATGAGGGGTTCAGCGCTTCCTGGTATTTGGAAAAGGAGCATATGGTCTGGTATTTTCTGCAGCTCCTTCAGGTGTGGAGCAGGGTCCTGGAAAACCTTCTCAAAGACAAGGTCCAACAGTGCATCTGCATGATCTGAAATACAAGACACAAAAATATATGTTTACAAGAAATGGCATCAAAACCAAAACACCTCACTGCAGTGCTGTACTCTTTTTTTCATAGTCTTTTATTGTCACAATGTCCTTATTGATTATATATTCTCAATTCCATTTTGATAACATGTTTATTCCAGTTTCCTTTATCTTTTCATTTCCATGCTATGCCTATTTGCCAATGTTTTTAAATGTGTTGATTTTAATAAAGAATTGTTTAACTTACGGAAAGCTGGCTCTGCTCTCACTGGCTTTGCTGTACATCCTTCCTCCTTGGATTTTGAGAAGCTGACTGTAACCAGCTGTTCACCATCAGAAGATGCTGCCTGAGGTCGACCAGCATAGACACAAGAAAGAAAAATATTTAACCTGTTAGTGCATGACAACACAAATAATAGCCATGCATTTTTACCTCTTTTGTTGATAAAATGTTTATTTCATGTTGTACTAAAATCTAAATAAATTACATGAGATGTTACAAATAGTTACTGTTACTCAGTAGATACATTAGGTATTTCTGGCAGGTGATAATTCAGCTGAGGACTTTTATATTTATCATTTATCTGACTGTATTCATTTGGGGTTTTTTGTGATATTCTTTGATAATTTTGATCAGACACATACCAAAAGTATGTCCCAAATAAGATTCAACAGGCTTTTCAAGGGTTAATGAGTTTTTACTTACAAATGTCACATTATGTGATGCATTATAATATGTCTATACCTATATATTGTTAGTAAATAAAACGGGAGGATAATTGAATCAGACATTTTAATTGCCTCCCTCCGTTTTTCGTAAATCACTGACCTGTTAGTAATTGTAACTTATCCCCAGTCACACAGCTCGTATGACAGCATTCTGTGGGCATTTCTGAGTGTTTAAACTCACAGAAATCTGATTAAATTAGTTTGGTGATAACGACATCTGCAGCGTTAGCGTCACACGTCATATACACTCCCTGTTGTTATCAGTATTTACATGATCTGCTGTAACACACAGAGGAACAAAGCCTGATCGTTTCCCTCATCCACAGCTTAGACACGAAACGAGTTTGGATACCTTCTGAGATAATTTATCGATTACATTGGCTGTATGGTCCTCATGTTTACAAAACAGAGAAGCTCGTTTCTCGTAGCATTACAGGCTAACACAACAGGCTAACCGCAGCTCAGCTTAGCCCCCGAGAGCTAACACAGATGCATCGGGGAGAGGAGGGCTGTACAAGGAATAATAATAATTATCCTCCAGCTGTTATACTCCTCTACTACTGTGAGAATATTCATACATCTAAATCTGATTAAACCTGTTGGTGATGACGATGCTGTGGCCAATAAAGCCAGTTATCACATCTACAGATACACTGTTTTGAGCCGACGTTAGCGTAGAAATATACTTTCACCTGTTATCAATATTTACATGCTGTGCTGCAAAACACAGAGAGACACAGCCTTCACTGGTCGTTTCCCATGTCCTCAGTTTAGACAAGGAATGAGTTTTGATACTTTATGAGATCATTTATTAATTACAATGCCTCAGAGAGAGTAGCAGGCTTCTACTCATACAGCGGTACATCTCACAGCAGCAAAGTAATAGACAACAGACTAATATAATGGCCTAGAAAAGACACGATATGGTTAGAAAACAGCAAAGCTCGTTTATTGTAACATTACAGGCTAAAACAACAGGCTAACCGCAGCTAAGCTTAGCCTCCTGACGCTAACACAGAGGAATAGCTCTTACATCTGCTCCTCTTCCCTCTGCTGTTAGCAGCTCGTAGCAATTAGCAAAATAACAGCACACAGCATTTGGAATACTCACATTTCCAGGGTCCGAGGTTTGCTGGTGGATGGTTGGCACTGATCCTGGGTTAAGGACCAGTCTATTTGCGAGACCCTTTGTGTACTGTCCAAAGTTTGTGAAGCTATCAGCCGTGAAGTGACTGGCACAAACATGCACATTTTTTCCTTGTTTTGCTGGCACTTTTCCATCATATATGAACTCCAGCCACTTCGTTTTTAAATCTTCAGAGTCAGGCAGCTTGTGTAAGGAAGTTTGTGGCTTGTTACAGCCCACAACACTGCAGCAGTAACTCATGCTGAAGTCCGATGTCTCACTGCCCGTAAATCCATCATGGCTGCTCTGCACATAGCAATCTCACCAGCAGGGAGAGAGGAGTGGGCGGGGACGGGGTGGGGGTGTCTGCTCCTGATTGGTCAAAAAATTCCCCTGTGACGTCGGTACAACTCAAATGAAAGAATGCCTCAATAGGGGGCGGGATTTTACATTCACCAGCACCACGCAGCACAGGATTTGTCACTAAATATCACATTTTTTGGGCTGGGGGGAAAGCCACAGACCTCAAAATTTCATCAAAAGACTTAATAAAGTGGTTTTTGCATAATATGGGCCCTTTAAGGCGTCCTCATTTCTCTCTCCCAACAAAAAAGGTCTAAAATTTAGCTTAGGTTAATCTCCATTTAATTAATTTATTAATTCAATCATTTTCTATACATCCATAGGTAAACAGTAGTTTTTACTATTTTTTTCTATAATATATATATATATATACATATATATATATATATATATATATATATATATATATATATATATATATATATATATATATATATATATATATATATATACATATATATATGTATATATATATGCGATGTTTTTACAGCAGCTTTGGGAGAGGACATTTATTTCCGATGATTACCTCAAAGGGTAATAAATTTAGCCCCCGGTAACCTTTGACCTCTGACAAAAATAAAACTTTGAATTTTAAGACTTTTCATGAAAATCAAAATATTGTTCCATACTGAGTAACACTGCCAAAGGACAAAAAAGTCCCCGTTTACGCACAAGAGTTAAATATGAAAATAAACAAAGTTGTTCTTCATCAGTGGAGCTGAATGTTGTAAATATTTAATTCTTTGTTTTTCTTCCCTGATGTTCTTCACATCAGGGAAGAAAAACAGAACAGAGAGATTTCTGAGCTCTGCCCTGTGGACATTAGGACCAAAGACAGCTTTACACATCATTTCACTTTATCAGCTCATCATACAAACACTGAGGAGGAAACTTTGTTTAGTCGGAGCTTTAAATGAACACACAGAGATCTGAGACAGGCTCAAGAGTTTCAGTCGCTCTGTGGGAGTTTTCTCCCCTCAGGAAAATCAGAAGAAAAGGACACAAAATAATCACCGGGACAAAAGTCTGTAAAAAATTAAATGAAATGGCAACAAAGACCCTGAAAAATAAAAACATCCGGTGTAAAAACATTTTAATGATTTAAAAATAAGGAGAGAAAAAAACATCATGTTTACAGCTTTTATTTTATTTTATTTTTTTATTATGAGTTGATGAAGTGCAAGTTAATAAATGCACATCAACAATGACACATTGACAAAAATGAAGCGAGGGCATAAGGAGAGTAAACAAGACAACAGCAACAGCAAAAAAAAGAGAAAGAAATAAAATGTTGGCATCTGTGATTTGCAAAATGAAATGTAGATTTTAACTGGGTTACAGTAAAAAAAAAAGTTTTAAAAAAATTCTACCAATAAAAACAAGGGGAAAATAAATAATATAAAATAACTACAAAAAAACTAAAATTTCTGTAGTTTTTCTTAACATGACATAATTTCCTGTTGCGTACACTGAAAGTTTCAGCATAAATCTTTCAACAATTAAAGTATTAATGCTTATTAGAAAAAAAATCAAGTAAATTAATGCAGACATGTTATGTTTTTAACTTAGACTTTAACTTTGCTCAGGGTTAGTCTGGTGTTTTAGAAATAGGCCAACATTTACAGACGTAAGATTTACTTCTTTTTTTTTTTTTTTTACAATTGTTCCATAATTACACTGTATTTTATTTTTAATTATTTTAACATTTTTTCTTTTCATGTGGTTTTTTATTTATTACGCCTGTTAAGCTGGAAGTTTCAAATAAACATGAAACTGAAGAAAGTGAATGCCTCGGATGTTTATTAATGAGTAAAATCCAGTTGATCACCTGGTGGATGCTCTGCCCCCTTCAAGTAGAAGAAATAACTTGACATCTACTTTTTTAATGTACAAATACATTTGTTCTTGAGTTAAAGAGTTACCTTACATAAAATATATATCAATTTAAAAAATGGGCTTCAACCTTTGACCTTATCAGAGTAACAACACAGGGGGTCTCATTTCCGACATGAGGGTGGGCAGGTTCAGCATGGTCCAGTCCAGTCCAAGTCTCAGCCAAAAGAGGAAAAAGTCCACAAAAAAATTTTAATCCATACTGCTGTGAATTCTCAAATGTCAGAATGTATTAATTAACAGGTCATTTAGTACATTTTTCGAGCCTAAACAGTGGTTTACATTCCGCAGTGCACGCCTATGCGCGCTTCCCTGCACTACGCCCCTGCCTGGATTGGTTCTGCAGCTGCGTAGTGCAGGAGCGCGCATAGACGCAGCACTGCGGAAGCACGCTAAAGCACTGTTTAGGCTCAAAAATGTACTAAATGACCTCGCTTTAATTAATTATGGACGCATTCCGGCCAGGACACTTGGATTACAGCGGACGAGCAGTATGGAGGAAAATAGGCACGTTTTTGTGGACTTTTATGGACCTTTTTCTTCGGGCTCTGTCGTCCCCAGTTAGATGGAGGTTTGTTCACAGCGAAAATCACCCCGGACCTCCAGCTGCATTTGAGACATCAAAAAAGTGCTCCAGAGTGTTGCTCAGCATGAGGGTGAGTAGAAAATTAAGGCATATCATTCTTTGGGTGTAATATTCCTTTAAAAACATACATCTGCATCACTGATCAACTTTCTCCATTTTGACATAAAGAACAATCAGAAATGTCGTAAAAGAAAAGTCAGAGTCGTGAGTTAACAATAAACTTTACCAGTATTTGTCTACAAAAAGTTTTACTAAATGTCATAAAAGACATTGTACCATCATGAAATCATTATTTACATGTTTAATGAATGATTAAAGTGATAAATGAGATGAATGTTTGATGATGATGGTCCCTCAGCAGGTCTTCAGTTTGTGGACCGTCTCTTGTTCCTGAGGACGGTCATCAGGAAGAGTCCACAGCAGTACACCAGACTCTTCAGGATCAGCACCATGTAGAGCAGCAGGAGCAGCTTCACCTGGAACGGGGACGGGACGGAGGGGGACGGAGGAGGAGGAGGAGACGGTGGGAGTGATGTTACAGGAGGAGGAGATGGTGGGTGTGATGGTGTTGATGAAGGTGGAGCTGATGTTGGTGGAGATGTTCGAGGCGGTGGGAGGGTGGAAACTTCTAAGACTAAAAAAAAGTAAAAACCAGAAGTCAGATTTTTTCTCTTTGACAGACTCACAGAGTTAAAGCTCAAGCGCTGCAGATACAAAAGGAGCTTATACTGAAAAGTACAAAAAAGTCTGGACAAAGTACTTTAACACTGATATTTGAATACTTGAACTTTTGTATAATTTTACACTAATTTCTTTTTTCCAGGTAAGGTCATGTCATTGTGCTTACATTTGGCGTTGCAGAATAAAATGTTGTTTAATGAACACATTTGCTTCAAAGGCTTATCCCTGTTTAAAACGTTATAGTAAATAGTATGTGTGCTTTCACTTACTCTTCAGTTGGAGACACTAGTGTGTTTTCATTGTTAAAAACAAATGCACACTTTTTCCGAAACCATTTTAACAAAGAAGGACTTGATCTTGGTGTTTCCATTTTTTACTTGCAAATGTACATTTTTTTCTTTCATTTTTTCAGCAAAGAAGACCTTGATTTTATAAAGGCTCTGTTTTTGAAATGCACTTCTTTTATTATAAAAGCAGGTATTTGTAGATACTCTGTATGGTGTATTTTAGTGTTTGATATTTTTATTGAATTTAAAGTTCTAGGTAACGTACAGGAGCACACAGCCAAGTACTACAAAGGTAAGAATAAAATAAAAGACAACAAAAAAAACAACCCCATCCCTTCCCAGAACTGCATTCTCACCGCTCACTGTCACAAAAAACAAGAGAAAACTTTAAGACGTCTGCACATAAATAGACCTTCATTATCTGCCAGAACACAAAATAAGGGTTCATTCTTGTACCTTTGTTGATGGTCTGCCAAAGACTGTATGGTGTATTTTAAATTATTAAATAAAGTATATTTGTTCTAAAATTTTGTCTTGTGATTTTATGTAGTATAAGTTAACTGAAGAATACTTCAAGCATATTTCAAGTATATAAGACAGTAAACTAAGAAGAATATGCTAGGCAAACTTACAAGTATACTTAAAGTATGACAACAAGTAAAATAGCAACAAAAAAAATTGTTAATAAAAGTAAACTTAAAAAAACTTAAATGTAGACTAGAGGTGTCTAACTGGTAGGATTAGATTAGATTAGAGCAGATTAGATTAAACAGAGCTTTATTAACTCCCCTTTTGAAGAATCCAACAGAGAAATTAAAATTCCAGTTACAGTTTTGTGTAGCGAATGAAAAGATTTTTTAAAAAGATGGATAAAAACAAAAATAAAAATGAATATAAATATAAATTCATAAAATTGAAAACATGTCTACAGGCTGGCTATTATGTTGGTTGGCATTTTACAGAAGAATTTACTTGTGGTATACAATAAAGTATACTTCAATTAACTATGTTGTTAACTAGAATATAGTCAGTACAATGACGGTATATAGTATACTGTTCTTGTGGAGCTCAGTGGTGCAGTTGGATAGTGGACTTGGTCCTTAATGGGGAGGTTGCAGGTTTGAGTCCAGCTCCAGCTGTCACATAGTGATGTACACCTGGTATAGACACTTAATCCTAAACTGGTCCTGCTGCTGCTTCAGCGGTGTGTGAACAGGTTAGTCTTTCAAAAATGCTAAATAAGTTTTAAGAATACTTTAGTCAACTAAAATGTGGATCAGAAGTATATACAGTACACAGTAGTATACTTGGAAGTGTACCTTTGAAAAAATAGAAAAATTTATTTTAACCTTAATGAAAAAATGTGTCAATTTTGTCCAAAGAAGTATTAAATTAATATACTTTCTAATGAACTACATGGTCTGTAGTTTGCTTACTATACTTAGACTCAAGTAAACATTAGAAAAGAAACTTTAAGTGTACTTTTTGTTTCTAAGGGAGCTCCTGAACATGAAGTTCCTGCTTCTGTTGACCAAAAGCAGCTGAAGTCATGTAGGATTCATCACCTGTTTGCAGCTGAGCCTCCACTGTTCTCCCCTCGTGCTGCACAGAGCAGTTGTAATCATACGAGCTGATCTCTGAGGACTTGATCTGTAAGATGGAGGCGAAACATTGAGACTCTTTGAGCTTCAGCATCGGTTCATCAGCAGGGACCTGCCGTGGTGAACCTCCACTCTTCCACTGACGTCTCCAGGAGAACCTGACCCAAGGAGGAAACATGGAGGAGGCCACACACAGCAGGGAGCTCTTCTCCTCCAGCTGCACACCTCTGGATGAAGCTGCTGCTGAAAGGAACACACTGACCACAGGAGGCCCCACGGGATCATCTGGAGATCAGGACATAGAAATAGAATCATCTCACACTGAGTCAGTCTGATCCTGAGGACCACAGGAGCTCTGCTCTCTCCAACACTCTCTAACACCACTACAGTCAACATTTTAGGACATCCTCTATTAGCAGCTACCAGACCACAGAGCTAAACCATCTGACAGCTAACAGGAAGTCAAACTCAGTGAAAACCATGAACACGCCGTAATATCATGGATACGTTGATCAAAAAATGTCAGTTAGTGGTGTTTCAAAAACAGCTTCTCGTGTGACAGGAGGCCATTTTGTCTGAGACCTGACCCTCAGCAAAGGTAGTTTATTCAGTTTACTTTTTTATATTCTATAGTTTATAACTTAAGAATCATATAATGAAGTATAATTGACTCATACAGAAAAGTCCAAGACTAAGTCCATTATTACCAAGACTTACACTTATACTTTAACACTAAAAAAAAATCACACTTGTACTTAAGTGTACTTTTTACTTCTGCACAAAGTACTAATACTTTGTAGATCTTGATCAGGTACAGAATAAGGTCAAGCTTTGTGACTTCATTTCATTTAGCAGAATAAAAATATTTTCACTGCACACATTTCCATTGAGGTATTACCCCTGTTATAAACTTACATGTTCAAGATCATATAGTGCAGGAGTTTAAAAGTTTACAGTAAATAGTATATGAGCTCAATTGCATTATCTCTATGTACTTTGAAAACATTAACAGAGAAACATTTGGCCTGACCAGTCCCTTTCCTGTGTGGTTGAAAATGGTGTTATATACACAACGTCATCGGTTTCAACAAGAACACATTTAGTTTTAATCATATCAGGTTGGACAGCATAAACAGTTTGTTTTTAACCTCATATATGGAAGTACTTTATACACTAATCTCTGTATCTTTACATACAGGCCTGTCTGATTCTGTAAATACCTTAAATAAAAGACAGCAGAGTTTGGCACATGAATAGAAAACAGAATGATGTGGACAAGTTTGTTTAAATATAACAAAGTCATTAATTAAACAAATGTAAAATATTTCAAACATCTCTTCTTAAGTCTGTCAGTTTGACTGTGATACTGAGCTCTTTTTTTAATCTGTATATAAAGGGAAATTACAAGTACCTAGTACACTAGTATATATATGAGTGTATTTGTCTACTTGAAACTAAAAATTACTATTTAAAACTAGTTTACTAGTCTGCTTGTTGTCGTACTTTACCGTTGATACCTTTGAAATATAGTGAATATTCATAAATTTAACTCATAGTGTTTATACACAGGAAAAAAAGCAACATTTATTACTTCTTTTCAGTTAGTTGCTTGGCAGTAAAAAAAGTATACTTAAGTCCAAGAATAAGTTCAAGTACTCATGAGCGTAAATCTTAGTTTTAATGTACCTAAGCTGCAATCACTCCAGACACGACCTGGGCGACCTTTAAAGTCATTGTACAGGTGCAATGGGGCGGGGGTCAATCCTCCTGCGATGGGACAGACCTGAGGTATGATTTATAAAGCTTGCGTACGCACAAAACGGGGCCTGAAACTGGCGTACGCCTTTTCCCACGCAAAGTTTGTGAACTATAAAAACAAACCTGACAGTAAAATGTGCGCACCTGTAAGCAAACTCTGAACCAGGCGTACGTACATTTTGGAGGCGTGGGAAACTGGCGACACAGACGGCGAAGTGGTGAACTGAAGCCTCCAGATATGTTGATGTTGATGTCTCTCCAACATTTTATTCACTAAATATCAAACTTTACTGACAGATCCATAAATAACTAAGGGCTATAAATTACGCGTGTAATTGGCCGTTTCCTATAAGTCACTTTCATTATGAAAATATACAAAAAATAAAAAAATAAATAAAAATAAAAGTCCGCCACCATATTTCTTCAGCGCTGTCTCGCCTTCATTATCCGGACGGACCTCACAGGACAGGACACTAATGCTTTTGTTGATGTAGAGTTACAAATTAGACTAACACAGAAACCTCAGAGCCAGCAGTTTTCATTAATATCTGTAAATTTTGCGTATTTATTACAAGTGTGGTGTAATAAAGTTGCCTGCATCAAGACGCTCAGAGCACACAGAGACACGGCGGTGGCTTCACACAATTCTCCTCCTCCATCAGCACATCTTCATCAGCTGCACATATTTATTCTGTAAATAATCTAAGTGTGGGGATTAAATCAGGGCATCTCTGTCACGATCATTCGGACTACATATCCTCATAAATAGAACAGACGGAGTTTCCCAGGAAAAAAATGTGGCCAACAATTAACATTTTTTTGTTCATCGATCAAAACTTTGATTAATAATAATACTGTGGTAGGGACCTGGTTGTCCTTAATTACTCTGACTGCTCGAACAGGTCGCTTGAGAACCACAGGATGAGTTTTTCTTCTACACTCATTTCAGCATGAACACTGAGTTTACTGCACTTTGTTCTTTCAAATATTTTCATTCTCAACTTATTTAAAGAATCTTCAGCCTCGAGTCTCTCATGTCTTCAAAGTGAAATATACATCCGTCTATACATCCGTCCAGCCATCCATTACTTATATCGTTTATGTCAGGGTCACGGGGACTGTAGCCATGTCCTAGCTGACATTAGGCAGAGGCGGGTACAACCTGAACTGGTCATCAGCCAAGCACAGGGCCATATGGAGAGATGGACAACCACGCATACCTACTGCAGTGTAGAGTAACAGTTAAACTAATGAGTATGTTTATGATCTGTGTCTGGAGAGAATCCACACATGCACATGGAGAACATTCATCGTCCACACAGAAAGACTGTAAGCAACCCAGGCATCAAACCAGAGACCTTCTTTCTTTGAGGCACATGCACTACCTGCTGGGCCACCATGCTGCATGACTTTGGGTAAAAGGGGTCATCGTGGGTTTTACTTTTTATTAATTCATTTTTCCTTTAAAATGTATATTTAAATATTAATGCAAATTTTCAATGCAATGTTTGAAATGTGATCAGGGAAACTGATATAAAAAAATTAAACTATGGGATTATATTTTTGCACTGAAATACTTGGAGTATATTAATTTAATACTTCTTCGGTCTTCTTTAATGAATAAAGCCTTAGAACTACTACAGGTATTTCACAGTTGTTTTATGAATGAAAGTTGTACTATATGTATATCTATCTATCTATCTATCTATCTATCTATCTATCTATCTATCTATCTATCTATCTATCTATCTATCTATCTATCTATCTATCTATCTATCTATCCATCTATCTATTTATTTAATTGCCTCGGAAGAATGTACATACATTTGTCCTTAGACTGCTCATAAAACAGATCTTAAGAACAGAGTTACATGATTTTTGTCCATTTAAGGCAGCATTTGTTCTCATTTAGAGCAAATAAATGAGGATGAAGGAAAAATTTCACAAAAAATGTTAATAATCTGCCAGTTTGTCAGTATGTGATGTGAATTAACTTAAAACTACAGTAATGCAATAACTTTTCTTCTGCTTTAAGTCACCCTTTTCTTATTACCAACACACATTTATTTTTTAAAGTCCAACAAAGACAGTTCTGACTGACAGTAATGACCGACTTGTTCACAAAATAAATACTTGCTGTACATCAGAAAAATCAAATCTGTCATTTCTATTGGATTTATCGTCTTGATCTGCAGAATAACAAAGAGAATTTAGAGTCTTACTGTAGAAAACTGAATAAAATAAATATTTATTCTTACCTGAAACAAGCAGTCTGGTTCCAGAGCCAAAGATCCAGTAAAGTTTGTAATAGTTGTCAAACCATCCCCACAGTGAAATCTTCTCATACAAAAACCTCTGCAGCTGAACCATCTGCTCCATAAACAGGAATCAAACATCAAACAGGTCTCTCTGATCCTCCCAACATAAACGCCCTTCTGTGGATCACTGAAATATGAATGTTTGAGTCTGATGCTCCAGTTTAAGTTAAAAATGTTTAATCTGAAGCAGAGAGCTGATGAATGAACATACAGACTGATGCAGACTCTCTCTCCTGAGGATAAACTCATCATATCTGATATTTTTGTCTCCATCAGCAGTTTGAGCACCATCTTCATCCTCATCCTTCTAGTTTGATCATCAGTGCTCAAAGTTTTTCCTGTTTGTTCAACAGTTTCATGATAGAAAATCTCTTTTCTGTTAAATCATAATCAGCACACATGAGTGTGAGACTGCAGTCAGAAGAAAGAGCCTGTTCTAATGTTTTTATATTCAGTGCTCATGGATGGTTTGGGTTTATTTATGTGATCTTTGAGTTTAAAGGTCAACTTCCCTCTATCCAGAGCCACTAAAATAATCACTAACTTCTAAATTCAGCATCTGTCTGCAGTTTGTCTGCCCCTCACAGAGCTGGACCAGTTTTTCTAAAATTTAAATAAAATCTTATAAAGATGATGAAGTTCATGGCACTTTTCAGCAGCATAAACTTCAAATAAAGAAAAATTTCCTTTATTTTATGTACTGCCCCCTCTGTATTTATCTCCATACCGTGTTGAACTTTTTGGATCGTCACAATGTGTGCACACGCAGTCATAATAACAGCCCACAAAGTAATTCAAACAACATTAGTTTAAAAAAGCACCTGTAACATTATGACTTTATAAACTGTAGTCCTGAATTTAACTAATCAACAAACTGTTCTCAGAGTAATATATAGTAATACAAGTAACTAGGGTTGTCAATCACCAGTTTAATCATGATATGATACAACACTGGCTCTCTGGACAACAATACAATATTTACAAATATTACACAGCCTGTATGGATACAGGACCTTTTAGAGGCCTGTGCTCCACGATGGCTGGTATAATCAATCAATCAAACTTTGTTTTGAAGCTCTTTTCATATATAAAATGTACAGCACAAATACAGGATAAAACAGAAAATCCCACCCACTCTCAACATTCAGTCAACATTTAACACAGACAGCCACTCACGTGCACACACAAACCCATCTGCTGCTGTTATCCACTCAGCCCACAGGGCAGGAGCTGGCTCGCGCAGACACACGAGAGAACAAGATACCTGAGTTGCCACGTCCGCTTACTATAAGCGACTATCGGCTTCTTATTTTTCTAACTTGCATGCATATATTAGTAGTTGTGGGTTGCTAAGTAATGCGCCACATTTCACAGTCGCTAACAGTAACGGCGTAGTAACTATTGAAACAGTAATTAGTTAGATTACCCGTTACTGGCAAAAGTAACAGAGTTCCTCCCAGCACTACAGCCCAGCATCGACATTAATGCTCGCAGGTGACCACACTCCACGGGGCCCCATATGTACTGGGTTGTAGTGTGGTCACCTGCGTTAGCAGTCCTCTCTCAGGCTGAAGTGAAGAAACTCTGAAACTGACCTCGCTCCTGCAGCCATTCTGTCTCAAACATGTCAGGAACTCGTGTTTTCATGTTTTCAGGCTTCTCATCGTTAGTGATAATCTCCACGGTAGAATTGATAGTGTAAGTTCTGCTGCAGTGTCTGTGTAAAGGATCAGCCAATCACTGAACTGGCTCCGCCTTATGTGCTTTGATTGACAGACCAAGTCATTCTGCTGAAAATCGACATGATGAAATAAAAAGGCCATTGTGGAAAATGACATTATGAAATAAAAATTGACTTTGTAGAAAACGTTTTTTTTATGTCATAAAGCTTGGGAATTATGTAAAAAGTCGTTATTTAAAAAAGAATGAAAAATTTAAAATATTCATTATGAAATATTCAATTATAATAATTCAATATCAAAGAATAATAAAAAATATTTCATTATAATATTGCCTTATTTTACAATTTAATGGCCATATTTCATATCTGTCTGTTATTTATCAAAATGGTATTTATTTCACAATGTTGTTTTTATTTATTTCATTATGACTCTTTTGGGGTTCCATATGTTATAGGCTAAATATTACAGTTCACAGTTCAGACATCTATAGGTCTAAACTGCAGCTCTGAGGACTGCTATTTGATTTCCTTTTCATTGAAGAATGTACTTATCCCGATTGTTACAACAACAAAGCACTTTTTATTGAGATTTTATGTTTGTATTTGCACTGTAGTCTAAATAAGGGGAAAAAACTACAATTTTGATTTTTTAAAGAGCATTTATTTTGTACTGATGCAGTCATATTTTTTGTATGTCTGCATTAGGAAGAAAATAAAGAAAATCAGATTTTTGCACAACTTCATACTGTTGGGGATATTTCATGATCTTTATTTTGTATCGTGAGTATTTCATATCGTGAGCCCTGTTTCGTATTTCGCATTGTTTCGTGAGTTGACCATTTCGTAACACCTCTACATATATATATATATATATATATATATATATATATATATATATATATATATATATATATATATATATATATATATATATATATATATATATATATATATATATATGTACATATATATATATATATATATATATATATATATATATATATATATATGTATATAAATATACACAGCAAGATAACTCAAAAAGTTCTCAACAGATTTAAATGAGGGTTTCAGTCAGAGTTGGTAATGTTATAAAGAGTTCAGTGGATTTTTGTGGTGATCTGAATCCAGATGAGGATTTTTTTAAAAAGAATTGTCAACATGTCAAGTTTTAGAGTTTTCAGATTTACAGGATTAACCGTGTCATTAATGTCTTGGTGGAGGTTTGTGTTCGCTGACCATTTCTATCTATATATATTCTAACATCAAACATAAAAGTCAAACAATTTGGACAGAAATGTTAACATTTGAACCATAACAGATCAAAATTACATTGTTTTTTCACTTTTCTTTTTATTGGGTCTTTGCATAAAAAGAACAGCATAAAACAAAGGCTTTAATGTGAATTTCCAAAAAATTATTCATTCAGTTATTTGTATTTAAAATATATTACATTCATTTTTTCAAGCTCAAATTTTATGTAAGGCATGACTCCTTCATCTTCTGCTGTGTGTGTGTGTTCCTGATTTTGTTTTATTCTTTCTTTTGCAGTGTGGAACAGAAACCTCCTGGATAATGTGACTCAATGAAACAACGACAGAAGAGTTAAGATTAATTTTCACTGCAATCAAAAAAATCCCTAAGATTATAATAATGTGTAATGAGGTTAAATTCCTCTCTGCTCAGTGCCTCATTGCTCTACTTTAGCATCTGAAGGTTTTTGTTCAGCCTCCTCACATCATCTCTCACTGTGCAGAGTCATCTTTCCAACAGGAGCAGTAATATGTGGCTGAGTGAGAGGGTTTCACCTTCTGAATCTGAAGCTCAGAGCTGCTCTGTGTTTTTACAGCTGAGAAGTCGTTTCTCTGAGGATGGTTATAAGAATTTTTTTCTACAGCACCATTGCCCTTATCAATCCTTAAAATTACTTTGAATGTGTCTGTGTCTTTTTTCTGTAACCAGTACACATAATTATTATAACACTGATCGAGGCCTCCACAGGTGATGGAGACTTTCTCTCCGCCTCTCTTAAACACAGGCGAACTGTCCTGTTGGAGCTCTGCTGCCGTGGTAACCGGGGCTGTGGACAGACAGACAGATGGAGGTCAGTCAAACATCACCTGTAAACACCAAACCTGTTGATGAGGTCCCATCATAACACCTCAGTTTAATAACATACTACAGTCATGTCACTGAGACGGGGCTGCTTCACTGACTGGGCTCTGATTGGCTGAAAACACCCACCTGAGCACACGCAGCACAGAGCCACCATGAGAAGCATGTTGAGTTTCCTCTGATGAACCCCAGGAGAAGTGAGGACGAATCAGGACCAGCTGTCTGATCAGACAGAGCCTGCTGCTCACAACTCCCATCAGCCACTGCTGCACCCTGATAAGACCCTGGTGGTGATTGACAGCTGGGCTGTGGTTTCCTGCTCAGTCTGAGGCTTTAACGTGGAGATGCATCACCTTCTTGCGTTTGTGTTGCAGCTTTTACATTCTTCTTCTCTGTTAATGCAAAGTGTTCTGTATTTGTATTTGTGTGACTCTTCTCTACCGCTGTAATAATGAAGACAAACAACAAAAAAACAGACATAATCACAGCAGTTATAAACCAGAGCAGCATAAAGACACTTTAGCTCAGCTAAGACCAAACAAAGTGATGCAGCAAGAACAGTTGGGGAGGTCACATGTGGGAACTGTCCTTTCCTTTCCACTTTACCTTAACCCTGATGGAAAACTTCACAGGGTCTAGGAGGGAATAAGAGGAGAGGAAAGGAGATTTGCAGTAAAAGAGGAATTTGACTGCACTCTCACTTGGTCTCATATTTATTTGACGATTTGCTGTGACGTAGGTAGGCCACGATGAATTACAATGTTCTGAAAATGAACTACAACAAGCATCTTTGTCATCTGCCCTACCTCAAAGCGTTGTTTCGTCAGCTTGACGTAGATACGATAAAACTATTACAGGCGAAATAAAGACTCTGCTACCCATGAGCACGCGCGGCGACTGTCATAATACTGCGTTCCAGTAACCTCGGAACTGGGAGTGACATCATCTCCGACTTATCGGCGTTCCAGTTGAAGTCGGAAAAAAACATGCCGATCTACCAGGCTATTATTAGCTGTTGTTAGCACGCCCTGCATTGTTGTTCACAAATATCACATGAAGAATGTGATTATCACTATGGCAGCATTTTTGTAAATATAAGTCTAACTCACGAACTCATGATACGCTGCACCTCAATATGCCCGGGTCACGATACGATACATCACTAAGTCTAACAATACTATGTATACAACTGATCTAGAGCAACACACCCCAGTCAGAAGTGCAAATAAATTTATTATTACAGGAGCTAAATAACTGTTCACACTGGGGGCATCCATCTTCCATTGTCAACCCGGGGGTGGTGAGGTTTCACCGAGTTCCCAGTAGGAAATTCCGACTTCGGGGAACGTTCCAGTTAAGTTTCCTACTTGGAACTCAAAATTCCTACTTCTGACTACAACTGGAACACACCAAAAGACGTGATGCTAATAAAAATGCAACTCGGACCTTCCGCAGAACTCTGCATTGCTTAACAACTTCTTTTTTCAACAACTTACAGGATGCAAAGCGACGAGGTAATGCATCTCTTTCTAGTTACGTAGCGGTAGTTTTTGATGTGTGACAACAGGCAATTTTTGGAAAACTTAGTATTGTAGTTTTGTAGCCGGCTACATATACTGCTACTTACAGTCCGGTGCTCTAAGACGTGTAATATAAATAATAAATAATATAAATTTGCTCTAGTTTTGATTGTCTTGTTCCTGAAGTTGAGTATCCAGGCCAGTCCAGCCCTGTCCTGTCCGACCCGACCAAGAAGCTAATTAATTGCATTTATAGATAACCTATTTTGATGCGATAAAAAACACACCATAAAGTGTATATTTCATTAGGCATATATCTAAAAGTGAGACTTTTTTGTCTTGAAATAAATAAATCTCTACAGAGCAGATCTTTATTAATGTAATGAGAGAATTTAGAGCTACCTTTGAGTGTTTATTTTACGAACTTAAATAATGTCAGTGATCAAAAAAGAAAAAGTATTTGGAGCCGTTATTTGTTCAGACACCAGGGGTTGACTGCATGAAGGTTTTTTTCGTACTGAACAGACCTCAGTACTGTCACCCACTTTCAAGTAAAGTGATGACTAAAGATGTTTAGAATAGGTTTATATACTTTATAGTAATATAAACATTGATAATAAAATAAAATAAAAAGGCCTGCTCCTCTGTAGATCTTCAGTGCCATATAAAGGCTGAGCTTCTGTAAATTCTTGTCTATGAACCTCTGAAAAGAAAACTTTTAAAACTTTTTATGCTGACTTATTAAATTACAAAGTAATACTTTCTCAAATGTTTGTTTTTACTTACAAACAAGTAAAAAAAAAATCATGGCCAAAAATGTTTTTGTTTTGTTTTTTTTTAAATATGTTATATTTTAGGGAGTGATGCATCTCCCCAGTACAGGGGACACCATGCAGTAACGGTATATATGGGGTAATTTCATAGAACTTAATAAAATGGAGCCACAATCATATATGAACAATATAATATATAATATAATATATAATGAACCTGGTGACATTATTAGTGATGATTATTTGTGTTTCCACAAAGAAAAAAATAAATGATAGCACTTGAACTTTACTGAGGCTTCTTTTAGAATATTGTAACACTTGAGCTACAATCTACAAATGAGCTTTCAGTTGTCCTGAATGAATCAAATTTTAAAAAGGAGATTAAATGTGCTAGTATTATTTTTTTAAATGGGATGAAAAAGGCAGGGCCCACTGCTGCAGACTATGTGCAGTGTGTCTGTGTTTATTGTTGCTTGTCCTACCGCACATAAGACCAGCAGCTGTTGATTCAACTAAATTAATCACAGTCAACACCTTCAGCTTGATGTGAACTGACCTGATATTTTTAATGATACACTTTAACCTCCAGTGTATAGGCCTTTAAATCTTTAAGATGAATAAGATTTCCTCTATGTGTACTAGGCAGGCCTTTAATTTATCATACATTTCTCCATTATTGTGCATGGATGTGGGTCCATTGGTTGGAGTTCAGTAGAATGGGTTTGGGTCATACTTCCTTTTATTTTATTTTAATTTACCTGTACATATGTAAAGCTCTGTGTGCTACATTTATTGGACAACAAGTGCCATATGAATAAAGTTTGATTGATTAATTGACCTTTAGCTCAGTTCACACAGCGGGACAGTGCCATGTGACCTTCTCAAACAGTCTTTCTTAGCTGAAGTGTCTTTATGCTGCTCTGGTTTATTTCGGCTGTGATTACATTTGTTCTTTTGTAGCTTGAATTTATAATTACGTTAGCATAGAAGAGTCACACAAACACGAGTAGAGAACACTTTGTATTAACAGAACGGACAAATCTTAAAGCTCCAATACAAATGCAAGAAGGTTATGCACAAATAAAAGTCCAGTGAGACGAAGACTTAATGCAAAAAGAAGCTGAAGCATGACTGCAGGTGTTCACAGGGGAAGTCAGATGAAGACTTTTCTCAGACGAGCTGTCATGAAGCGGGAGCTCCGTCCCCCGCTCTACGTTAAAGCCTCAGACTGTGCAGGAAACCACAGCCCAGCTGTCAATCACCACCAGGGTCTTATCAGGGTGCAGCAGTGGCTGATGGGAGTTGTGAGCAGCAGGCTCTGTCTGATCAGACAGCTGGTCCTGATTCGTCCTCACTTCTCCTGGGGTTCATCAGAGGAAACTCAACATGCTTCTCATGGTGGCTCTGTGCTGCGTGTGCTCAGGTGGGTGTTTTCAGCCAATCAGAGCCCAGTCAGTGAAGCAGCCCCGTCTCAGTGACATGACTGTAGTATGTTATTAAACTGAGGTGTTATGATGGGACCTCATCAACAGGTTTGGTGTTTACAGGTGATGTTTGACTGACCTCCATCTGTCTGTCTGTCCACAGCCCTGGTTACCACGGCAGCAGAGCTCCAACAGGACAGTTCGCCTGTGTTTAAGAGAGTCGGAGAGAAAGTCTCCTTCACCTGTGGAGGCCTCAATCAGTGTGCTGATAATTATGTGTTCTGGTTACAGAAAAAAGACGCAGACACATTCAGAACGATTTTGAGGTTTGACAGGGGCAATGGTGCCATAGAAAAAAATTCTTATAACCATCCTCAGAGAAATGACTTCTCAGCTGTAAAAACACAGAGCAGCTCTGAGCTTCAGATTCAGAAGGTGAAACCCTCTCATTCAGCCACATATTACTGCTCCTGTTGGAAAGATGACTCTGCACAGTGAGAGATGATGTGAGGAGGCTGAACAAAAACCTTCAGATGAACAGGTGTTAGAGTAGAGCAGTAAGGCACAGAGCAGAGATGAATTTAACCTCATTAAACATTATATCTGAGGGTTTTGTTTCACTGCTACAAGGTTTCTTTTTACCACTACAAATTTATAAATAAGATAAAAACAGAAACCCCAAAACAGCACAAAATAAAAGAGTTGTGTTGGTCTGGATCTGTTTTCTCTTATAAAGTGATGTTTTGAGAGTGTTGGAGGCTATAAGATAGCTTAAAGTGATATTCCGGGATTGAACAAGTTGGGTCCTATCACAAGGGTTAGGGCAGAAATTACCTCTACAGCAGTGTTTCTGTGGAGAAGAAACCCAGGGCGCTAGGACCTAACTCCCTCTTCCTGCTTCGGATCTGCTCGTCTGCTGATTCTGCTGTAGTCAAACGAGGCCATATTTTACTTGACCAAAAACACAAATAAACGGACTCCCACCGAAAAAGTCTGATATCGGTCTGCATTCACGCTTTATTAAGAGAATTTTCAGTGCGTTACTTTCACACAAAAACACCGCTAAATAAGGCTCTAGTTCGCATAGCGCCGTTTCATCATCATAATTAAAACAGTGTGACTTTGAAAAGAATAGTGATGTTTTTATAATCACATGCACCTTTAACAGAGACTCTGTTATGGTTAAAATGTAACTACCTTAACTGTTAAAAAATCCAAATAAAACAGCATTTTAACGTTTATTTTAGATTTTTTTTCTTTACTTTAAAATAACCAATAAAATTACAGACATAGACCATGATTTTACATGTCAATTATCATTTATCTGTTTTTTTGAAGATTAAACTGTTAAATTTATCTTAAAAACTATTAATAGAATAAAAAATAATATAAAGTTAGATTATAAATAGTAAAAGAACTATTAATAGTTTTACTAGATTTTTTTGTTAATTGACTGAATCATTGAAAGTAACCACAATTACTACATTTTCCTAGATAGTATTATTTATTTCCATTACATAGACTCTTTCTTGTCAAATAACATCTGGAGAGACAGAAAAAGGTCAAAGCAAAGAATAACATGCAGAACACAGAGGTAGACCTGAACTGCTGCAGCAAGGACAGCCTCTGCTTATCGGGCATCGGCACTACCAAGTGAGCTACAGCTCATAACTTTTTTTTCTTCATAGTTTTGAAGTTAAATTTAACAGTTTAATCTTAAATGTACTAGATAAATGATTGATAAATAACCAATAGAGAACTGGAGATGGAAAAAAAAGTCTCTGCACAGACTGGAGCCGGTAAATGGTAAAAACAACCTGAAAAACTAAATTTACATTTGTTATGATATATAATTAATGGTAAATTGTTGCAATTGTATGTCTAGTTTTTTTTTTCATCTTTTGAAACATAAATTTACAATATTTTGTGAGTTTTGTATGGTGGCCGCATGTTGATGAAGCAGGTACTGCACGTGCCTCACAGCAAGGAGGTCACTTAGATCTCCGGGTCATCAGTTGCTCTTCTATCTGAAGTTTGCATGCTCCTCCTGTGCATGCATGGGTTCTCTCCGGGCACTTCGGCTTCCTCCCACAGACCAAAAACAACCTCATTAGGCTAAAATAACTCAAATCTATTCCCCTTTAGCGCAGCGTGGTGAAACAGCAGGTGGTGCATGTGCCTCGAAGCAAGAAGATCACTGGTTTGATCTCGGGGTTAATCAGGATCTTTCTGTGTGGAGTTTACATGTTGTCCGTGTGCATGTGTGAGTTCCCTTTGGACACTCTGGCTTACTCCTACAGACCAAAAAAACATGTACATAGATAAATGTACATAGACTTAAATGTTCTTTTAACTTTTCGGCATAAGCCAAGTACACTTCACTGCACTATTCATAAATAAAAAAAAAATAAAGAGTATACTTAAAGTACACTGTCACAGTTTCAGTATAAAACAAGTATACTCATACACTTTGATAAACTACTTTTTGGTAAGGGTACTCGTCTGAGTTTGACTTCCTGTTAGCTGTCAGATGGTTTAGCTCAGTGGTCTGGTAGCAGCTAATAGAGGATGTCCTAAAATGTTGACTGTAGTGGTGTTAGAGAGTGTTGGAGAGAGCAGAGCTCCTGTGGTCCTCAGGATCAGACTGACTCAGTGTGAGATGATTCTATTTCTATGTCCTGATCTCCAGATGATCCCGTGGGGCCTCCTGTGGTCAGTGTGTTCCTCTCAGCAGCAGCTTCATCCAGAGGTGTGCAGCTGGAGGAGAAGAGCTCCCTGCTGTGTGTGGCCTCCTCCATGTTTCCTCCTTGGGTCAGGTTCTCCTGGAGACGTAAGGGGAAGAGTGGAGGTTCAGAGGAGCCGCTCTCTGCTGATGGACGGACGCTGAACCTCACAGAGTCTGGATGTTCTGCCTCCATCTTGCAGATCAAGTCCTCAGAGATCCGCTCGTATGATTACAGCTGCTCCGTGCAGCACGAGGGGGGAACAGTGGAGGCTCAGCTGCAAACAGGTGATGAATCCTTCATGACTTCAGCTGCTTTTGGTCAACAGAAGCAGGAACTTCATGTTCCAGGAGCTCAATGGTTCCTGTGGCTCAGATGTGCTCTTTCTTTCTAAATGTCCTCGACTGTGTGAAGCAGACTTCTGATGTTTTTGAGTCACAGAGAAGATGACACAGCTCATCCAACAACCATGACACTTTTATAATCTTTTGTGCAGCATTTTTCTGTTGCATTTGTTTTATTTGTTTGTGTGTTTTTGGCTTTGCATCATTCATGTCTTTGCAGTGCTTGTTTGTTTACTGCAAGTCCGCTTTGTGGGCCACCGTATTTCACACCCACCTTGAGCTGAACACTGGTTTGCTTGAACGTGAACTGAGACCTCCTGTTTTCAAGTGTACCGGACTTTAGTTCTTTGGTTCTTTGGTTCTCACCAGAGTTTATTCTTGTGCTGTTTCACCACCACAAGTCAAACAACCAAAGAGGGAAATGCAACAAATGAGCTTGACTTCAGTTCATTGTGGAAACCTCAGGGATCCTGAAAAAGGTTCCTGGGAAAGTTCCTTCTGTCAAAAAGCTCCTTTTGTATCTGCAACACTTCAGCTTTAATTCTACGATTTTTTCAAAGAGAAAAAAAATTTTGACATCTGATTTTAACTTTTTTTCAGTCTTAGAAGATTTTACCCTCCCACCACCAACATCAGCTCCACCGTCTCCTCCGTCCCCCTCCGTCCCGTCCCCGTTCCAGGTGAAGCTGGTCCTGCTGCTCTACACGGTGCTGATCCTGAAGAGTCTGGTGTACTGCTGTGGACTCTTCCTGATGACCGTCCTCAGGAACAAGAGACCGTCCACAAACTGAAGACCTGCTGAGTGACCATCATCATCAAACATTCATCTCATTTATCACTTTAATCATTCATTGAACATATAAATAATGATTTTATGAAGGTACAATGTCCTCGACTGCATTCTGTGGTCACAGTTTATGTAAGAAGTTTGATCAGAGATGTGGAGGTGACTTTTCTGTAAATATAAAAAGAACATTTTGATTATTAGAACATTTATTAGATTTAAACAACATAAACTTCCATTTAGGGTCTTATTTTGCTCTCTGTGTTTTTCTTCATACTACGTCTTGTTTCATCATTTGTGGTGTTGATGTCAGTGTTGCTGTGCACAGTCATAACAGTGAATGTTAATTTTCTTTACAGACGTCTCAGACCAAAGTACTTTTTGTTGTTTCATGTTTGTAATCTGCCTCTGTTAGAGCACATTTATGATATCATTCAGTTTTGAAAAATATGAACAAACTTTGAAAAAAAACACCGGAAATCAAAAGACATGTGAATGAATGTGTCTACATTTAACAAAAATGAATAAAAATGAAGTTAAATTGACATTATGTGTTTTTTTTAAACTTAGTGTTATTGCCTTTGTGGTTTTTAATCATTTAAGTGCTCATCCTCTGCTTTCAGAGATTCATTTACCCTGTAGTGTGTTTATATGTCTCCTCCATGTTACGAAGCTTCTCTGCTCAAATATAAAGTCCACAGCAGTAGGACTCTCCCTCGCCCCCTCTCTAAGGTCTAAAGGGGCAGTAGCTGCCTGAATGTTTAACTGTCACCCTTGTCCACAAAATAAGTCTTGTTCTTTACATGGTTGTTAAAAAAAATTAGGAGCATATTGAGGCTTTCTCCCAACAAAAAAAGGTCTAAAATTTAGCTAAGGTTAATCTCCATTTATTTTTTTTATTAATTCAATCATTTTCTATACATCCATAGGTTAACAGTAAAAATGACAATTTTTAAAAAATATATTTTTTTCTATAATGACACCCTGAAATCAGAGAATGTATGATTATATATTGTCATGACAGCGGGATTTAAAAACTGTGGTAATAATTGGACACAATTGAAAATGTGTGTAGAGGGCAATGAGGTAGAATCTGACACTGCAAAAATAAAAAAGATTGAAAATTAATTTTATCACTAATCTTATGTATATCTAAGGCTGATCTTTTAAAAACACCCCCCAGTCCTCTAAGATTAATTAAATAGGATATAAATCATTTTATGTGTTTTATCATAAAACACAGGCATCATGTATTCATATTGAAATTTAAATGGTCAAAATAAAATAAATAATTAAAGATTTGGTATTTTTCATTAGAACTGGCATTGACTGAATGATTTGAGGGAAAAAGAACAAAAATATTTATCAGTTGTGTTTTATAGCAGCTTGGGGGAGGACTTTCATGTCCTCTGGTTACCTTAAATGGTCATAAATAACTAATATGACAATGCAAAATAAGTAAATAAACAACTAAATAAATAACAATGCATCAAAATCATTGTTTACTTATCTAAAGTATATCTAAGCCTGATCTTTAATAGTAATACCCAGCCCTCCAGTATTTATTTTATTGATAATAACTCGTGTAATGAGTTTGTTTTTCATTAAAACACTGACAATATGTATTTAAATTGGTATTTAAGGGTTAATATAAGAAGACAAATAAATAAAATGATATTTTTGATTAGAAATGAAGCTGATTGAATGATTTGTGCAAAAATGTATATGTATGTATGTATGTATGTATATGTGTGTGTAATATATATATATGTATATATATGCCCTGTGAGATATCATTTTCCCCTAGTGCCATATCTACAGTCACACCACATAGACTGGATTACAGAAGGACAGTTAGATTGTCCAATCAGAGAAATTTAATCCATATCCCTTGTAAGAAGATAATATCCTGTCCTAATGCAACTAATCTGAAACTTGCTGTGCTCAATGTTAGATCCCTGTCCAACAAATCATTTTTAATTAATAATTTGATCACTTCTTATAAACTTGACTTGATGTTTTTAACTGAAACATGGCTTGACAAAAACACAGGTAATACAGTTTTAATGGAATCAACTCCACCCAACTTCAAATTTGAATCTGAAACACGAGAAAACAAAAAGGGTGGAGGTGTCTGTGCAGTATTTAGAGATCATATGGTTACGCACAGGTTGTCATTTGGGGTGTTTTCATCATTTGAGTATGTGTCCTTTAAAATGGAGATAAGACTATCCCCGTCCATACTCTATATAGTCCTATACAAGCCCCCAACACTATAAAAATTTTATTGATGATTTTACCGGCATGCTTTCAATTGTTTGAACTGATTTCGATAGTTTGCTCATTACAGGTGATTTTAATATACATGTGGATAATGTCTGTGACAGAAATGCTAAAGAGCTCAGTGCTGTCCTTGAAACCTTTGGCCTGACTCCGCATGTGTGTGAGCCCACCCATAACAGAGCACAGCACACTCTGGACCTGCTCATTACAAAAGGGGTTAATATTTCAAATGTCAATGCGGTTGATGTTGCCCTGTCTGATCATTTCTGTGTCTTTTTTGACCTGTCTGTTTCTCCCACACCACCGGCTGGTCCTGCAGTAGTACAGAGGAGACACATAAATAACAGCACAGGTGCTCTGTTCATGGAAATGATTAACTTTGAAAATGTCTCATTTTCTAATGTTGATGATTTGTTGAGCTCTGTTACTTCAAGTGTTTTGAATGTTCTGGACACCATTGCCCCTGTGAAAGTTAAAATGGCTAAAAATAGGCAGAAGTCACCATGGAGGAATGACGACTCGGTCAGGGCACAGAAAAGGGAGTGCCGGAGGGCCGAGTGGAAATGGCGAAAGTCAAAACTCCATGTTCATTACGAAATTTATAAAGAAAAGTTGTACATGTTCAATCAGATCTTACGTAGAACAAGGGAGATGTACTTTTCTGAAATTACTGGAAACTGCAGGAACAACTCGCGTGGTTTATTTGCAACAGTGAACAGATTAACAAATCCTCCAGCTCAACTGCCATTGGAATTAATCTCCACATCTAAGTGTAATGAGTTTGCAGTCTTCTTTTGCAACAAGGTTCAGACTATTAAAAATTCCATCAATTCCACAGCACCAATAACAACCCTGCAGCCACCTAAACACTTCGAGCTGACACATTTTGCACCTGTAACTGACAAAACTGTCCAAGAGATCATCACCAGTCTGAGTTCATCCACATGCTGCCTCGATGTTTTACCCACTAGATTTCTAAAGTCCGTGCTGAGCAGTTTGTTACCACCACTTGCTCAGATAGTTAACATGTCACTACAATCTGGAACATTTCCAAAGGCCTTGAAAACTGCGGTCATAAAGCCTCTCCTAAAGAAGAGTAGTTTTGATGCCACAGTACTGAACAACTACCGGCCCATCTCAAATCTGCCATTTTTAGGCAAAGTCCTTGAAAAAGTTGTTTACCAACAGCTCACTGACTATCTCCTAATGAACAACTCATTCGATGTTTTCCAGTCAGGTTTTAGACCCCATCACAGCACTGAGACCGCTCTTATCAAGGTGACAAATGACATCCGCCTGAACACTGACGCAGGCAAAGTCTCCGTCTTAGTCCTACTAGATCTGAGCGCTGCTTTTGACACTGTCGATCATGAGATCCTTTTACAGAGACTAATGGACTGGGTGGGCATCTCGGGGACTGCCCTACATTGGTTGAAGTCCTATCTAGAAGACAGGAAGTACTTTGTAGAAATTGGTAACTGTGTCTCAGACCACATGGCCTTGACTTGTGGGGTGCCCCAGGGGTCAATCCTGGGACCCCTCCTGTTCAATCTCTACATGCTGCCTTTAGGCCAGTTAATACAAAGTTCTAATGTGTCCCAGTGTACTCTGTCACTGCATCCAACAGGTCAGTGTGTGGATGCAAAACAACTTTCTACAGCTAAATTCAGACAAGACTGAAGTCATCGTGTTTGGTCCACAGAAACAAAGAGAAAGTGTCAGCAGTCACCTCCAGTCTCTCTAAAACCTACAAATCAGGTTAGAAATCTCAGGGTAATAATGGACTCAGACTTGAACTTTAACAGCCATATAAAATCAATAACATCAGCAGCCTTTTACCATCTAAAAAACATCGCCAAAATCAGAGGTATAGTGTCTAAACCTGACCAAGAGAAACTTATCCATGCATTTGTCTCCAGCAGGTTAGATTACTATAACGGCCTGCTCACCGGCCTCCAAACGAGCCATAACACAGCTGCAGTACATCCAGAACGCTGCTGCTCGGGTCCTGACCAGAACCACGAAGTACGAACACATTAGTCCTGTGCTCAGGTCCCTACACTGGCTTCCTGTTGCTCAGAGAATAGACTTTAAAGCAGCTCTGCTTGTGTACAAATCTCTCCATGGCCTAGCACCAAAGTACATCTCTGACATGTTAGTGCCATATGAACTATCTCGGACTCTGAGGACCTCGGGGCCGGCCTTCTGCTGGTGCCTAGAGTCAGGACTAAACATGGAGAATCAGGGTTTCAGTTTTATGCAGCTAAAATCTGGAACAGTCTTTCTGAAGATGTGAGACAGGCCTCTACTCTGACAATGTTCAAATCTAGGCTCAAAACAGCTCTGTTTAACTGTGCATATGACTGAAAGGATCTGATCTGCACTCTTCTTTTTAAATTTATTTTATAATGATTGTTGATTTTATTTTGTATCATGATTTTTAAAGTGATTTTATAATGATTTATGTTGACTCTATTTTGTACTGTGATTTAAATGCATTTTTCTTGTTCTGTAAAGCACTTTGAATTGCCTTGTGTATGAATTGTGCTCGACAAATAAACTTGCCTTGCCTATATATATATATATATATATATATATATATATATATATATATATATATACATATATATATATATATATATATATCAGTGGCGATTGCTCTAAGACTGCAAGGGAAGCTCAGCTTCCCCTAAAATGTCCCCCAAAAAAGTGGTGATATGTCCTGCTGTGTGTACATTTCATTGACTAAATATGCGCTAGAATACCTTCATCTTTTGTTCAGAATCAGCTACTTATCACAGGTAACTGGCGGGACTTCCTTCTCATTCATCCCCGCCGCGTCTTAGCGCTTCAACACAGCCGGACGCTGAGCGTCTTCAGACTTCAGCGCTTAAATATAGAGTGGGTTGTTCCACTGTGGAAACTGGACGGTCATTGGATAAACACTGGGCTTTGTCCCGCCCATCGGACGCTCAGCGTCTCTGGAGGTCTATGAGGCAGTGGGCTGGCCTGGACGCTGAGCTTCTGCATGATGATTGGATGATCTGTCTGAGGTCAATCCTTTTTGATTGACAGTGAAATGAGCCAATCAGCGATCTTGAAGGCTCACCCTTCACCGGGGTATCTTCTAAGTTTTACATTCAGTTGTTCTGGACTGATCCGGAGGCTTTATCGATCACCAGCGACTTTATCTTTCTTAAAAATGTCTAGCGTTGTGTTTGAAGATTCTCTCCTGTCAATTTTTCTTTTCACAAACGAGCAGCTGTGGCTGGGGAGCTTTCTCTCTCACTCACATTCACAGCCCGTCAAACAGTAGTTTCACATAGCTGCTCCAGCTGCTAGCAAGCTGCCATGGCAGATAGTATGAATGTTGTAGACCAGATTTTGGCGAGGCCATTTGATTGTCTTCCTTTAAGAGAAAAACTAGAGTTAAACAGCAGGGCAGATCAACTCCTAGATTGATTTAGTGCAAAAGGTGAGGAAAAGTATCAGATCTTTTAAGCATTCCTGGTATGACAAGGTGAGCTGGCTCATTGGAAGTGCTGTCACAAATAAAATGTGTTGTCTGGTCAAAAGTGGGTTTTTGGGGAATAAAATCCCTGGAAAAGACACCTAGTTGGTACAACAGGGTCACAGATCATTTACATAAATAAACAAATTTATGGTGTAGGCCAGAAAAAAATGAGCTTCCCCTCCCTGACTGACCAGCAGCCGCCACTGATATATATATATATATCTATATATATATATATATATATATATATATATATATATATATATATATATACAGTCATGGAAAAAATTATTAGACCACCCTTGTTTTCTTCAATTTCTTGTTCATTCTAATATCTGGTACCACTAAACGATAATACAATGAACACAACAAAAAATGCAGCTGGTCACATAATACTTTATGTCCTATTTGACATTCTTAAGCTTAATTGATTCCCAGGGTATATAAGAGGCCATTTCATGTCACAAGCAGCACTGCACATGCAAAGGCCTAGAGTGGTTTCCTGCTTACATTCAAGCCGTAGCACAACTCAGAAGTTGTCAGCTCTCACATAATGCCTAAAACAAAAGAATTATGTGAAGCCACAAAGGCAGCCATCTTGGCACTGCTGGAAATTGGCATGAGTGAGAGACAGGTAGCGAAAAACTGAAGATCTCCAAGACAGCCGCTCATTACAACAAAAAAAACAAGCTGAACATGGCACTACCAAATTGCTACCTGGCCGTGGCAGGAAACGTCTTTCTACCCCACGAGATGACTGCACTCATCCGCTCCTGTGTCAGGAATCGCGTCAGACCTCCAGGGACCTTAAAAATGAGTGGGCACTGTCGAGAAATGTGACTTGTTCAGCAAGGACAGTTCGAAACCGACTTGTTGAAGCTGGTTTGAAGTCACACAGAGCACAAGAAGCCCTTCATCAATGAAAGGCAGAGGAAGGCCCGGTTACTCTTTGCTCAAGACCACAAGGATTGGACTGTTGATGATTGGGCTAAGGTTCTCTTCAGTGATGAATCCAATTTTGAATTGATGCCCACTCCAGCCAACTTACTGGTTAGGAGGAAGCCTGGAGAAGCTTACAACCCAGACTGTCTTGCCCCTACAGTAAAACATGGGGGTGGATCAGTCATGATCTGGGGTTGTTTCAGTCTGGCGGGAACAGGGCAAATGCAATTGTGTGAAGGCCGAATGAACCAGGTCATGTACAGGACTACCCTTGAAAACAGTCTTCTTCCATCAGCTGGAAAACTCTTTCCTGCCTCGAATGACTGGATTTTCCAACAAGACAATGCCCCTTGCCACACGGCAAGGTCAGTTAAAGCCTGGATGGAGAACCACAACATTCGCACCATGCCTTGGCCTGCTCAATCACCAGATCTTAATCCAATTGAAAACCTGTGGAAAATCATCAAACTCAAAATGGAGAACCACAAGCCCAAAAACAAAGAAAATTTGTTTGAATTTGTCCAACAGGAATGGGCTGCTGTGACAGCAGAACAATGTCAGAAGCTGGTGGAGAGCATGCCAAGACGCATGGCTGCAGTCATCAAAAACAATGGTTATGCAATCAAGTATTAACTCTTGTGTGTATCATGTGTTTAAAGCAAACAGAAAAGAAAACATGGAATGCTTAAAAGTAGTGTTTTTAAGTGTACAATGCCATAGCTATTGATGTAAGAATTTAAGTAATTTTGGTTATTATCAAGAAAACCATGGAAAATGAATAGTTCTTAGTTCTTAAATTAAACTCTCATGAGCTATTTTTGTTGTTATCATTATAATTGTCCAAACAAATGTACCTTTAGTTGAGCCAGGCATTAAAATTAACAAGAAATTGAAGAAAACAAGGGTGGTCTAATAATTTTTTCCATGACTGTACATATATATATATAAATTAGAATATCATAAAAAACGTTCAATATTTTTTATCATTCATCTCAGAATTACCAAAATTTCAAGCAATAAATGTTTAAATTTGTTTCACTCTATCCGTAATGAATCTATATTACATATGGGTTTCACATTCTGAAATGAGTGATTAAAAATATAGAACTTTTTCATTTTTTGAGATGTACCTGTAAAAAAAATATATATATCTATATATATATCTATATATCTATCTATCTTTCGGCGTAACCGCCATATACTTTGGGGGGGACGTGTCCCCCCCAATATTGGAAAAATACCAATCTGTCCCCCCCAATAACAAGCCTATTATATCTTAATATGTTACATATGATATGCCCTCCTTTTATGAATCCTGGCTGTAGTGGATCAGTCACTTGTTATTTCTGATTTACTTTAAATTTAAGAAAAACAAGACAAACAAAACTGTGTGACACCCCTCCCTGTACACTTGGTTGAGTCCCACCGTAAACGCCGGCTCGCGGCTTCGTTTGAAAAACCGCTCAGTCCGCCTGTCACTGGTGGTCATCAAGAGTTAGGGACAAATGGAGGTTGGGGCATAAAGAAAGGAAGCAGGACCAACAGGCGGACATGTGCCTTTTTTCAGACGGTAAGCTACTAGACACGTAAAAAGTAGTGCCATGGTCAAAAAGACCGCTCCAATGTTGTAATAAATGTGAAGAAATATCGTTTATCACTGCGTTCATCATCTGACAGACAGTTTGAGTCACAGACCGAAGAGTTCCCGCGCTTCCCACTCCGGTGATAAGCCTCTATTATTCATAAATGGCCTGTTAAACCTCAGACCTGTTGACTCCTGGTCTGGCTCCGCTTATTATGTCGGTTTATTTTTGTAGTCAAGTTAACTGTGATCTGGTTTTGAGACAGTTTCTTTTATTTTGAAAGTCACAGGGCCTTGTTAGGAAGTTTCCGTGCACAACTTCCGGTCCTGTTCGATCTGCCCTCCGCTGCATGAAAACTTCAGCATCGCAGCGCCGGCAAAATAGGATGGTTGTGAACCAGCCGGAGCGGATCCAGTGTAATATCACAAATTGAATTTAATGGAAAACTTTCTGATCTGATCCGGAGGCTTAATTGTGGTGGGGAAAAAACTTTTTAAAGGGTCCATTTAAACTGTTTCATCAGTCCGTGCTGTTCTTTTTATCGCCCCCCACCCCCCCTCCCCGTGTCGTGTGGGTGTGTGTGTGTGTGTGTTAGAGAGGGAGATACTGATTGATGGTTTTATACTTCACTTGGCACTTAAACAGGCTTGGTAAGGTTAAAGCAAATAGCACTAGCAGCAATAAAAGCAGAATATTCAATGCATCAATTTAAAATGATCATTTTGCTCAGTCATTGTTTTTTTTTAGTCCAATGATTTTTTTAGTCCAATGATGTCCACTCTCTCCGTCCAAGATGGAGGGAGTGGACAAGCAGATACCTGCTCTGAAGATGAACAGGTGAAGCATTGTAATATGAGTCTCTAAACAGCGTAAAAACATTATTTGGGTCATTCCGCCAAAAGAGTGCAATTTGCTTGTTGTAACTCTTCAAAATATTAACTTAATTTTTCATTCCATTTCAATTTAGAATTTAGTAATATACACATTTACTCATTCAAAATGAGTACTGGTCAATCTCAGGCTACTTTATTTAATTTATTGCAACTTTTAAAAGTTTATTATCATTGCAATTTTTTCTCTGCTGTTACCAAAACTCAAATGCCATTGTAAAACCATGTTTAAAAGAATATCAATCACATACGATGTTTTCCCTTAAAAAAAGAGTTAATTTAGAAGAAATGGTTGGTTACATGATGAAAATACTAATATTTATGACAAAAGATGATTTTTTTTACCAGAGTTGTATTTTTCTGAGAATGCAAATCAAAACTTTTCCTTTGTAGGACATAAAAAATAAATTTTATCCAAAGATTGAGCATGTAGTTCATTAAGCAATCAGACAGCTGTTGGAACCAATGTAAATGTAAAAATACAGTTTATTTTCTTTATTTTTGAAGTAACAATTAAATAATCAGAAATAAAACATTTGGTAAGAAGAATGAAAATGGGTAACAGGAATGAGTGTGTGAGTGCATTACGAGAGTCAAAACTGATCTCAGATTACAGCAAATTTTAGTTATAGCCTATTTCATTTAAAATCTATGCAGTCATGTAGACCAGTTACTATTCATCCATTCATTATATTATTTACATTTATTCATTCATTGTATTCTTTTAATCAATACAAAAGGGCATCAGAGGGAACTAGCCTACTCATTGCTGTTACTGCCAACACATTTATCAAATTTTTTCTAAAATAGATTACTTATTACTTGTTTTATACACAGTTCTATGTTGTTTTGACCTGTTAGGGAGCAGTGTAGAGGAAAAAAAGACCAGCCACACACATCCAGAGAAGAGCCCCCCTCATGTATTTGAATTGAGTGGACAATATTAGGAGCACTTTTATATAATAGAGAAAATGAAGTATTATCAATCTGTATCAACTTCAACAAAAAATGAAAATGCAGGAGCTTTATAAAATATGAATTTATAGCAGAGTTGTATTGGATTTTAATAGATTGCACAGGCCAATGAATTGTAAGTCTGTAATGTTATGTTAACTATTACCTGACAAAGTGGTTAAGTTCAAATTAAAGAAGTGAAACGTTTTTTGTCTATATTTCATAAATACTAAAAAAGTACATGTCATTATTAGAGGTCAATGTTTTTCAATATCAAGCAGTTTCGATATGAAACGTAACTATTGTGATAGACTTTTCAACCATATCACTCAGGCCAGACTCAGGCATCACTTGTTTATGTGTTTTGTTGCCTGGTAGTCAATTAACACCAAGATTTAACATTTAATTTTTATTTAATCTACGATTTCGTTCACATAAAACTTTCCAGTGTAAATGTGCAGGAATTTATTTTGAGACAAATCAACAAAATGTTCACTTTGACTTACGTTGACTCACTTAAAAGTCCATAGTACATTTTATTGTTTCAATCACAATATTTAAACCAACACGCTTTAGGTATGAAAGTTTTCCTCATTTGAAGACATCCTATTTGCTGCTATGTCAGAGAATTTTCAGACTGTTCTTGAAATGTTAATTCAAATGGCCAATGTATTCCTCAAAACTATGTTCTAGATGAGCAAATCTTTATCAATATATGGAAATTTTAAATTGTGAGAAATGCACTTGAAAAATTAATATATGGGGAAGGACTCACATTTGGACCCCCCCAATATCTATACCATGGTTACGCCCTTGTATCTATCTATCTATCTATCTATCTATCTATCTATCTATCTATCTATCTATCTATATATATATATATATATATATATATATATATATATATACATGTATATTTATAAAATATTTATCCGCTCTGTTTTTACAGCAGCTTTGGGAGAGGACATTTATTTCGGATGATTGCCTCAAAGGGTAATAAATTTAGCCCCCGGTAACCTCTGACCTCTGACAAAAGTCAATTTTTAAATTTTAAGACTTTTCATGAAAAACAAAAAAAATGTGCCATACTAAGTGACACTGCCAAAGGACAAAAATGTCCCTGTTTACCCACAAGAGTTAAATATAAAAACAAACAAAGTTCTGTTTCATCAGTGCAGCTGAATGTTGTAAATCTTGAATTCTTAGTTTTTATTCCCATGATGTTTTTCTTGAGTCTGTGTGTGAATAAAGAGGTTTAATTAGTGCTGTGTTAAATCTTTGGCGCCTCACTCACAGAAACAGTGAGCTGATGAAATGATTTTCAAAGCCTGTTGAGATGAGACGTCCTTCAGGCTCACAGCTCTGACTGAGAGCAGAGGAGACCTTCTGCTCACATCAGCTCTTTGTCTTTGTCTTCTCCTGCTTTGGAGGATTTCTTCAACACTTTCTCAGCGTCTGCAGGAGATGAGCTCCGTGGGTTCCTCTCTGCTGACACCGAGCTTCTTCTCATCCACACACGAGCACAGGTTCAACCTCTGGAGGGTTTGATGCTTGTTCCAGGAACTTGGGCGTGTTGTGAGGCCTGCTCAGGTATTTGCTCTGATATTTCTCTGTGTGAGAAAACTGCTCTGCTCGGACTCTCTGCTGTGACACTAACAAGAAGAATCATTAGAAAACATTCAAGGAGTTCACACATCAGCTCAGAGTTTTCAGCAAAGTCGAATCAGGAGCTTTTTACACTTTGGAATAAAAACAGAACAGAGAGATTTCTGAGCTCTGCCCTGTGGACATCAGGACCAAAGACAGCTTTACACATCATTTCACTTTATCAGCTCATCATACAAACACTGAGGAGGAAACTTTGTTTAGTCGGAGCTTTAAATGAACACACAGAGATCTGAGACAGTCTCAAGAGTTTTGTAGTAGTGGGTATAATGGACTGCATGCCCCATGATGCTTTGCGCTTACCGTAGGTTGGGGTGTATGTGAGTGACTTCCCGTCAGGCAAGTAAACAATACTTTTTCACAACGAGTCCACCCTGTCCCGTGTCCTCATTACACATGGTGTCAGAAGCGGCGAACTGTAAGTCTCCGCGATATTTACAGTTGCGGTACAGTATAGAGAACTGGAGGAAGAAGTTTTCGTGCAGTTTAGACCGCGAATGCCCGGCAGAAATGACCGCAGAGTCAGATCGCGCCGCTGCTAGCCGCTAGCTGCTAAGTGTTGCTAGGTTACGGCCCCGCACAGTACATGTCGGCAGAGGGAGAGCAACAGGGTGACAGCGCATCATCTGCAGATCCCGAAAGTGAGGAAGAAACCAGGGATTTGGCAATAGAGATGGCAGCCACTGTACAGTTAAGTCCTCCAGAGCCATTCAACTTTTCATGTCCGGCAGACTGGCCAAAGTGGATCAGGAGATTTGAAAGGTTCCGTGTTGCAACAGCTTTGAACAGCAAAACAGAAGAATATCAGGTGAATTCCCTTCTGTATGCAATGGGTGATGCTGCTGATGACGTTTTAGCAGTTTTGCCATTGACTGAAGAAAATAGAAAGAAATATGATTCAGTCAAAGCAGCATTTGAACAGCACTACGTGGGACAACACAACGTCATTTTTGAGAGAGCACAGTTCAACTCCAGGCGTCAACAGGATGGTGAGAGTGCAGAATTATTCATCACAGCTGTACATAAACTTGCAGAAAACTGTGGATTCGGCGTGCTTAAAGAGGAACTGATTAGGGACAGAATTGTAGTTGGTATAAAGGACAAAAGACTGTCAGAACAGTTACAAATGGACTCAGAGTTAACACTTGTTAAAGCCATACAAAAAGTCAGACAGAGTGAAACAGTGAAGAAGCAGCAAACAATACTCCACAACAGCTCTGCAGAAGACAGGACAATAAACATGGACACAATCAAAACAAATGAGAAGAAAGGAAAAACTCAAACATGGCAACAGTCAAAGAAGGGACAAAAGCCAGTAAAGCAGGTCGAAAAAGAGTGCGGCCGCTGTGGTCGTAAGAACACACACTCATGGAAAGACTGTCCAGCAAGAGAGGTGCAGTGCAGAAAATGTCAGAAAAAAGGGCATTTTGCTGCAGTGTGTCGCAGTAGTGTAGCTGCAGGGATAAAAGAAGTCACAGAAAACCGAAATGACACAGATAATGAGGATTGTGTGTTTTTGGGAGAAATTGATACAGAGAGGTCAGAGCCCTGGGTTGAAAAAGTTCAGCTTAATGGGGGAAATGTCCAGTTTAAACTAGACACGGGCGCAGATGTTACATCTATTCCAGAGAGACTGTACAAACCCGACAGAGATGGTAAGCTGCAGGCACCCAAAAAGAAGCTTCTAAGGCCAGGCAGTTACCCACTCAAAGTGAAAGGCTGCTTTGAGGCACAGTTGGTAGTAAAAGAGCGCTGTACATCACAAAACGTCTATCTGGTGTCAGGTCTAGTTCAGCCACTGTTAAGCAGACCAGCTTGTGAGGCATTGGGTTTAGTGTACAGAGTGGACACAGTTATGAGCAGTGATACAGATTTCAGAGCTGTATACTCAAATGTGTTCCAAGGCTTAGGCAAGCTGAGAGAACCTTATCACACAGAGCTAGAACAGGGAGCCATACCTGTAGCTCTTTCAGCCCCACGACGTGTTCCACTTCCCCTCAGAGATGCAGTGAGAGAAGAGCTAAATAGAATGGAAGATATTGGAGTTATTTCGAAAGTCACAGAGCCTACAGAGTGGTGCTCAGGCATCGTCGTCATTCCCAGACCAGCCAAGAAGCCACCGAGAATATGTGTGGACCTCACCCCTTTGAATACAGCAGTGAGAAGAGAACGCCATATCCTCCCAGCGGTGGATCAGACTCTCGCTATGATGAAAGAAGCTAAGGTGTTCACAAAATTGGACGCCCATTCCGGATTTTGGCAAATCCCTCTCACGCCCGAGTCACGGCCTCTCACAACCTTCATCACCCCTTTTGGGAGGTATCAGTTCAATCGCCTTCCCTTTGGTATAGCATCAGCGCCCGAGCATTTCCAAAGGAGAATGTCGCAGATGTTGGAGGACTTTGATGGTGTCATCTGTCATGCTGACGATGTGCTTGTGTACGGCAGAGACAGACAGGAGCATGACCAGAGACTACATTGCGTGCTCCAAAAGTTTCGACAGGAGGGTCTCACTCTTAACGAAAAGTGTGAGTTTGCGAAGACAGAGATCATGTTTATTGGACACAAAGTTTCAGCGAAAGGCATTGAAGCTGACCCAAACAAGGTAAAGGCGATCCAGCAGATGCCACAGCCTAAGTGTGTAGAAGATGTGCGGCGTCTCATAGGCATGGCTAATTACCTCGCCAAGTTCATGCCGCAGCTTGCTACAATAACCACACCACTTAAAGAGCTGCAAAAAGAAAGAAACAAGTGGGTATTGGCAGAGCCGCAGGAAACGGCGTTCCAGAAACTAAAAGAGATACTAAGCTCTCCTGAAGTGCTTACTCAGTACTCCAACGCAGCAGATACAAGGGTTGCTGCAGATGCATCGCCATATGGCATTGGAGCTGTGCTCACACAGAAGCAGCCAGACAGTGTGTGGCGACCAGTGACCTACATTTCCAGAGGACTAACGGACACTGAGAGGCGCTATGCGCAAATAGAGAAGGAGGCGCTCGCTGTCACGTGGGCGTGTGAAAGACTTTCATCATATCTCATGGGATTACAGGTCGTGCTGATTACAGACCACAAACCCCTGGTCCCTCTTCTCAGCACAAGAGGTTTGGACGACCTTCCTCCGCGCATCCTGAGGTTCAGACTTAGGCTGCTACGCTTCTCATTCAAAATCGTCCATGTTCCAGGTAAAAACCTCATCACAGCCGACGCCCTGTCACGCGCTCCCTTGGGGGGTCCGCCCTCTGCAGCTGACCTACAGTTGGAAAAAGAGGTAGAGGTTTTTGTGGACACTGTGGTTTCCTGTCTCCCTGCAACAGACAAACGACTGGAGGAGATCAAGTCAGCACAAGAGAAAGACGAACTGTGTCGAAAAGTAAAGGATTATTGCCTTACAGGTTGGCCAGAGAAGTGCATGCTGGATCCAAATGTCAAAGCATACTGGCAACACAGAATGGACATGAATGTGGCTCACGGCCTTCTTATGAAAGGAGAAAGACTTGTGATTCCACCACCTCTGAGAGCAGACATTTTGCAACACCTGCATGAAGGCCATCAAGGAATTTCCAAATGCAGAGCCAGAGCTAAAGAATCAGTATGGTGGCCCGATATCTCGGCACAGATAGGTCAGATGGTGGACGATTGTGAAACATGTCAGAAATACAGACTGCAAAACCGCGAACCAATGTTGTCCGCTCCACTCCTGGACCGCCCATGGCAAAAGGTTGGAATGGATCTGTTAGAGTGGTCAAAGAAACAATACATTGTGATAATTGACTTTTTCTCAAGATACATTGAAGTGGCACAACTCAACCACACTTCAGCAGAGGTCACCATCAAAGCTGTCAAAGAGGCCTTTGCCAGGCATGGAACTCCAGAGACTGTGGTATCAGATAACGGGCCACAGTTTTCTTCGGAACATTTCAAACAGTTCGCAAAGGAGTACCACTTCACCCATGTCACGAGCAGCCCCAGGTACCCCCAGGCTAACGGGGAGGCCGAGCGTGCTGTTCGTACCATCAAGGATTTGTGGAAAAAGGACAATGACTTTAACAGAGCGCTGCTGGCGTACAGAGCCACTCCACTGGAACACGGGTTCTCGCCAGCTCAGCTGCTAATGGGAAGAAACCTCCGCACCACTCTACCTCAACTCACGGCCAAGTTAGATCCTAAGTGGCCGGATCTGCAAACCTTTCGTCAGAAGGATGAGGAGGGGAGGAGTGAGCAGGCGAAACTCTACAACCGGAGATACCGTACCAGATCACTTCCAAAACTAACACCAGGACAGAAAGTGTGGATTACAACTGAAGGATCTACAGGAGAAGTTATCAGACCTGCCAACACTCCCAGATCTTATCTGGTAGAGACAGAGAGGGGTTTTCTAAGAAGAAACAGGAGTCACCTCAGACCTACAGGGACTATTACTAGGTCTGGTCGAGTCGTTAGACCTCCTGAAAAGATGGATTTGTAAAAGATGTAAAGTGTTCATGTTAATACAAATGTAAGATTGCTTTATAAGTTGTTTAAGCAGTTGGTTAAAAGCTAAACTAAAGCAAAAGTGTTTAAGTTGTAAACAGGAAAGAAAACATAAAGAAATGTTAAATGTTCATGTAAGCTAATCTGAGGAAGCATGACTTTAGCTAAAAGGAGGAGGTGTAGTAGTGGGTATAATGGACTGCATGCCCCATGATGCTTTGCCCTTACCGTAGGTTGGGGTGTATGTGAGTGACTTCCCGTCAGGCAAGTAAACAATACGTTTTCACAACGAGTCCACCCTGTCCCGTGTCCTCATTACACAAGTTTCAGTCACTCTGTGGGAGTTTTCTCCCCTCAGGAAAATCAGAAGAAAAGGCCAAAAAATAATCAACAGGACAAAAGTCTGTAAAAAATTAAGTAAAATGGCAACAAAGACCCTGAAAAATAAAAACATCATACTGTGAAAAACACTAAATAATTTAAATAAATAGAGGAAAAAAAACATCATGTTTACAGCTTTTATTTTTTTATTATGAGTTGATGAAGTGCAAGTTAATAAAGAGCACATCAACAATGACACATCGACAAAAGTGAAGCGAGGGCATCAGTAGAGTTAACAAGACAACAGCAACAAAGAAAAAAAAAAGAAAGAGAAAGAAATAAAATGTTAACATCTTTGATTTTAAAATGAAATGTAAATTTTAACTGGATTACAGTGCAAAAATTGTTAAAAAAATACTAATAATAAAAACAAGGGAAAAAATAAATAATATAAAACAATTAACAAAACTCAAAGTTCTGTAGTTTTTCTTAACATGAAATAATTGCCTGTTGCGTACACTGAAAGTTTCAGCATAAATCTTTCAACAATTAAGCATTAATCCCTATTAAAAGAAAAAATCAAGTAAATTATTGCAGAGATTTTACATTTTTAACTTAGACTTTAATTTTGCTCACGGTTGGTCTGATGTTTTAGAAACAGGCCAACATTTACAATTTTTTTTTTTACAGTTGTTTCATAATTACACTGTATTTTTATTTTTAATTATTTAAACATGCTCTGTTTTGTTTTCTAATTTTATACAAAGAACATCAGCTGCCATATTTTTTTCACTTAAGATTGATTGGCTTCTTACAGAAAACCGTGATAAGAAAAAAAGCAAGTTAAAAATGCAGTCGCTTTCCACAAAACACACACACACACACACACACACACACACACACACACACACACACACACACACACACTCACGCACACACACACATATGTATATATATATATATATATATATATATATATATATGTATGTATATAGATAGATAGATAGATAGATAGATAGATAGATAGATAGATAGATAGATAGATAGATAGATAGATTTTTTTACTAAAATAACTTTTTTCCCAACAACATACTTTGCTGGTGGTTTTTATTTGTTTCATGTATCCATTCTTTATTTTATTTCACTTTGTTCAGGATAAAAACAAATGAAAATTAAGAAAGACAACAAAACAAAAAAATAAATAGGACTATCTTCAGCTTAAAAAAAACTTTGATTTATTTATTTTTTTTGGCCTAGTTAAAATCATTTTTATTTTATCAGATTAATAAAATATGTCCAATTACTGAGGGTCTTCTGTAAAGTCAAACTCTAGAAGTAGTCAAGTCTTGTAGAATAGACTTGATCAACAATTAGTCTAGCTTATTTGATTGTAAGGAGCAAAATCAATAATATGAAAGGAAATAAAATGATAAATAGATTAAAATTCTGACATTATATGCTTTAAAATAATAAGTTAATTAGAAAAGAAGAACTTTTGTCACGTTAAATTCTTATTTATATTTATTTCTTTTTCATGATTTTTCTCATATCAATATTGACTAAAGTAATAAAACCTTTAAAAAGCCTGTAAAAAAAAAAGTTTAAGTCTCTCTGTGACACCAAGAGTAAAATAAGCCTCTAAAATCCAGTTAATATTCATGTTGAATTCTCAATATTAATCAGAATGTTCATTTTAATAGTCCTAACATTTATTTAAAAACATACATCTGCATCACTGATCAACTTTCTCCATTTTGATATAAAGAACAATCAGAAATGCTGTCAAAGAAAAGTCAGAGTTGTGTTTTACAGTTTTTCACAGTTCTTAAAACACGTTTCTCAAAACACTAACGGATTCCTTCAAATTGTACACACAAACCTGAAAACCTCACACACAAAATGTTAAACCTGACACTCCCTTTTCAAGATGACTCTTTGCCATGAAATCTCTGAACTGTTCACAAAATGGAACTCGTGTTCTCATTTGGTACACACAGCCACATTCTCCAATGACACACGCATACCAGTCAATTGATACACACAGCTCAGCATTTGCTGCACACTACCAAGCATTCACAGCACACTGAAGTGCAAAACTGAAAACCCAATTATAGAAATGCAACACACAATGTAAATGGCAATGACTCCTGAGGATTACCCATTTTTCCTTTTGTAAAATGTCTGTGTGGGTCCACTTCTTCAAACATAGAATATCACACAAGTATGCAGCAAATCATTGTTTTATTTACAGTGTTTCAGTGCGCAGGCATTTCTAAAGAAAATGTACGTAAACAGAAAAAAAAGTCAAAAGGTCCTCTCTTTCTTCCCCCTCTCCTTCTCTGGTTGTCGTTATCCATTGTTCAGTGCTCACCAAACAAAGCAGAGGCTCAAGGCCCTTTGATGCTGCAGTTCTCCTGATTGAAAAGTGCTCACCAGACCTGGGTGTTTAGAGATTTGCATAGTTGTGTGTTGTGTGATGATTCTTTGAGATTTCAGTTGGGGTGTGTGTGCAACAACTGACCATTGGGTGTACAGCTTTGACAACAAGGTGATGTGTCATTGACATCAGAGTGTAAAGAAGGAAAGTCAGAGTCTAATGCAGATAAGGGAGTGTTTAGATCTGGCAAATTGGGCCGAGCAATTGGTATTTGAAGTGAGGGTTTTGCAAACTGAGCCAAATTATCGATTGTTGAGTGTTAAGAACCGTGAAAAACTCTAATAAACTTTACCAATATTTGTTTACAAAAAGTTTTACTAAATGTCATAAAAGAGATTGTACCTTCATAAAATCATTATTTACATGTTTAATGAATGATTGAAGTGATAAATGAGATGAATGTTTGATGATGATGGTCCCTCAGCAGGTCTTCAGTTTGTGGACGGTCTCTTGTTCCTGAGGACGGTCATCAGGAAGAGTCCACAGCAGTACACCAGACTCTTCAGGATCAGCACCGTGTAGAGCAGCAGGAGCAGCTTCACCTGGAACGGGGACGGGACGGAGGGGGACGGAGGAGGAGGAGGACATGGTGGGAGTGATGGCACAGGAGGAGGACATGGTGGGAGTGATGGCATGGGTGGAGATGAAGGTGGAGCTGATGTTTTTACACATTAAGTGTGTATCATAAATCTAATTCAAAATAAGAAAAAGGTCGAGGACATCCAGCAAAACAATTAGGCCTGATGCATTATTAAAGAATGTAGTACAAATATAGATAAATAAATTAAAAAATTAAATAAGACTAAGTCTAAAGTAGGCAATTCCTGTTGTCATCTCGGCTTTGTTTGGTTTGGTGAGCAACACGTGTGAAGTGACGTGCCACTGCCATGTACGGGTCCTCCAGCTGGCCAATATCAAAATGTTTGTGTGCTATGATTAATCGCGATTAATTTTTTTAATGCATTAATTTGCGTGTAATTAATTAATCTAATTAATGCACTAAAGTGACAGCCCTAATACTAAGTATACTTTATGAAATGAACTTCAAGTGTACTACATGTTGCTAAGGGAGCTCCTGGAACATGAAGTTCCTGCTTCTGTTGACCAAAAGCAGCTGAAGTCATGAAGGATTCATCACCTGTTTGCAGCTGAGCCTCCACTGTTCCCCCCTCGTGCTGCACGGAGCAGCTGTAATCATACGAGCTGATCTCTGAGGACTTGATCTGTACGATGGAGGCAAAACATTGAGACGCTTTGAGCTTCAGCAGCGGTTCATCAGCAGGGACCTGCCGTGGTGAACCTCCACTCTTCCACTGACGTCTCCAGGAGAAGCTGACCGAAGAAAGAAACACCGAGGAGGCCACACACAGCAGGGAGCTCTTCTCCTCCAGCTGCACACCTCTGGATGAAGCTGCTGCTGAGAGGAACACACTGACCACAGGAGGCCCCACGGGATCATCTGGAGGTCAGGACATAGAAATAGAATCATCTCACACTGAGTCAGTCTGATCCTGAGGACCACAGGAGCTCTGCTCTCTCCAACACTCTCTAACACCACTACGGTCAACATTTAAGGACATCCTCAGCTGTCCCTGTCATCTTCTGCTCACATATATTCCCTCTATTAGCTGCTACCAGACCACTGACTTAAACCATCTGACAGCTAACAGGATGTCAAATGCAGTGAAAATCATGAATGCGCCGTAACATCATGGTGATCAAAAAATGCCAATTAATGGTGTTTCAAAAACAGCTTCTCGTGAGACAGGAGGCCATTTTTTTTTAGACTTTGCCCTTAGAAAAGGTAGTTTATTTAAATAAAAGTATTCTTGTTTTATACTGAAACTGAAGCAGTGAACTTTAAATTTACTTTTTTATATTCCACAGATTACATACTTAAGAATCATACAATGAAGTAAACTTGACTTATACTGAAAAGTTTAAAGAAAAGTCTAAAAGTCCATTATTACCAAGACTTACACTTGTACTTTAACACTAAAAAAAATCACACTTGTACTTAAGTGTACTTTTTACTTCTGCACAAAGTACTAATACTTTGTAGATCTTGATCAGGTACAGAATAAGGTCAAGCTTTGTGACTTCATTTAATTTAGCAGAATAAAAATATTTTCACTGCACACATTTCCGTTGAGGTATTACAGGTATTAACTTATTACATGTAAGTTATAAACTTACATGTTCAAGATCATATAGTGCAGGAGTTTAAAAGTTTACAGTCAGTAGTATATGAGCTCAATTGCATTATCTGTAGGTAAGTCCAAGTATAAGTTTAAGTCTTTAAGTATAAGTCTTGTATTAATGTACTTAAGCTGCAATCACTCCAAACACGACCTGGGCGACCTTTAAAGTCAATGTACAGGTGCGATGGGGCCAGAGGGTCAGAGTGCTGTCAGACGATTAAAAAAAATTAATCTAATTAATCACATTTTAATCTCATATCTGCTTAAAGTACCCAAATAAAGAATTTGAATTCTAGGATATTATAAAATTGTAGTGCATGACTAATCAAATGAATACACTAAGAAGTGAAGATTTGTAAATCCACATTTTTATTGGTGACTAAATAAAACCAAAGTCAGGGCAACTTGTCCAGAAAATTCTAAGCTCAATCAGGCGACTCAAATTACATTTTAAGTGTGTTTCATAAATCAAATTCAAAATAAGAAAAAGGTCGAGGACATCCAGCAAAACAATTAGGCCTGATGCATTATTAAAGAATGTAGTACAAATATAGATAAATAAATTCGAAAATAGAATCAGACTAAGTCTTAAATATACCATTCCTGTTGTCACCTGGGCTTTGTTTGGTTTGACTAGAGACGCATGTGTGAAGTGACGTGCCACTGCCATGTACGGGTCCTCCAGCTGGACAATATCAAAATGTTTGTGTGCTATAATTAATGTTGCGATTAATATTTATAACACATTAATTTGTGGTGTAAATAATTAATATATATATATATATATATATATATATATATATATATATATATATATATATATATATATATATATATATATATATATATATATAAACGGTGTGTGTGGGGGTGCTTACATATACAGTCATGGAAAAAATTATTAGACCACCCTTGTTTTCTTCAATTTCTTGTTAATTTTAATGCCTGGCTCAACTAAAGGTACATTTTTTTGGACAATTATAATGATAACAACAAAAATAGCTCATGAGAGTTTAATTTAAGAACTAAGAACTATTCATTTTCCATGGTTTTCTTGATAATAACCAAAATTACTTAAATTCTTACATCAATAGCTATGGCATTGTACCGCCAAAAACACTACTTTTAAGCATTCCATGTTTCTTTTCTGTTTGCTTTAAACACATGATACACACAAGAGTTAATACTTGATTGCATAACCATTGTTTTTGATGACTGCAGCCATGCGTCTTGGCATGCTCTCCACCAGCTTCTGACATTGTTCTGCTGTCACAGCAGCCCATTCCTGTTGGACAAATTCAAACAAATTTTCTTTGTTTTGGGCTTGTGGTTCTCCATTTTGAGTTTGATGATTTTCCACAGGTTTTCAATTGGATTAAGATCTGGTGATTGAGCAGGCCAAGGCATGGTGCGAATGTTGTGGTTCTCCATCCAGGCTTTAACTGACCTTGCCGTGTGGCAAGGGGCATTGCCTTGTTGGAAAATCCAGTCATTCGAGGCAGGAAAGAGTTTTCCAGCTGATGGAAGAAGACTGTTTTCAAGGGTAGTCCTGTACATGACCTGGTTCATTCGGCCTTCACACAATTGCATTTGCCCTGTTCCACTCAGACTGAAACAACCCCAGATCATGACTGATCCACCCCCATGCTTTACTGTAGGGGCAAGACAGTCTGGGTTGTAAGCTTCTCCAGGCTTCCTCCTAACCAGTAAGTTGGCTGGAGTGGGCATCAATTCAAAATTGGATACATCACTGAAGAGAACCTTAGCCCAATCATCAACAGTCCAATCCTTGTGGTCTCGAGCAAAGAGTAACCGGGCCTTCCTCTGCCTTTCATTGATGAAGGGCTTCTTGTGTGCTCTGTGTGACTTCAAACCAGCTTCAACAAGTCGGTTTCGAACTGTCCTTGCTGAACAAGTCACATTTCTCGACAGTGCCCACTCATTTTTAAGGTCCCTGGAGGTCTGACGACGATTCCTGACACAGGAACGGATGAGTGCACGGTCATCTCGTGGGGTAGAAAGACGTTTCCTGCCACGGCCAGGTAGCAATTTGGTAGTGCTATGTTCAGCTTGTTTTTTTTTGTTGTAATGAACGGCACTGGGAGTCAGTGGGTAGTGTTAGCCTGCCTCTGCCCACAGTCATCAGATAATCTCTTGAGGACCTCTGAACAGACCTGTGTGATTGTTGGAACTTTTTTTCACACTATGTTACATTATCTGATTTTAGGATAAGATTAGCACTTCATGTAATCTTTGAAATAAAGACTACTTCCAAGCATGTCCTTGAGGGAGGTGAAGACTTTTTTGTCTTTAATTTGAGGAGTCACTTTGCTATTCCAGGAACAATTCAGAATCACGAATTTGCTAAAAGGCTGCCCCAAAATATTCACACAGCAAAGTAATTTCTGATTATTTTCCACACCTTGCATGTTGACAGGGGCCCAGATGTTAGTGGACCCCTGCCTGGTCACCTGGATCTCCAGCTACCTTACCTACAGGCCGCAGTACATCAGGCTGAAGGATACCACAACTGAATCTGTGATCAGCGGCAATGGAGCACCCCATGGCACGGTGCTGGTCCCTCTTCTCTTCACCATGTAAACCACAGACTTCTGCTACAACTCTGAGCTGTGTCACATTCAGAAGTCCGTTGATGGCACATCCATCGTTGGATGCATCAGGGACGACAGAGAGGAGGAGTTCAAGAGCCGAGAGAGGGACATTGCTGTCACCTACAGCTCAACACCTCCAAGATGAAGGAGCTGGTCATCGACTTTGGGAAGTCCAGACCAAGACCAAGACCAGTTCTGATGGCTGGACAGCAAACTAGACAGGACAATCCTCACTGACCATCTGTACAGAAAGGGACAGAGCAGGCTGTACTTCCTGAGGAGGTTGCATTCATTTAACATCTGTGGCAAACAAACTGAGATCTCTTAACTATTATTCTTAAAATATTATTCAGAAGTTTCACAGGGTCCAGGGGACTGTAGCCAACCTTCCTGGTCGTGGCCACCAGAGGTATATTGATGACAAATTGAAGAGACGAATAATACGAATGGTAACCAAAGAGCCCGGAACAACTTCCAAAGAGATTAAAGGTGAACTCCAAGGTCAAGGTACATCAGCATCCATCCCAGTTTGAGCCAAACTGGACTTAATGGAGAATGCTGAAGCAAATTACATATATATATATATGTACATGTATATATATATATATATATATATACATATATATATATACACTACTCACAATAAGTTAGGGTTATTGTGAGAGACTCAGTGGATTTCATACATAATGTGTTTGTTTGACTTTAGTGGCTTTTGGGATAGGGAGAATTGTATCAGGGTGATAGACACACCTCATTTTGTGTTTCTAATGTAATGGTCTCAGTGTGTTCAGTGCGCTTTACCTATTGGGGCCAATATCAAAAATTACTAAAGACAACCCTTTACAATGTGGCATCAGTTTCAACATTCTGGTGGTATAAAATCTAGAATTGTCAGCAAGTCATTCACAGTTCATCATTCAAGCAGCATGAACACACAACATCACTTAACAAACGAGAAGCGCCACCTGGCCATAGTGCACCTGCAGGTCGGTAGCAGGCAGTCAGATGTTGCTTGTGAACTTTGTGTGTCTCAAAGTGTCATCAGCAGACCTACAGCAAGTCAAAGAACTACTGACAGGGTTTGTGACAGACCCAGGAGTGGAGTCTCACGAGTCTTTTGCACTCAGAGACCGTTATGCAACTGCCACACAGCTGAAGGCCCGTCTACAAGAAGTGAGGAGTACTGGGGTCCAGACAAATCATTCGAAACCGACTCGACCACTTTGGCTTGAATGCCAGACGACTGCTGCAAGTGACTCCACTTACACCAAGACACCGCCATGACCGTTTGCAGGGGCACAGACCGTGTGACCTGGACAGAGCAGTAATGGTTTAGCATCTGTTTACTGATGAGTGTTGGGTCACCCTGCACAGAAATGATGATCATCAGCGTTACTGGAGAAGTCCAGGTGAGCGATACACCAAGGTCAGCATGGTCACCAGGGTTCGCTTTGGTGGAGGAGGTGCAACAGTCTGGGCAGGCATCACCAGTCAGTGCAAAACAGATTTGGTGATTGTAGATCAGTCACTGCATGTTCTGACCTCAAAGACATCATAGAACCCAAAATCATCCTCCAACTCCACCAGCACACCCCCACCTTTCTGTTCATGGATGATAATGCTCCACCACATCGTGCTAGAATTGTCACAGCTCGACTTCAGTAAGTCGGAGTGCCTCATATGGTATGGCCAGCAATGTCCCCTGACCTGAACCCCATAAAAAAAAAAAAGTATGGGACCAGCTGAAGCAGAGACTGAATGATCGGACCCCACCTCCATGTGAACTGGCTGGGTTAAAAAAGCCAATGGATCCAGTGATGTCTCTCCAATTCACCCAGAGTTTGACTTAATGTACTCGTTTGTACACATGAGAACAGCTGTAGCAAACTTGGGCTGAAAAAATGTTGCACTTGTCAGGCTAACTTGAAAATAAAGTACGCATGGACAGAAATGACGCTTCAAAAATCAAGTTATTTTTTATGGTTTGTCACTAGAGAAGAAAATATTACTTCCAATCAAACCACCTGATCGAGATCCTTTGAAAGCTTTTGTGTGGGATTGTTCGTCAAGCAGGGCCAAAGCACTTCAAAGAAGTCAAGGTACAAAAAGAAGATTCTTTCTTGTTGCTCTGTTGGTCATTTTGAATCAGTTTGGTGTTTTATTTCAGGTATTTATCACAGCAAGTTAACTCAAAAAGTTCTCAACAGATTTAAATTAGATTTTCAGTGGGAGTAAGTAATGTTATAAAGGGTTCAGTAGATTTTTTTGGTGATCTGAATCCAGATGTGCTTTTTTTTAAAGAATTGTTAAAGAATTGTTTACAAGTCAAGTTTTAGAGTTTTCAGATTTACGGGATTAACCGTGTCATTAATGTCTTGGTGGAGGTTTGTGTTCGCTGACCATTTCTATTTATAAACATTTTAACATCATTCATGAATTCAAACAGTTTGGACAGAAATGTTAACATCTGAACCACAACAGATCATATTACATTGCTTTTCCCTTTCTTTATATTGGATCTTAACATAAAAAGAACAGCATAAAACAAAGGCATTAATTGGCCCTTTAAAGGGACTGTGAGGAGTTTCTAATCAATTACCAAAAAGTCTCACTTTTAGATATATGCCTGATCAAAATACACACTTTAAGATGAGTTTTATAGCATCAAAATAGATTATCTATAAATGCTATTCCTTAGCCTTCCAGTTGGGTCGGACAGGGCTGGACTGGCCTGGATTCTCAACTTTGGGAACAAGACAATTAAAACTAGAGCAAATATTTATATTATTCAGACACGTCTTAGAGCACCGGGCTGTAAGTAGCGATATATAGCCGGCTACAAAACTACGATACTAAGTTTTTTCCAAAAATTGCTTGTTGTCACACATCAAAAACTACCGCTACGTAACTAGAAAGAGATACATTACGTCGTCGCTTTGCATCCTGTAAGTTGTTGAAAAAAGAAGTTGTAAAGCAATGCAGAGTTCTGAGGAAGGTCAGAGTTTCTTTCATTTAGCATCACAATAAACACACGCTTTAGCTTGTGGTGCTTTCCAGTTGTAGTCAGAAGTTGGATTTTGGAGACTACAACTGATGAAACGTCCCCCGAAGTGGGAATTTCCTACTGGGAACCATTGACTGTAAAAAAAACATGGACGCCATGTCGCTGGGCTTTTGTGGAGCCGCCGAAGAAACTGCTCCCCCTAGAGACTGGCTGCAGTATAGGTCAAATCTCGGTCTCCCCCATTTATCTGAACGGGCCGTAGTGAAACTTCAAAAAATGAATACACCTCGTAGAAAGATTTCTGCCATCCGTATGCTGTGGAGATATGAAAGTATTATTGGGCTGCATTTTTTCCAAGTCCTCTTTTTTCTGAAAAGTTTCTTTTTCATCAGTTATTAGAGTTTAAAAAATAACCGCGGTTTACGGCAGTTTTACAATGATTGTGTACGACGTATGCTGGGGAGTTTTGCGACAGTTTACGACAACTATGTCGAAATATGGAGGAGATCAACTCTTAACTGTCTCCTACGAAGGGCCCAAAAGATCCGGGATGATCCTGCTCACCCAGGACACTCTCTTTTCTCTACTCTGCCCTCTGGAAGACTCAGAATTCTGAGAGCCCGCACCAACCGGCTGAAGAACAGCTTTTTCCCCATGGCTGTTAAGAGACTGTTGCAGGACTCATGACCTCCCCACCATCACATGCAAGCACGCGCACACGCGCACACACACGCCCAGCCAACTGGGCAACTGCAAAAAACAAACTGACTTGCACAGCCTATCTATTTATTTTTTTTTTTTATGTATATTTATATTTTATAGGTTTTAAGACTATTTATGTAAACACTTAACTTTGCACTTTATTTTTATCTTGTTGCTGCTAGTGAGAGATGGTGCCAAACAAATTTCGTTGTATCATGTACAATGACAATAAAGCTGCCATCTATCTATATGGTCCAGATTCTCTACTGGCTGCACAATGACGGCACCCTGACGGGGGATATTATGGCTTCAAAACTGTTACTGGTTTTGAAGCCTGGTTTTGAAACTGGTAGAAGCGGAGCCATGCTATCCAGTTCTTATAATACATCCATGCTGGGAACTCGGTGAAACCTCGCTACCCCCGAGTTGACAATAGAAGATGGATGCCCCCAGTGTGAACAGTTATTTAGCTCCTGTAATAATCAATTTATTTGCACTTCTGACTGGGGTGTGTCGCTCTAGATCAGCTGTATACATAGTATTGTTAGACTTATATTTATAAAAATGCTGCCATAGTGATAATCACATTCTTCATGTGATATTTGTGAACAACAACGCAGGGCGTGCTAACAACAGCTAACAATAGCCTGGTAGATCGGCATGTTTTTTTCAGACTTCAACTGGAACTCAGATAAGTCGGAGATGATGTCACTCCCAGTTCCGAGGTTACTGGAACGCAGCATTACGACAGTCGCCGCACGTGCTCATGGGTAGCAGAGTCTTAATGTCCCCGGAAACAGATTCTCCTCACAGTCCCTTTAATGTGCATTATCAAAGAAATATTCATTTAGTTATTTGTATTTAAAATATATTACATTCATTTTTTCAAGCTCATATTGTATGTAAGGCATGACTCCTTCATCTTGTGCTGTGTGTGTGTTTCTGATTTTGTTTTATTCTTTAATTTGCAGTGTTGAAAAGAAACCTCCTGGATGATGTGACTCAATGAAACAAAGACAGAAGAGTTAAGATTAATTTTCACTGCAATCAAACAAATCCCTAAGATTATAATAATGTGTAATGAGGTTAAATTCCCTTCTCTGCTCTGTGCCTCACTGCTCTACTTTAGCATCTGTTCAGTTTTTGTTCAGCCTCCTCACATCATCTCTCACTGTGCAGAGTCATCTTTCCAACAGGAGCAGTAATATGTGGCTGAGTGAGCAGGTTTCACCTTCTGAATCTGAAGCTCAGAGCTGCTCTGTGTTTTTACAGCTGAGAAGTCTTTTCTCTGAGGATGGTTATAACTTTCTTTGTATATATCACCATTGCTCTTATCAATCACCAAAATCACTCTGAATGTGTCTGCGTCTTTTTTCTGTAACCAGAACACATCAGCCCGATCACATTGATCGAGGCCTCTACAGGTGAAGGAGACTTTCTCTCCAACTCTCTTAAACACAGGCGAACTGTCCTGTTGGAGCTCTGCTGCCGTGGTAACCAGGGCTGTGGACAGACAGACAGATGGAGGTCAGTCAAACATCACCTGTAAACACCAAACCTGTTGATGAGGTCCCATCATAACACCTCAGTTTAATAACATACTACAGTCATGTCACTGAGACGGGGCTGCTTCACTGACTGGGCTCTGATTGGCTGAAAACACCCACCTGAGCACACGCAGCACAGAGCCACCATGAGAAGCATGTTGAGTTTCCTCTGATGAACCCCAGGAGAAGTGAGGACGAATCAGGACCAGCTGTCTGATCAGACAGAGCCTGCTGCTCACAACTCCCATCAGCCACTGCTGCACCCTGATAAGACCCTGGTGGTGATTGACAGCTGGGCTGTGGTTTCCTGCTCAGTCTGAGGCTTTAACGTGGAGATGCATCACCTTCTTGCATTTGTGTTGCAGCTTTGCATTCTTCTTCTCTGTTAATGCAAAGTGTTCTGTATTTGTATTTGTGTGACTCTTCTCTACCGCTGTAATAATGAAGACATAATCACAGCAGTTATAAACCAGAGCAGCATAAAGACACTTTAGCTCAGCTAAGACCAAACAAAGTGATGCAGCAAGAACATTTGAGAAGGTCACATGAGGGAACTGTCCTTTCCTAACCACTTTACCTTAACCCTGATGGAAAACTTCACAGGGTCTAGGAGGGAATAAGAGGAGAGGAAAGGAGATTTGCAGTAAAAGAGGAATTTGACTGCACTCTCACTTGGTCTAATATATATCACTGGGCAACAACAAGATGATTTACTCCCATTATTGAGATTGTAATAGATATATATATTTGTAATAATTGCTATATATAGATGATGAGATTGGACTGTTGTATATGTATATTTGTATGTAGGTATATGTATGTGTATATATATGTGGGTATACATGTATGTGTGTGTATGTGTGTATATATGTATGTACGTGTATATGCATATATATATGTATGTATATGTATGTGTATGTGTATATGTATATATATGTATATATTGTACGGGATATATTAACTTGTTTGTATATTTAATATTGATATGACAATAGTTTGATAATATACATGAATGCATAGTATAGGATAGTAATGAACACTGAAAGTATTTATGGTATCTGGTATTAATAAGTGCACACTTGCAAAAAGCTCACTAAGATGAAGAACTGATGAAAGATATGCGGGGTAGGATTAAATAAGTTTTTCAAACTTCTTCCTACTCCCTTTCGAGCATTAAAAAAAAAAAAAAAAAATACTTTTCTCAGTTTTATTTGTTATTGTTTAACCTTGTGGATGAAATATGTCATTGAAGGACAAGAATGATCGTACGTCCTGTTTTGTTATAATCTTACATATTTTGTATGTTACTTGCTTTTTTTATGCTCGAAATAAAGACAAATCAAATCAAATCAAATCAAATCAAATATTTATTTGACGATTTGCTGTGACGGAGGTAGGCCACGATGAATTACAATGTTCTGAAAATGAACTATAACAAGCGTCTTTGTCATCTGCTTTACCTCAAAGCGTTGCTTCGTCAGTTTGACATATAAGATAAGAGGTACAATAAACCTTTATTATTCCCACAGGGGGAAATTCCAGATTTATCCAGAAATATCAGGAAGAGACATCAAAATGGAAAGATAAGTAATTAAAATAAAAATAAATATAGCATAAATACAACTAAAATGAAAATAATGAAAAACAATGAGCCTTTAAGCAATGTCAACTTCTTTGAAGAAACATAAGTAACAATGAAGAGGAAATGAGATCATATGACAGTGACATAATGGTTCAGAAAACATTCATCGACCTGAACTGGAAAAGAAGAAATGAGTGAAACTTTAAACAGAGACTTGAAAATATTAAAGATGATCTGATGTGAAAAAATAACCTCCTCTCCCAGATGGGACTCTGTGCCTCTCCAGGATGTCGTGGTTTACCTTCTTATCCATGATGCCATCAGTTTTCTTTGAGTCAGCGGTTTCTGAGGCTGAACCGGCTCCACACACCGTCATACTACAGGTGTTCAACTGTTGGCAAGAGACACTGATTTCTACAGCGACTACACCTGCATAACATCCCCCACGGTAGCTAACATATCGTTGTAAACCCAGTACTTACAATCATTTTGCTATCATTTTTAGTTTGACAATTATTGAGCAAAAACGACGTTCACCAATGGCGGTTGCCTGGATCACCCCCAAAATCTAATCATTTTTAAGTTGGGCCATTACCAACATCTCCTGAAAATTCAGCAAAATCTGTCCAGTACTTTTACGTAATCTTTTGAACAAAAAAACATGCCAGTAAAAACAAAACCTCTTTGGTGGAGGTAATAAAGATAGGTGGATCGAGTGATTGATTGAGTGGTTGGTTGATATACGTGCTCTCATACATTTAAATATAGCAGTTTTTCCCTTTTTTGAAAAAACCTTTAGCTTGTATGATGCTTTTACATTTAAAGAAAATATAATGTAATTGAATTTACATGATCATATATTTTCATAACAATAACAAAAATTAAAGGTGCTATGAGGAGAATCTATTACAGGCGAAATAAAAACTCTGCTACCCATGAGCACACACGGCGACTGTCGTAATGTTACGTTCCAGTAACCTCGGAACTGGGAGTGACATCATCTCCGACTTATCGGCGTTCCAGTTGAAGTCGAAAAAAAACATGCCGATCTACCAGGCTATTGTTAGCTGTTGTTAGCACGCCCTGCGTTGTTGTTCACAAATATCACATGAAGAATGTGATTATCACTATGGCAGCATTTTTGGAAATATAAGTCTAACAATACTATGTATACAGCTGATCTAGAGCGACACACCCCAGTCAGAAGTGCAAATAAATGTATTATTACAGGAGCTAAATGACTGTTCACACTGGGGGCATCCATCTTCAATTGTCAACTCGGGGATGGTGAGGTTTCATTGAGTTCCCAGAAGGAAATTCCAACTTCAGGGAACGTCCAGTTGCAGTTTCCTACTCGGAACTCAAAATACCTTCTTCTGACAACAACTAGAACGCACCAAAAGACGTGATGCTAATAATAATGCAGCTCGGACCTTCCTCAGAACTCTGCATTGCTTTACAACTTCTTTTTTCAACAACTTACAGGATGCAAAGCAACGAGGTAATGTATCTCTTTCTAGTTACGTAGCGGTAGTTTTTGATGTGTGACAACAGGCAATATTTGGAAAACTTATTATCGTAGTTGTAGCCGGCTACATATACTGCTACTTACAGTCCGGTGCTCTAAGACGTGTAATATAAATAATAAAATAATATAAATTTGCTCTAGTTTTAATTGTCTTGTTCCTGAAGTTGAGTATCCAGGCCAGTCCAGCCCTGTCCGACCCGACCGCGAAGCTAAGGAATAGCATTTATAGATAACCTATTTTGATGCTATAAAACTCATCTTAAAGTGTGTATTTCCATCAGGCATATATCTGGAAGAGAGACTTTTTTGTAATTACTTAGAAACTCCTCACAGTCCCTTTAAATAAATAATTCTCTACAGAGCAGATCTTTATTAATGTAATGAGAGAATTTAGAGCTACCTTTGAGTGTTTATTTTAAGAACTTAAATAATGTCAGTGATCAAAAAAGAAAAAGTATTTGGAGCGGTTAGTTGTTCAGACTCCAGAGGTTGACTGCATGAAGGTTTTTTTCGTACTGAACAGACCTCAGTACTGTCACCCACTTTCAAGTAAAGTGATGACTAAAGATTTTTAGAATAGGTTTATATACTTTATAGTAATATAAACACTGATAATAAAATAAAATAAAAAGGCCTGCTCCTCTGTAGATCTTCAGTGCCATAAAAAGGCTGAGCTTCTGTAAATTCTTGTCAATGAACCTCTGAAAAGAAAACTTTTAAAACTTTTTATGCTGACTTATTAAATCACAAAGTAATACTTTCTCAAATGTTTGTTTTTACTTCCAAACAAGTAAAAAAAATCATGGCCAAAAATGTTTTTTTTTTTTGTTTTGTTTTTTTTAAATATGTTATATTTTAGGGAGTGATGCATCCCTCCAATACAGGAGACGGAAAAATGGTAATTTCATAGAATTTATTAAAATGGAGCCACAATCATATATAATGAACAACAATGTATTAAATGATAGATAAATTAAATGGTAAGTGAATTTTATGAATGTGACAAAAATGAAAAATATGTGACTGTCCCTTGGTTCTGGAATCAGTCACCCTGTAGCTCTTGCTGGCCTTAAGTCTCGGAGAAAACGGGATATTTTAGATAAATAAATTCTTAAACTATGTTTTTGTGTAAAGTACATAATTAAATAAAATCTGAATGCACTGATAATAGAATAAAGTCTTCAGTGCATAACGTCCCCTGGAGTGGGCAGATAAGATTTTCGTTGTAGATTTATTATTATTATTATTTTTTTTTTTTTACGATAAATGTATTTTTAAAATCTTCATAAAATGTTCCTAATACCTTTTTTCACATTTGAATATCTATTTTGACTTGTCTAATTCTTTGAGAATAGAAAGATTTACCAGTTAATCCTGAAGGCATTTCCCCCTTTGTCATCCATTTTGGATTTATGACATGATATGATTTATTGATGGTACTGCAACCATAACAGTGTAAAATGTACTCCACTGCAGTGATCACCGTGCATGAAAGGGTTAAGTGATGATTTGGATGTGTTTCAACAAAATCAAATGAAAACTGCAACATTAAAGGTGCTATGAGGAGAATCTATAAAGACTCTGCTACCCATGAGCAGCGCCGCTGTGCAAATGTCCCAGAATATATTAAACAAATACTCTATTACGTGCACTTGTATTCCAGTTAACTTATTTAACCTTTTTTCTTCCCTTTTGAACACTAACCGAGTGTTGAGGGTGGACTACCTCTTCCCTAGACCATACACGAGGGATTATTCTGCCCTTATTCTGGGTTAGTCACTGAACTATAAACTCAAACAGTCAGGAGGTTGCTGCTCTCTTACAGGATACCATCTCTCTGTAGAAATTAGTTCATGGGTCTTTAATGGTGACCTTGCTGTAGGTGGTGATGAAAAGGAAGGCGTCTCACTCTCTTTTACAGTCGCAGAAACATTTGTCTCCTATTTGGTCAAGTCCGGCACTTGTGTTGGTCCTTGGACTGGTGTTTTGGCTGCTACATCTGGAAACTCCCCAAGAGGCAACTCTGTAGGTGTTGGTGAAGCCTCGACAAGCTGATCAACATGCCTCCTCCAGACACTATCAGCAGTCTGAACAGTATAGGATACCGGTCCAGTCTTAGCAATCATCGTGGCTGGAATCCACTTTGGTTCACCATATGAATTCCTGGCCATCACAGATTCTCCTGGGCCAAAAACTCTGCTTTTGGCATGTCATTCTCTGCATGCTACGTGTTTCTCTTGTTGACTCTGAACAGTGTCCTTTATTGTTGAGAGCTTCAGGAGGTCAAAGGTTATGCCCAGTTCTCTTTTAGCATTAAGCCAGCAAGCGATGCCGTTGTGGTTGCATGAGGGCTGGTGCAATAGGTTAACAGGAGTTGGCGCAGTCTCTGATGAAGAATTTCTTTACCCCTGATGTTTTAGATTAAAGTGCGTCAGCACCTCTGGTGTTGTCTTTTGCTCTAGGAAAGCTACTTCACTTTTCTTGCAGTTTGATCATTTTCATTCCACAATGTGCATATAAAATAAAAATAGGACTATAATATTTGGTGGAAATTGCAATTTTAGAGGTGGAACTGAGCTGCTTGGTGGAGGTCTGCGCTCTTGCAGTGCTTTTCTAGTTGCTGTAGAGAATAAGTCTGTTTTGTTTTTGTTTTTTTGTAGCTTGACTTCATCATAATGGTGGCGGAGAATAGTCCCACAAATACAACTACAGAAAACTGAACAGAGAAGATGAAAGCAAAAGCTGCAACACAAATGCAGGAAGGTAAATAAATTGGTAAAAAAAAAAGGTGAATAAATAAATAAAAATCCAGTGAGATGTAGCCTTAATGCAGAAAGAAGCTGAAGCATGACTAAAAGTGTCCACACCGGATGTCTGACTGCAACAGAGGGGAAGTCAGATGGAGACTTTTCTTAGATAGAGACATTGGGCATAAGGGGCACCTCTGTGAATTTAAAGGCCTTAATGAAAGTTGATGATGAATTTAAGAACCAAACCAGAGACTGTTGCACATGAAACAGGCCGAGTTTCCATGGTAATCAAGTTCAGTTTATTTCTTATCAGCTCCGCCCCCGCTCCACGTTAAAGCCTCAGACTGTGCAGGAAACCACAGCCCAGCAGTCAATCACCACCAGGGTCTTATCAGGGTGCAGCAGTGGCTGATGGGAGTTGTGAGCAGCAGGCTCTGTCTGATCAGACAGCTGGTCCTGAGTCGTCCTCACTTCTCCTGGGGTTCATCAGAGGAAACTCAACATGCTTCTCATGGTGGCTCTGTGCTGCATGTGCTCAGGTGGGTGTTTTCAGTCAATCAGAGCCCAGTCAGTGAAGCAGCCCCGTCTCAGTGACATGACTGTAGTATGTTATTAAACTGAGGTGTTATGATGGGACCTCATCAACAGGTTTGGTGTTTACAGGTGATGTTTGACTGACCTCCGTCTGTCTGTCTGTCCACAGCCCTGGTTACCACGGCAGCAGAGCTCCAACAGGACAGTGTGTCTGTGACCAGGAGAGTCGGAGAAAGAGCCTCCATCACCTGTGGAGGAACTAACCAGTGTGCTAATAATTATTTGTTCTGGTTCCAGAAAACATACTCAGACACATTCAGAGTGATTTTGATGATTGATAGGAGCAGTGGTGCTATAGAAAAAAACAGATATAACCATCCTCAGAGAAATGACTTCTCAGCTGTTAAAAAACAGAACGCCTATGAGCTTCAGATTCAGAAGGTGAATCCCTCTCACTCAGCCACATATTACTGCTCCTGTTGGAAACTAAGCTCTGCACAGTGAGAGATGATGTGAGGAGGCTGAACAAAAACCTTCAGATGAACAGGTGTTAGAGTAGAGCAGTGAGGCACAGAGTAGAGAGGAATTACCTCATTAAACATATCTGAGGGATTTGTTTGACTGCTACAAGGTTTCTTTTTACCACTGCAAATTAATAAAATTAAATCAGTAACCCAAACACAGCACAAAATGAAGGAGTTGTGGCGGTCTGTATCTGTACTTTCTTATTTAGTGATACGAGAATAGCATTGGTGGCGATAAGATAGCCAAAGTGCACAACACCCAAGTCTGGGGTCTCCACAATGCTTATTAACAAGGCAGAAATAACCTTACCAAGCCCGGTTATATGGCTACTATTTTAGAGTGGGTGAGCTCTGCCTGTCTCTCCTTGCTGCACGTGCTGTCAGAAAGATTGGTGTCTATCTAATTCTCATGGGCTCAGGGGTGAGGCAAGACAGGAAAACAACAAAACAATAAAACATTAGAAATGTTGAACTTCTTTTATTGTCTATACTGCTTGTCCCTTTCAGGGTCATGCAGAGGCTGAAGTCCATCCCAGATGACACTGGGCAAGAGGCTGGAGGATGACATTTTTCGGGAATTCCTGTGGGTCACGTGATTCCCAGGGAGTCATTTTTTAATTAATCCCATGATCGGGACAGGACGGGAAAAAAAAACAACGTGAGCGGGCAGGAGCGGGTGCGACATTAACAGATGATCATTTTCAGCCGTGTGAAACAACCAGATGAACAGATGCCTCCATTTTTGTAGTCATCTCTCAGTGAGAGCCAACACTCTTGACCGAGCTAGCAGCACAAAAGAACTACAAAAGTGGTTTGACTTCCTGTCACCACCGGAAGTGAAAAGCAACTCGGAGCAGCTGCTGGTGACACACATAACAAAACATCATGGATGGAGAAGAAGACACGTCGAAAAGAGAGCTGTTTACACCGACCAAATGTCAGGCATGTGAAACTTAAAGGCAAGGTCTTTCATATGCACTGAACTTTTACCTAAAATAAAAAATGCAACATTTATTCAACATGTTTGGTTTTATTCAAAAGGGAACGGGACAGGAGTGGGAGTAATTCTATGGGAGTGAGGCAGGACAGGACTATTTCTCTTACTCTGGCCCGGGATTGGGACGTACATTTTTGGGGGGATTTTTTTCTCTGAGAGTGGGACAGGACAGGAGTGAAAATCCGCTCCCATGTCATGCTCTAAGGTGGGGTACACCTTGAACTGGTCACCAGCCAATCACAGGGCCACATAGAGCGACAGACAACCAGTCACTCCCACACTCATACCTAAGGACAATTTTGGGTCACCAATTAACCGTAATAAGGTTGTTTTTGATCTGTGGGAGGAAGCTGGACTGCCTGAAGAGAACCTACAAATGCACAGGAAGAACGTGACCTTTGGACTAAACTGGTGAACTTCTTGCTGTGAGGCTCGTGCACTACCTGCTGTGCCACTGTCACACCCAAAATTGTAGATGTATCCCTTTAAAGAAATGTCCATTAATATCTACAACAAATTATCTCAGCACTGGTATTTTCTCACTACTCAGTCATCTCTGTTGATGCTCGGACCATAATTGACTTGATGTGCTCTTCTGTAAATGACTCCTGTTTAAACAGAGTGCTCTGCTCAGACTGATCTGGGCTGGCAGAGTGTTGACATTCGACCTGCTGCAGAGCAGAGGGGAGTGACTCTTCACCAAAAACTAGATTTACAACTGCAGAAAGACCCTGAAATTATCTGGACTTTACCCAGTGAGCCACATGTGTCAACTCAAACAGAAGAGTTTGTCACCTGGACTTTTCCTGTGTATCTTCGGTGGGCCAAAGTCTGAAAACAGCAGTAAATAATCAGGGTAATTCACTGAGGGGAGAGGGGAGGGCTGATGACACCATCCTGAGTGACCGATGCAAAATCAGAAAAGAGACACTTGACAGGATGGATAAAAAAAATAACAAGGGTTTAGGTTTGGGTCTTTATTTCATTCTGTTAGTATATAAAACATATGAAAAAGATGTTGCTTGGATGGCAACATATGTTGCTCCAAAACCTGTATATACCTTTCAGCATTAATGGTGCCTTCACAGATGTGCAAGTTACCCATGCCTTGGGCACTAATACACCCCCATACCATCACAGATGCTGGCTTTTGAACTTTGCACCTATAACAGTCCGGATGGTTCTTTTCCTCTTTGGTCCGGAGGACACGATGACCACAGTTTCCAAAAACAATTTGAAATGTGGACTGGTCAGACCACAGAACACTTTTCCACTTTGCATCAGTCCATCTTAGATGAGCTCGGGCCCAGCGAAGCCGGGGCGGCGTTTCTGGGTGTTGTTGATAAATGGCTTTGGCTTTGCATAGTAGAGTTTTAACTTGCACTTACAGATGTAGACCAACTGTAGTTACTGACAGTGGTTTTCTGACGTGTTCCTGAGCCCATGTGGTGATATCCTTTACACAGTGAGGCCGGTGTTTGATGCCGTACCGCCTGAGGGATCGAAGGTCACGGGCATTCAATGTTGGTTTTGGGCCTTGCTGCTTACCTGCAGTAATTTCTCCAGATTCTCTGAACCTTTTGATGATATTACGGACCGTAGATGATGAAATCCCTAAATTCCTTGCAATAGCTGGTTGAGAAATGTTGTTCTTAAACTGTTGGACAATTTGCTCACGCATTTGTTCACAAAGTGGTGACCCTCGCCCATCCTTGTTTGTGAATGACTGAGCATTTCAGGGAAGCTGCTTCTATACCCAATGACCCTTAATGATGAAACCTATCAGTTCGTTGAACTGTCCTCCAACATCAGGGCAAACTTTTAAATTAGAATTAATGTATGCTGAAAAGTTTACATACAAATCTTCTTTAATACACTGAGAACATTAATGACAAAGACAGCATTAACACTATTGGTTTGCTTATGACCTTTTCCATAGACTCATAATCAGGTCAAACCTTCAGTCAAGAGTAAGAGTATCCTGAAAATCTTTCATCCAAATCTTGAATGAAGCACATTGATTGATGTTGGTGCCCCCTTTTGCTCTCATAAATGTATTCATTCACTATTTTTATCTTCTTTTTTTGCAACACATTTGTGGTGCATCACTATACGGTCTCACTCACCCCTCCTCTTTTGTTAAGCTTGAAATATCTTCACAGGCACGGTGGCTGGAAATATTTCCCTATCAGTCTCAGTGTTACAGTCTTGCTGTTGCTTCATCTGTTGATTTGCTAAGTCCTGCCAATATAAACAAGCCAATGTATGCTACCAAGTCAACTACATCCAGGTCTTCCCCACTCTCCTCATATGCACACTTTCCCTTTTTATTTGTCATCCAAGTACAATATTTGCTGTTCAATGTGTTATGATAATCTCTAATCATGACTTGATAGATTTAAAGACTGGGGTGTGATCAACTTGAAGGTCTGCATTGGCTTCAATATTTTGGCAGGAGTTCACAAGTCAGGTTATTTCCCACACACTCACACCACGAGGAGTATCAAAGTTCACATGAAAAGTTGTTTTCCCCTGTTCCCTGTTATGTTGTTTCCCCTCTCAAAAGTATCAACTCTGCACCTGCAGGTGTGGGGACGTTAGCTAACGCACAAGTTTAATACAGCTAAAACAGCTTGGAGTCAAATTGACCCAAAGGAAAATCAGTGTGTACAAAATGTTTTCAGCACATTGAAAAACTATTAAAATGACGATTTTTTGCTAAATCAGTTGTCCCTATCAATTAGGAAAGTATTGAAATATGAACCAAAAAGAGAAGTAAAGTCTTATGTTTGGAATGATGAACATTGAATTGGATCAAATGGACCCTAAGCATAACCGGAGGGTTAACAGAAAAGACAGAAAAGAGATTTTCTACCACGAAACAGTTTACCAAACAGGAAAAAACAGGACATCAAAGGACATAAATGTCCTCTCCCAAAAAATGCTACGAAAATATAACAGATAATTTGTCTATTTTTTGTTTAAATCAATCAACTTCATACTTAAACAAAACTACCGAATGGTTCTTTTTTTATTTTAACCCTTTAAATGCCAATTTGATTACATGGAGTCGATGAAGAAAAAACAAAAAAATCAGTTGTTTTCCATCTAATAAATGTCACAGGGCTTGATTTTGATTGCATTGTTTTTAACACTGCATGAAAATCAATTTTATCACTAATTTTATGTTTGTTTAAGCCTGATCTTGAAAAAAAAAATCCCCATGCCCCTCAGTATTTATTCTACTGAAATTCTATTGAATTTTCATAGAAAAAATGGCATTGGGTAATCAGATTGGCATTTGGCCAAATAAAGGAAATAATTAGATAATGAGTATTTTTTGATCAGGACTGAAGTTGATTGAATGATTTGAGCAAGAAATGGACAAAAAAATCCTCTTTCTTTTAGCAGTGTTTGGGAGGACATTAACCCTCTGATGACCTCAGAAGGTGGTAAATTATGAAAAAAGCAACGCGAGAAAATCCATTTTTAAAAAAATGTTATGCATAATTTAGTCTGATCTTTAAATAAAAGTTTTTGGGGAAATACATTGTTTACAGGGGCCGTGCACAATGGCGCAGCAGGTAGTCGTGTGCCTCACAGCAAAAAAGTTCCCGATTCGAAACCTGGGTCAGACAGGGGCCTTTCTGTGTGAAGTCTGCATGTTCTTCCCGTGCATGCGTGGGTTCTCTCTGGGCACTCCAGCTTCCTCCAACAGACCAAAAACATGCTCATTAGGTTAATTGGTGATTCTAAATTGCCCTTAAATATGAGTGTGAGCGTGAATGGTTGTCTGTCTCTCTCTGTGGCCCTGACTGACAACTGGTTCAGGGTGTACCCCGCCTCTCGCCCAATGACATCTGGGATAGACTCCAGCCCCAGTGACCCTGAAAGGGATAAAGGGGTATAGAAATTAATGAATGAATACATTTATCATGGATGACCTCAAAGGGTCCTAAATTAAAGCTACTCACAAGGGCTAATGTTTTTAAGTTAAAGGTGCTGTGAGGACAATCTCTTACCAACAACATTAAGACTCTGCTACCCATGAGCACACGCGGCGACTGTCATAATGCTGCGTTCCAGTAACCTCTGAACTGGGAGTGACATCATCTCCGACTTATCGGCGTTCCAGCTGAAGTCGCAAAAAAACATGCCGATCTACCAGGCTATTGTTAGCTGTTGTTAGCACGCCCTGTGTTGTTGTATGAAGAATGTGATTATCACTATGGCAGCATTTTTGTAAATATAAGTCTAACAATACTATGTACAGCTGATCTAGAGCGACACACCCCAGTCAGAAGGGCAAATAAATGGATTATTACAGGAGCTAAATAACTGTTCACACTGGGGGCATCTATCTTCGATTGTCAACTCAGGGGTGGCGAGGTTTCACCGAGTTCCCAGTAGGAAATTCCGACTTTGTGGTGCTTTCCAGTTGCAGTTTCCTAGTTGGAACTCGGAAATTCCTACTTCTGACTACAACTGGAACACACCAAAAGACGACCTGTTATGATGCTATAAAACTCATCTTAAAGTGTGTATTTCCATCAGGCTTGTATCTAAAAGGGAGACTTTTTTTGTGATTACTTAGAAACTCCTCACAGTCCCTTTAAAACAGGAGCAACAGACTCACACATTAATAATTTATTTATTCATTTTAATGATCCACAGAAGGGCGTTTATGTTAATGAGGATCAGAGAGATCTGTTTGATGTTTGATTCCTGTTTATGGAGCAGATGGTTCAGCTGCAGAGGTTTTTGTATGAGTGAATTTCACTGTGGGGATGGTATTACTTGATCTTTGGCTCTGGAACCAGACTGCTTGTTTCAGGTAAGAATAAGCATTTATTTTATTCATTTTTTGACAATAAGACTGTATATATACTTTTTGTATTTTTCTGATCAAGACATTGAATCTCTTATAAATGACAAATATGATTTTCGGATGTTCAGCAGGTATTTATTTTATAAACAAGTCAGTCATTAATGTTAGTCAGAACTGTCTGAATGTTTTTGGACTTTAGTGAATAAAAAGTATGTGCTGTATATAAAAAAAGGTGACTTAAAGCAGCAGAAATGTTAATCACTGTATTTTAAAGATTATTCACATCACACACTGACAGACAAGCAAAATATAAAATTCATTAGTGAAACTTTTTCTTCATCCTCATTTTTTTTGCCTTAAAAAGAACAAATCCTGTCTGAAATGAACAATAATCATATAATACTGCTCACAATAATTTATATATGAGCAGCCTGAGGGCAGTCATTTCTTCAAACATTTCTTCTGGAAAAAAAAAATTAATCACATTTTTCTTCAAAAATTAAAGATTATTTTTGATTATAAACAAAGAGAGCTACACAGAGTGAGAAAAACTGTAACAGTAAGAATATTCAATACATTGCTTGTTCATTGAGTTAGATTATTTGAACTTTGACATTTATCACACAACTTACATTCATTCAAAAAACTGTGAAGTACTGTAAGTAATTTTGAAATTTTGTTTATAATAAAAGACCTGATTCTGATGTTATTGTTCCTGTAATCATTATAATGACAAAAGTGTGACCTTGAAAAGAATATTCATGGTTTTTTATAATCACATGCACCTTTAACAGAGATTCTGTTCTGGTTAAAATGTAATTACCCACACTCTTACAAAATCTGAATAGGACAGTATTTTAGTGTTTATTTTAGATTTTTCAGTTCTTTATTTTAAATAACTATTCAAATTACAAAAATAGACCATGATTTTACATGTCAATTATCATTTATCTGTTTTTTTGAAGTTTAAACTGTTAAATTCAACTTTAAAATCATACAAAGTTAGATTGAAAATAGTAAAAGAACTATTAATAGTTTTAAGAGATTTTTTTTGTTAATTGACTGAATCATTGAACGTAACCACAATTACTGCATTTTCCTAGATGGTATTATTTACTTCCATTACATAGAATCTTTCTTGTCAAATAACATCTGGAGAGGCAGAAAAAGGTCAAAGCAAAGAATAACATGCAGAACAAAGAGGTAGACCTGGACTGCTGCAGCAAGGACAGCCTCTGCTTATCGGGCATCGGCACTACCAAGTGAGCTACAGCTTATAGCTTTATTTCTTTATAGTTTTGAAGTTAAATTTAACAGTTTAATCTTAAATGTACTAGATAAATAATTGATAAATAACCAATAGAGAACTGGAGATGGAAAAAAAGTCTCTGCACAGACTGGAGCCGGTAAATGGTAAAAACAATCAATCAATCAATCAAACTTTATTTGTACAGCACTTTTCATACAAAATTTTGGAACACAAAGTGCTTCACATAGAAATGAAGAAAATAAAATTAAAAGCAATCAAAGGTAAAAAACAAATACAATGAAAAATACAACCCTCCCTCCCATCCTTCACCCCCACCCTTGCAATCCACATACACCACACACACTCACTTATACATATATACAAAGACATGAAGAAGAGATTCTAACAGAAAACAGAGTAAGAGGACTGAGGAAACGCCATCTTTCATTAAAAGATGAGGGAACACTGGAAGTAAGACTAAAATAATAATAAAAAAACAATAACAGTAAATAAACAAATAAAATGAAATAAAATCTTGATATAAACAGATATAAAAATAAATCAGTAAATAAAATGCATTTCAAATAGTAATATATTAAAATGAGACAAAATGCACTGAAGTGGAAAGAAAATAAATAAACAGATAATAAAATTCCAAGCAATAATTCTTTACTAAATGGAAGAATAAAATATATTAAGGTGTTAAAAAAATACATAAATAAGATTAAATAATAATACCAATAATGATAATAATAATAACAATAATAATAAAAATAATAGGAAATATAATCAGCTAAAAGCTTGACTAAAAAGGTAGGTCTTGAGTTGGCTTTTAAAAATATGAACAGTAGGTGCCGCTCTCAGGTCCTCAGGTAGACTGATCCACAGTATTGGAATGAAGCTTCACCGTATGTTTTAGCTCTAACTTTGGGTACTATCAGAAGGCCACTACCTGAAGACCTGAGGGCTCTACTAGGTTCATAGGGTAAAAGCAGATTGGATAAATAAAAAGGAGCAAGACCGTTAAGAGATTTAAAAACTAATAAAAGAACCTTAAAATCTATTCTAAAAGATACAGGCAGCCAATGCAGAGACTTTAAAATCGGGGTGATGTGGACTCTCTTTCTGGTCTTCGTCAGCATATGAGCAGCTGAGTTTTGAAGGAGCTGAAGCTGTGAAATGTTCTTATTAGGAAGACCAGAAGAAGAGCATTACAGTAATCAATCCTACATGTGATAAAAGCATGGATAAGGGTCTCTGCATTGGCCTGAGAGAGAAACTGGCGCACTCTGGAAATGTTCTTTAGATGATAAAATGACTTTTTTGTAATATCTCTGATGTGCAGTTCAAAATTAAGGTCTGCATCAAATAAAACACCAAGGTTTTTGGCCTGCTGACAGGGATTAAAAGACAGTGATTGAAGTTTGCTCTTCAGTTTCTCTCTCTGTGGACCTGTACCGATAACTAAAACCTGAGTTTTGTCCTGGTTGAGCTGAAGGAAGTTGTCTGCCATCTAAGACCTGACATCTAAAATACAGTTCAAAAGGGCATCAATGGGCCCTGTGTCATCAGGAGACACGGTGATGTAAAGCTGAGTGTCATCAGCATAGCTATGAAAGTTGATGCCGTGTCTCCTGATGACGTTGCCTAATGGCAACATATAAATAATAAAAAGCGTAGGACCTAAAATTGATCCCTGGGGGACGCCACAGTTAACATTGCAGAATCCTGACTGACATTCCTCCATGTTCACATAAAACTTTCTTTCTGTCAAATAAGATTTAAACCAGTTATAAACAGTGCCAGAGATTCCAATAAAACCATTGAGTCTATTTAAAAGAACTTGATGGTCTACAGCGTCGAATGCTTCACTCGGGTCAAGCAGCACAAGCACAGAGAGCATTTTCTGATCCATGTTTGTCCTGAGATCATTCACTATTTTAACTAATGCTGTCTCTGTGCTGTGGCCAGCCCTAAAGCCAGACTGATACATTTCACCAATGGATAAAGTTGTCATAAAATCCTGTAATTGGTTAAAAACAAGTTTTTCTAAAATCTTACTTAAAAATGGCAGATTGGAAACTGGCCTGTAGTTATTTAAAATCAGTGGGTCCAAATTGTTTCTCTTCAGGAGGGGTTTGACCAACGCTGTTTTAAAAGCATTAGGAAAAACACCCATCTGAAGAGAATAATTAAAAATATTAAGAATATCAGGTTTAAAAGAATTATAAAATTGTTTTAAAAAGAATGTAGGGATGGGGTCTAAAAGGCATGTCACAGGTTTTAGTTGGGAGACAACTTTGTCAATCATTTCAGAATCAACCAGGAAAAACGTATCCAGTGTTTCCTCATTAGAATGTAAAAACTCAGTAAAATCCCTCCTGCACTCAAGTTGGTTGCGGAAGAGATTTTCTCTTATTGCTTCAGTTTTACTGCAGAAGCAACAACCTGAAAAACTAAATTTACATTTGTTATGATATATAATTAATGGTAAATTGTTGCAATTGTATATCTAGTTTTTTTTTCATCTTTTGAAAGATAAATTTAAAATATTTTGTGAGTTTTATATGGTGGCCGCATGTTGGTGCAGCAGGTACTGCACGTGCCTCACAGCAAGGAGGTCACTTAGATCCCTGCGTCAGACAGGGGCCGTTCTATCTGAAGTTTGCATGTTCTTCCCGTGCATGCATGGGTTCTCTCCGGGCACTCCGGCTTCCTCCCACAGACCAAAAACAACCTCATTAGGCTAAAATAACTCAAATCTATTCCCCTTTAGCGCAGCGTGGTGAAACAGCAGGTGGTGCATGTGCCTCGAAGCAAGAAGGTCACTGGTTTGATCTCGGGGTTAATCAGGATCTTTCTGTGTGGAGTTCACATGTTGTCCTTGTGCATGTGTGAGTTCCCTTTGGACACTCTGGCTTCCTCCTACAGACCAAAAAAACGTGTACATAGATAAATGTACATACACTTAAATGTTCTTTTAACTTTTCAGCATAAGCCAAGTACACTTCACTGCACTATTGATAAATAAAAAAAATAAAAAGTAAACTTAAAGTGCACTGTCACAGTTTCAGTATAAAACAAGTATACTCATACACTTTGATAAACTACTTTTTGCTAAGGGTACTCGTCTGAGTTTGACTTCCTGTTAGCTGTCAGATGGTTTAGCTCAGTGGTCTGGTAGCAGCTAATAGAGGATGTCCTAAAATGTTGACTGTAGTGGTGTTAGAGAGTGTTGGAGAGAGCAGAGCTCCTGTGGTCCTCAGGATCAGACTGACTCAGTGTGAGATGATTCTATTTCTATGTCCTGATCTCCAGATGATCCCGTGGGGCCTCCTGTGGTCAGTGTGTTCCTCTCAGCAGCAGCTTCATCCAGAGGTGTGCAGCTGGAGGAGAAGAGCTCCCTGCTGTGTGTGGCCTCCTCCATGTTTCCTCCTTGGGTCAGGTTCTCCTGGAGACGTCAGTTGAAGAGTGGAGGTTCAGAGGAGCCGCTCTCTGCTGATGGACAGACGCTGAAGCTCATAGAGTCTGGATGTTCTGCCTCCATCTTACAGATCAAGTCCTCAGAGATCCGCTCGTATGATTACAGCTGCTCCGTGCAGCACGAGGTGGGAACAGTGGAGGCTCAGCTGCAAACAGGTGATGAATCCTTCATGACTTCAGCTGCTTTTGGTCAACAGAAGCAGGAACTTCATGTTCCAGGAGCTCAATGGTTCCTGTGGCTCAGATGTGCTCTTTCTTTCTAAATGTCCTCGACTGTGTGAAGCAGACTTCTGATGTTTTTGAGTCACAGAGAAGATGACTCAGCTCATCCAACAACCATGACACTTGTATAATCTTTTGTGCAGCATTTTTCTGTTGTATTTGTTTTATTTGTTTGTGTGTTTTTGGCTTTGCATCATTCATGTCTTTGCAGTGCTTGTTTGTTTACTGCAAGTCTGCTTTGTGGGCCACCGTATTTCACACCCACTTTGAGCTGAACTCTGGTTTGCTTGAACGTGAACTGAGACCTCCTGTTTTCAAGTGTACTGGACCTTAGTTCTTTGGTTCTTTGGTTCTCACCAGAGTTTGTTCTTGTGCTGTTTCACCACCACAAGTCAAACAACCAAAGAGGGAAACGCAACAAATGAGCTCAAAAGACAGTTCATCATGGAAACCTCAGGGATCCTGAGAAATGTTCCTGGGAAAGTTCCTTCTGTTGAAAAGCTCCTTTTGTATCTGCAGCACTTGAGCTTTAACTCTGTGATTTTGTCAAAGAGAAAAAATCTGACATGTGACTTTTACTTTTTTTTAGTCTTAGAAGTTCCTACCCTCCCACCGCCTCAAACATCACCACCAACATCAGCTCCACCTTCATCTCCACCCATGCCATCAGCTCCTACCTTCATCTCCACCTGTACCATCACTCCCACCGTCTCCTCCTCCTCCTCCTCCGTCCCCCTCCGTCCCGTCCCCGTTCCAGGTGAAGCTGCTCCTGCTGCTCTACACGGTGCTGATCCTGAAGAGTCTGGTGTACTGCTGTGGACTCTTCCTGATGACCGTCCTCAGGAACAAGAGACCGTCCACAAACTGAAGACCTGCTGAGGGACCATCATCATCAAACATTCATCTCATTTATCACTTTAATCATTCATTAAACATGTAAATAATGATTTTATGAAGGTACAACGTCCTCGACAGCATTCTGTGGTCACAGTTTATAGAAATAGGTTGATCAGAGATGCAGAGGTGACTTTTCTGTAAATATAAAAAGAACATTTTGATTATAAGAACATTTATTAGATTTAAACAACCTAAACTTCCACTTAGGGTCTTATTTTTCTCTCTGTGTTTTTCTTCATACTACGTCTTGTTTCATCATTTGTGGTGTTGATGTCAGTGTTGCTGTGCACAGTCATAACAGTGAATGTTAATTTTCTTTACAGACGTCTCAGACCAAAGTACTTTTTGTTGTTTCATGTTTGTAATCTGCCTCTGTTAGAGCACATTTATGATATCATTCAGTTTTGAAAAATATGAACAAACTTTGAAAAAAACAATCAAAAGACATGTGAATAAATGTGTCTACATTTAACACAAATGAATAAAAAGGAGGTTAAATTGACATTATGTGTTTTTTTTACACTTTGTGGTTTTTAATCATTTAAGTGCTCATCCTCTGCTTTCAGAGTTTCATTTACCCTTTAGTGTGTTTATATGTCTCCTCCATGTTATGAAGTTCTTCTCTGCTCAAATATAAAGTCCACAGCAGCAGGACTCTCCCTCGCCCCCTCTCTAAGGTCTAAAGGGGCAGTGGCTGCCTGAATATTTAACTTTCATCCTTGTCCACAAAATAAGTCTTGTTCTTTACATGGTTGTTAACTTAGCAGCATATCAAAGCTTCTCTTGACCTCTCCCAACATAAAAAAGGTCTAAAATTTAGCTTAGGTTAATCTCCATTTAATTTATTTATTGATTCAATCATTTTCTATACATCCATAGGTAAACAGTAGAAATGACTTTTTTTTTTACTATTATTTTTTTCTATTATCAAACCCTGAAATCAGAGAATGTATGATTATATATTGTCATGACAGCGGGATTTAAAAACTGTGGTAATAATTGGACACAATTGAAAATGTGTGTAGAGGGCAATGAGGTAGAATCTGACACTAAAAAAATAAAATAAAAGATTGAAAATTAATTTTATCACTAATCTTATGTATATTTAAGTCTGATCTGTTAAAAATACAGCCCAGTACTCTAACATGAATTAAACAGGATATAAATCATGTTATGTGATTGATCATAAAACACAGGCATCATGTATTCATATTGAAATTTAAATGGTTAAAACAAAATAAATAATTGAAGATTTTTTTTTTTTTTTTTGTTATTAGAACTGGCGTTGACTGAATGATTTGAAGGGAAAAAAAAGTACAAAAATATTTATCTGTTGTGTTTTATAGCAGTTTGGGGGAGGACTTCCATGTCCTCTGGTTACCTTAAATGGTTGTAAGTTACAAATATGACACTTCCTATAAATAAAAAAAAAATAAATAAATGAATAAAAATGCATCAAAGTCATTGTTAACTTATATATTTAAGCCTAATCTTTAATAGTAATACCCAGCCCTCCCAACATTTATTTTATTGATAATAACTCATGTTATGTGTATTTTTTTCATTAAAGAAAATTGACATTATATATTTAAATTGGCATTTAAAGGGTTAATATAATATACAAATAATGAAATATTTGATGTTTTTATTTATAACTGAATGAATATATATATATATATATATATATATATATATATATATATATATATATATATATATATATATATATATATATATATATATATATATATATATATATATATATATATATATATATATATATATATATATATATATATATATATATATATATATACATATATATATGTATATATATATAAATCTGCAATGTTTTTACAGCAGCTTTGGGAGAGGAGATTTATTTCTGGTGATTACCTCAAAGGGTAAGAAATTTAGCCCCTGGTAACCTTTGACCTCTCACAAAAATCAATCTTTGAATTTTAAGACTTTTCATGAAAATCCAAAAAATTATTCCATACTAAGTAACACTACCAAAATTATGACCAAAAGTTGAGCAAACTATTGTCTTCAAAGGACAAAAATGTCCCCGTTTACCCACAAGAGTTAAATATAAAACCAACAAAGTTGTTCTTCATCAGTGGAGCTGAATGTTGTAAATCTTGAATTCTTTGTTTTGATTCTATGATGTTGTTCACATCAGGGAATAAAAACAGAACAGAGAGATTTCTGAGCTCTGCCCTGTGGACATCAGGACCAAAGACAGCTTTACACATCATTTCACTTTATCAGCTCATCATACAAACACTGAGGAGGAAACTTTGTTTAGTCGGAGCTTTAAATGAACACACAGAGATCTGAGACAGTCTCAAGAGTTTCAGTCGCTCTGTGGGAGTTTTCTCCCCTCAGGAAAATCAGAAGAAAAGGCCACAAAATAATCACCGGGACAAAAGCCTGTAAAAAATTAAATAAAATGGCAACAAAGACCTTGAAAAATAAGGGGGTCTTTACAGCTTTTATTTAATTTAATTAAATTTTTTTATTATGAGTTGATGAAGTGCAAGTTAATAAAGCGCACATCAACAATGACACGTTGACAAAAGTGAAGCGAGGGCATAAGTAGAGTTGACAACAAGAGCAATAACTAAATAAATAAATAAATAAAATGAAAGAGAACTAAATAAAATGTTAACATCTATGATTGTAAAATGAAATGTAGATTTTAACTGGGTTACAGTAAATTGTTAAAAAAATTCTGTCAATAAAAACACGGGGAAAAAATAGATAATTCAAAACAATAAACCTAAAATTTCTGTAGTTTTTTTTTGCCATGATATAATTTCCTGTTGCGTACACTGAAAGTTTCAGCATAAATGTTTCAACAACTAAAGCATTAATCCTTATTAAAAGAAGAAATCAAGTAAATTATTGCAGAGATGTTAAATTTTGATCTTACACTTTAATTTTGCTCAGGGTTAGTCTGGTGTTTTAAAAATAGGCCAACATTTACAGAAGTAATATTTACATTTTTTTTTGGATGTTCCATAATTACACTGTATTTTATTTTTAATTATTTTAACATGCTCTGTTTTGTTTAAAAAAAAAAAGAAAAAAGATGAAAAAAAAAGATAAAAAAACACACACACACACACACATATATATATATATATATATATATATATATATATATATATATATATATATAACACTTACCCTAACTCTATATGTATATGTATATATATGTATATATATATATATATATATATATATATATATATATATTTATATATATATATAGATAGATAGATAGATAGATAGATAGATAGATAGATAGATAGATAGATAGATAGATAGATAGATAGATAGATAGATAGATAGATAGATAGATAGATAGATAGATAGATAGATAGATAGATTTTTTTTTTACTAAAATAACTTTTTTTCCCAACAACAACATCATTTGCTGGTGGTTTTTATTTTTTGTTTCATGTATCCATTCTTTATTTTATTTTATTTTGTTCAGGATAACAACAAATGAATATTAAGAAAGACAACAAAACAAAAAAACTAAATAGGACTATATTCAGCTTAAAAACCCCTTTGAATGTTTTTTGTTTGTTTGTTTTGTTTTGTTTTTTTGTTTTTTGGCTTAGTTAAAATCATTTTTATTTTATCAGATTAATAAAATATGTCCAATTACTGAGGGTCTTCTGTGAAGTCAAACTCTAGAAGTAGTCAAGTCTTGTAAAACAATAAGTTAATTATGAACAAATACATTTATCAAGATTAAATGGATTATATACCAATCCATATAAATTATTGGTAAAATGTCAGCACAAAAGCAACATTTAAAGATTCTTAAAAGAAGAACTTTAGGCACATTAATTCTTATTTATATTTATTTCCTTTCATGATTTTTCTCATTTCAATATTTACTAAAATATTAAAACCTTTAAAAAGCCTGTAAAAAGAAGTTTAAGTCTCTCTGTGACACCAAGAGGAAAATTAGCCTCTAAAATCCAGTTAATATTCATGTTGAATTCTCAATATTAATCAGAAAGTTCATTTTAATGGTCAAAACATTTATTTAAAAACATACATCTGCATCACGGATCAACTTTCTCAATTTTGATATAAAGAACAATCAGAAATGTTGTCAAAGAAAAGTCAGAGTTGTGTTTTACAGTTTTTCACAGTTCTTAAGACACGTTTCTCAAAACACTAACGGATTCCTTCAAATTGTTCACACAAAACTGGAAACCTCACACACAAAATGCTAAACCTGACACTCCCTTTTCAAGATGACTCTTTGCCATGAAATCTCTGAACTGTTCACAAAATGGAACTCGTGTTCTCATTTGGTACACACAGCCACATTCTCCAATGACACACACATACCAGTCAATTGATACACACAGCTCAGCATTTGCTGCACACTACCAAGCATTCACAGCACACTGAAGTGCAAAACTGAAAACCCAATTATAGAAATGCAACACACAATGTGAATGGCAATGACTCATGAGAATTACCCATTTTTCTTTTTGGAAAATGTCTGTGCACTTCTTCAAACATAAAATATCACATAAATATGCAGCAAATCATTGTTTTATTACAGTGTTTCAGTGCACAGGCATTTCTACAGAAAATGAACGTGAACAAAAAACAAAGTCGAAAGGTCCTCTCACTCTTCCCCCTCTCCTTCTCTGGTTGTCTTTGTCCATTGTTCAGTGCTCACCAAACAAAGCAGAGGCTGAAGGCCCTTTTATGCTGCAGTTCTCCTGATTGAAAATTACTCACCAGACCTGGGTGTTTAGAGATTTGGATAGTTGTGTGTTGTGGGTTGATGCTTTGAGATTTCAGTTGGGGTGTGTGCAACAACTGACTATTGTGTGAACAGCTTTGACAACAAGGTGATGTGTAATTGACATCAGAATAAGGTCAGGGTCTAATGCAGGTAAGGGAGTGTTTAGATGTGGTAAATTGGGCCGAGCAATTGGTACTTGAAGTGAGGTTTTGCAAACTGTGCCAAATTATCGATTGCTGTGTGTTAAGAACTGAAAAAAACAATAAACTTTACCAGTATTTGTTTACAATAAGTTTTACTAAATGTCATAAAAGAGATTGTACCTTCATGAAATCATTATTTACATGTTTAATGAATGATTAAAGTGATAAATGAGATGAATGTTTGATGATGATGGTCCCTCAGCAGGTCTTCAGTTTGTGGACGGTCTCTTGTTCCTGAGGACGGTCATCAGGAAGAGTCCACAGCAGTACACCAGACTCTTCAGGATCAGCACCATGTAGAGCAGCAGGAGCAGCTTCACCTGGAACGGGGACGGGACGGAGGGGGACAGAGGAGGAGGAGGACATGGTGGGAGTGATGGCACAGGCGGAGGACATGGTGGGAGTGATGGCACAGGTGGAGGTGATGTTACAGGTGGAGAAGATGGTGGGAGTGATGGCATAGATGAAGTTCGAGCTGAAGTTGGTGGTGATGTTTGAGGCGGTGGGAGAACTGAGACTGAAAAAAAACAAAAATCAGATGTCAGATTTTTTCTCTTTGACAAAATCACAGAGTTAAAGCAGTTACAAAAGTTGTTCTGTTTTCAACAGAAGGTGTTCAGCGGTCTAAGTCTGTCCAGAAAGTAGTATATACTAGTAAAGTATACTAAGTATACTTTATGAAATGAACTTCAAGTGTACTTCTTGTTGCTAAGGGAGCTCCTGGAACATGAAGTTCTTGTTTCTGTTGACCAAAAAGCAGCTGAAGTCATGAAGGATTCATCACCTGTTTGCAGCTGAGCCTCCACTGTTCCCCCCTCGTGCTGCACGGAGCAGCTGTAATCATACGAGCTGATCTCTGAGGACTTGATCTGTAAGATGGAGGCGTAACATCGAGACTCGTTGAGCTTCAGCATTGGTTCATCAGCAGGGACCTGCCGTGTTGAACCTCCACTCTTCCACTGACGTCTCCAGGAGAAGCTGACCGAAGAAAGAAACACAGAGGAGGCCACACACAGCAGGGAGCTCTTCTCCTCCAGCTGCACACCTCTGGATGAAGCTGCTGCTGAGAGGAACACACTGACCACAGGAGGCCCCACGGGATCATCTGGAGATCAGGACATAGAAATAGAATCATCTCACACTGAGTCATTCTGATCCTGAGGACCACAGGAGCTCTGCTCTCTCCAACACTCTCCAACACCACTACAGTCAACATTTTAGGACATCCTCTATTAGCTGCTACCAGACCACTGAGCTAAACCATCTGACGGCTAACAGGAAGTCAAACGCAGTGAAAATCGTGAACACGCCGTAATGTCATGGATATGTTGATCAATAAATGTCAATTAATGTTGTTTCAATACACTTGAAACAGCTTCTCGTGAGACAGGAGGCCATTTTGTCTGAGACCTGACCCTCAGCAAAGGTAGTTTATTCAGTTTACTTTTTTATATTCTATAGTTTATAACTTAAGAATCATATAATGAAGTATACTTGACTCATACAGAAAAGTCCAAGACTAAGTCCATTATTACCAAGACTTACACTACTTACTAATACTTTGTAGATCTTGATCAGGTACAGAATAAGGTCAAGCTTTGTGACTACATTTAATTTAGCAGAATAAAAATATTTTCACTGAACACATTTGCTGTGAGGTATTACCCCTGTTATAAACTTACATGTTTAAGATCATATAGTGCAGGAGTTTAAAAGTTTACAGTAAATAGTATATGAGCTCAATTGCATTATCTCTATGTACTTTGAAAACATTAACAGAGAAACATTTGACCTGACTTTACTGATCAAGTTCTAGTCCATTTCATGTGTGGTTGGAAATAATGTTATATACACAACATCATCGGTTTAAACAAGAACACATTTTGTTTTAATCATATCAGGTCAGATAGCATAAACAGTTTGTTTTTAACCTCATATATGGAAGTACTTTATACACTAATCTCTGTATCTTTACGTACAAGCCTGTCTGATTCTGTAAATACCTTAACTAAAAGACAACAGAGTTTGGCACATGAATAGAAAACAGAATGATGTGAACAAGTTTGTTTAAATATAACAAAGTCATTAATAAAGCAAATGTAAAATATTTCAAACATCTCTTCTTAAGTCTGTCAGTTTGACTGTGATACTGAACTCTTTTTTTAATCTGTACATAAAGGCAAATTACAAGTACTTAGTACACTTTATATATGAGTGTATTTGTCTACTTGAAACTAAAAATTACTATTTAAAACTAGTTTACTCGTCTGCTTGTTGTCGTACTTTACTATTGATACCTTTGAAATATAATGAAGTATTCATAAAGTTAACTCATAGTGTTTATACACAGGAAAAAAAGCAACATTTATTACTTCTTTTCAGTTAGTCGCTTGGCAGTAAAAAAAGCATACTTTAGTCCAAGAATAAGTTCAAGTATTTATGAGCGTAAATCTTAGTTTTAATGTACCTAAGCTGCAATCACTCCAACCTTTAAAGTCAATGTACAGGTGCGATGAGGCGGGGGTCAATCCTCCTGCGATGGGACAGACCTGGGGTCTGATTTATACAGCTTGCGTACGCACAAAACGGGACCTAAAACTGGCGTACGCCTTTTCCCACGCAAAGTTTGTGAACTATAAAAACAAACCTGACGGTAAAATGTGCGCACCTGTAAGCAAACTCTGAACCAGGCGTACGTACATTTTGGAGGCATGGGAAACTGGCCACACAGACGGCGAAGTGGTGAACTGAAGCCTCCAGATACATGTTGATGTCTCTCCAACATTTTATTTCACTAAATATCAAACTTTACAGACAGATCCATAAATAACTAAGGGCTAGCTATAAATAACGCGTGTAATTGGCCGTTTCCTATAAGTCACTTTCATTATGAAAATATACAACAAAAAAAAAAAAAAACCCTAAAAGTCCACCACCATATTTCTTCAGCGCTGTCTCGCCTTCATTATCCGGACGGACCTCACAGGACCGGACACTAATGCTTTCGTTGATGTAGAGTTACAAGTTAGACTAACACAGAAACCTCAGAGCCACCAGTTTTCATTAATATCTGTAAATTTTGCGTATTTATTACCAAGTGTGGTGTAATAAAGATGCCTGTGTCAAGACGCACAGAGCGCGCAGAGACACGGCGGTGGCTTCACACAATTCTCCTCCTCCATCAGCACATCTTCATCAGCTGCACATATTTATTCTGTAAATAATCTAAGTGTGGGGATTAAATCAGGACATCTCTGACATGATCATTTGGACTACATATCCTCATAAATAGAACAGACGGAGTTTCCCAGGGAAAAAAATGTGGCCAACAATTAACATTTTTTTGTTTGTCGATCAAAACTTTGATTAATAATAATACTGTGGTAGGGACCTGGTTGTCCTTAATTACTCTGACTGCTCGAACAGGTCGCTTGAGAACTACAGGACGAGTTTTTCTTCTACACTCATTTCAACATGAACACTGAGTTTACTGCACTTTGTTCTTTCAAATATTCTCATTCCCAACTTATTTAAAGAATCTTCAACCTCGAGTCCCTCATGTCTTCAAGTGAAATATACATCCGTCTATACATCCGTCCAGCCATCCATTACTTATATCGTTTATGTCAGGGTCACGGGGACTGTAGCCATGTCCTAGCTGACATTAGGCCAGTGGCGGCTACACTCTGAACTGGTCATCAGCCAAGCACAGGGCCATATGGAGAGATGGACAACCACTCACACTCATACCTAACTGCAGTGTAGAGTAACAGTTAAACTAATGAGTATGTTTATGATCTGTGTCTGGAGAGAATCCACACATGCACATGGAGAACATTCATCGTCCACACAGAAAGACCGTAAGCAACCCAGGCATCAAACCAGAGACCTTCTTTCTTTGAGGCACGTGCACTACCTGCTGGGCCACCATGCTGCATGACTTTGGGTAAAAGGGGTCATCGTGGGTTTTACTTTATTTTGTTAATTCATTTTTCCTTTAAAATGTATATTTAAGTATTAATGCAAATTTTCCATGCAATGTTTGAAATGTGATCAGGGAAACTGATATAAAAAAATTAAACTATGGGATTATATTTTTACGCTGAAATACTTGGAGTATATTAATTTAATACTTCTTTGGTCTTCTTTAATGAATAAAGCCTTAGAACTACTAAAGGTATTTCACAGTTGTTTTGTGAATGAAAGTTGTACCATATATATATATATATATATATATATATATATATATATATATCTATATATATATATATATATATGTATATATATAGATATGTATATAAATCTATATCTATATATCTATATCTGTATCTATCTATCTATCTATCTATCTATCTATCTATCTATCTATCTATCTATCTATCTATCTATCTATCTATCTATCTATCTATCTATCTATCCATCCATCCATCCATCCATCCATCCATCCATCCATCCATCCATCCATCCATCCATCCATCCATCCATCCATCCATCCATCTATCTATCTATCTATCTATCTATCTATCTATCTATCTATCTATCTATCTAATTATTTATTTAATTGCTTCGGAATAATGTACATATGATTGTCCTTAGACTGCTCATAAAACAGATCTTATGAACAGAGTTACATGATTCTTGTTCATTTGAGGCGGCATTTGTTCTTATTTAGAGCAAAAAAATGAGGACAAAGAATTTTTTTTACTAAAAATGTTAATAATCTGCCAGTTTGTCAGTGTGTGATGTGAATTAACTTAAAACTACAGTAATGCGATAACATTTCTGCTTCTTTAAGTCACCCTTTTCTTATTACGAACACACACTTTTTATTATTTAAAGTCCAACACAGACAGTTCTGACTGACATTAATGACCGACTTGTTTACAAAATAAATACTTGCTGTACATCAGAAAAATCAAATCTGTCATTTCTACAGGACTTAATGTCTAATCAGCAGAATAACAAAGAGAATTTAGAGTCTTATTGTAGAAAACTGAATAAAATAAATATTTATTCTTACCTGAAACAAGCAGTCTGGTTCCAGAGCCAAAGATCCAGTAACGTTTGTAATAGTTGTCAAACCATCCCCACAGTGAAATCTTCTCATACAAAAACCTCTGCCGCTGAACCATCTGCTCCATAAACAGGAATCAAACATCACACAGATCTCTCTGATCCTCACCAACATAAACACCCTTCTGTGGATCATTGTAATAGAAATGTTTGAGTCTGATGCTCCAGTTTAAGTAAAACTGTTTAATCTGAAGCAGAGAGCTGATGAATGAACATGACTGATGCAGACTCTCTCTCCTGAGGATAAACTCATCATATCTGATATTTTTGTCTCCATCAGCAGTTTGAGCACCATCTTCATCCTCATCCTTCTAGTTTGGTCGTCAGTGCTGAAAGTTTTTCCTGTTTGTTCAACAGTCTCATGATAGAAAATCTCTTTTCTGTTAAATGATAATCAGCACACATGAGTGTGAGACTGCAGTCAGGGGAAAGAGACTGTTCTAATGTTTTCTGTATTCAGTGCTCCTGGATGGTTTGGGTTTATTTATGTGATCTTTGAGTTCAAAGGTCAACTTCACTCTATCCAGAGCCACTAAAATAATCTGCTGCATTAACCACAAACTTCTAAATTCAGCATCTGTCTGCAGCTTGTCTGCTCCTCACAGAGCTGGACCAGTTTTTCTAAAATCAAAATAAAATCTTATAAAGATGACGAAGTCTATTGCACTTTTCAGCAGCACAAACTTCAAATAAAGAAAATTTGCTTTATTTTATGTACTGCTCCCTCTGCATTTATCTTCCATGCTGTGTTGAACTTTTTGGATCGTCACAATGTGTGCACACGTAGGGCTCTAATTTCGTAGACCAGGCGCAAGCGCAGGCGCGACTGTCTTGCGCCGGCCTTCGCCTCCCTGACAGGGTGTGACCAGCGCACTTTGCTAGTTTCCTGCAGTGCCAAGAGAGGCACACTCCAGGAGCAGAGAGGCACATCCAGGCCTCCGTCCCTGCCCCTCAGCGCAAGTGCCAGAGAGGGAGGAGAAAAGGCGTGAGTGGGTTTAACATAGCTGAGTGTTGTCTTCACCAATCAAATGACCGCCTCTCCTTTCCTTTAAATGCGCTGCAGCCGAGGCGCAGCATCTCATTGGTCTGAATGATCCCCGCAACCGCGGAAACAGTGTGCTGGACAGACCTGGTAGAGGAGACGGTCAGAGCCGCTGTCCCTTCAGCAGGAGAAGAGACAGCGGGGTGTGCATCGGAGGCCACGAAGCACGACACCATGTGGGCCAGCTCCCGGGACAGATGTAATCTGTTCCTTTGTCATTATTAGGAGTACAACATTAAGAGACAGTTACACACCCGCTGGCTTATCCATTCAGAATACTTTAGATCCACTTGCACTCCTGGTTTGTCGTCGCCAAATAGCAGAGCCTTTAGTGATATGCTGTATACTCTCCCTGTATCTCCTCCTCATCCTCTTTGCAATAATGTACTCCATCTTTTTAGATCACGTTAAAAATAAAGACTAAAACAGAGATATATGGGAAATCACAGGTAAATCCTAAGTGACATACATTTATTTGATCTCCTTTTTCTTCGTCTTTTTTCTCCCTCTTTTCTTTGAATTTAATGAAATTAGAGGAGCCAGATATATACTCAGTATCAGATGTTAAGGCTGTTTATTGTTGACTTGTGCATCAAACTTCCAGCTGCCGTCAGGTTAAGTTTCCATTATGACAAACAGCTTTAATCTGACATCAGATGTTACGGGACAATTACAGTTTTTCACGGTTCTTAACACACAACAATCGATAATTTGGCACAGTTTGCAAAACCCTCACTTCAAGTTCCAATTGCTCGGCCCAATTTGCCACATCTAAACACTCCCTTACCTGCATTAGACTCTGACTTTCCTTCTTTACACTCTGATGTCAATCACACATCACCTTGTTGTCAAAGCTGTACACACAATGGTCAGTTGCTGCACACACAGCCCAACTGAAATCTCAAAGCATCAACCCACAACACACAATAATGCAAATCTCTAAACACCCAGGTCTGGTGAGCAATTTTCAATCAGGAGTTCTCCTTCAATCAGGAGAACTGCAGCATAAAAGGGCCTTGAGCCTCTGTGGGTAATTCTCATGAGCCAATGCCATACACATTGTGTGTTGCATTTCTATAATTGGGTTTTCAGTTGTGCACTTCAGTGTGCTGTGAATGCTTGGTAGTGTGCAGCAAATGCTGAGCTGTGTGTATCAATTGGCTGGTATGTGTGTCATTGGAGAATGTGTCTGTGTGTACCAAATGACAACACGAGCTCCATTTTGCGAACAGTTCAGAGATTTGATGGTAAAGAGTCATCTTGAAAAGGGAGTGTCAGGTTTAGCATTTTGTGTGTGAGGTTTTCAAATTTGTGTGTACATTTGAAGGAATCTGTTAGAGTTTTGAGAAACATGTGTTAAGAACTGTGAAAAACTGTAAAACAATAATTTGCTGCATACTTGTGAGATATTTTTTGTTTGAAGAAGTGGGCCTACAGACATTTTCCAAATGGAAAAATGGGTAATTTTCAAGAGATTTTAAGAGTTCAGTAGATTTTTGTGGTGATCTGAATCCAGATGTGCATTTTTTTAAAGGAATTGTGAACATGACAAGAGTTTTCAGATTAACAGGATTAACCGTGTCATTAATGTCTTGGTGGAGGTTTGTGTTCGCTGACCATTTCGGTTTATAACTATTTTAACATCAAACATCAATTTCAAACAATTTGAACAGAAATGTTAACATCTGAATCATAACAGATCGAAATTACATTTTTTCCCGTTTCTTTATATTGGGTCTTAGCATAAAAAGAACAGCATAAAACAAAGGCATTAATTGGCCCTTTAATGTGCATTATCAAAAAAATATTCATTTAGTTATTTGTATTTAAAATATATTACATTCATTTTTTCAAGCTCAAATTTTGTGTAAGGCATGACTCCTTCATCTTCTGCTGTGTGTGTTTCTGATTTTGTTTTATTCTTTAACTTGCAGCGTGGAAAAGAAACCTCCTGGATAATATGACGCAGTGAAACAAAGAAGAGAAAGAGTTAGGATTAATTTTCACTGCAGTCAAACAAATCCCTACGATGATAATAATGTGTAATGAGGTTAAATTCCTCTCTGCTCTGTGCCTCACTACTCTACTTTAGCATCTGAAGGTTTTTGTTCATCCTCCTCACATCATCTCTCACTGTGTAAAGACCTCTTTCCAACAGGAGCAGTAATATGTGGCTGAGTGAGCAGGTTTCACTGTCTGAATCTGAAGCTCACAGCTGCTCTGTGTTTTTACAGCTGAGAAGTCGTTTCTCTGAGGATGGTTATAAGAATTTTTTTCTATAGCACCATTGCCCCTGTCAAACCTCAAAATCGTTCTGAAGGTGTTTGCATCTTTTTTCTGTAACCAGTACACATAATTATTATAACACTGATTGAGGCCTCCGCAGGTGAAGGAGACTTTCTCTCCGACTCTCTTAAACACAGGCGAACTGTCCTGTTGGAGCTCTGCTGCCGTGGTAACCAGGGCTGTGGACAGACAGACAGACAGAGGTCAGTCAAACATCACCTGTAAACACCAAACCTGTTGATGAGGTCCCATCATAACACCTCAGTTTAATAACATACTACAGTCATGTCACTGAGACGGGGCTGCTTCACTGACTGGGCTCTGATTGGCTGAAAACACCCACCTGAGCACACGCAGCACAGAGCCACCATGAGAAGCATGTTGAGTTTCCTCTGATGAACCCCAGGAGAAGTGAGGACGAATCAGGACCAGCTGTCTGATCAGACAGAGCCTGCTGCTCACAACTCCCATCAGCCACTGCTGCACCCTGATAAGACCCTGGTGGTGATTGACAGCTGGGCTGTGGTTTCCTGCACAGTCTGAGGCTTTAACGTGGAGGTGCATCACCTTCTTGCATTTGTGTTGCAGCTTTTACATTCCTCTTATCCGTTAATGCCATGTGATCTGTTACTTATTTTGCCCCACCGGCAACAATTGTTGCCGAAGTATATCACCGTCATTTTCTACTCACAACAAAAAATTTCAGCTGTAGTAATGCAACTTTTTGCACTTATGTGTTAGTAGACGACTTTGATAAAGATTTTGGATTATAAAATGTAGTTTTCAAGTGGTCCCTGTCACATGACATCATCTGCTTCCTGCTCCTTCCGGTGGAAGACATGGAGGATGCAAATTGTCCTGGAAAGAGGTCATTTTCATAAATTTCTGATGGTTTCTCCCAAAACACATTTATGATTATTTAATCATTCAAGTCTCTAGAATAACCCTTCACCAAATTTTTTTACCTGGGATAAATATTTATTTGTTCATGGGCTTATTTCTGTGAGTGGCAACAAAAGTTGCCGGTGGGCACATAGCTTGTAACTAACTTAAGGAAAACACTGTCTGCAGGATTTCTCATAATTTAGTTATTTCAAGTTGTGGAATGAGGTACACTGGTGCATTTAAGTTCTCTTAGAGTACTCTTCCAAACTAAATAAATTCACAGGTATTCAAGACCTGTGTCTGTAGGATTTTGACACGTTACCATACATTTTCTTGTTATTTGCTAAGCAATCTTTCTCTGTCAACTAACATCAGTGTGGAAAACCGTTTCTGCAACTTTAAAAAAAGGAAATCAGGGAACTAAAAATAAATAAATACATCCTAAATCATAATAATGTGATAAAAAGTCAAAAATGTTGATGTGCAGTTGGAGGTGCACCTTTCTTGACACACACTCATCATAGCCAATGGCCACACCTACGCCCCCCCCCCCCCCCCCCACCAAACACACACACACACCCCACACACACACCCCCGCACACACCCGCACACACAATTTTCATAAAATAACAGGCCAAAATACAAATTTATTATGTATGTTGTTCTTTCCTTGGGTACTCTGTAACAGAGGTCCTGGCCATGCTGCAGGACTCTGAAACAGTGACCTAGGTACAAGCTATGTGACTACCGGCAACAATTGTTGCCAGTCATATTTTTATATTTAAAATGCTATTTTCTTTAAAACAAAGTACAAATTGGAAAAAAGAAATACATAACATGATTCAGAGGGACTCAACTGATGAAATTATATGCCTTACAACTCAGAAAAAAATTTGGGCATAAATTGGTTAAATTTTAACAACCACATCAAATCAATTACATCAGCATCATTTTATCAAAAATATTGCCAAAATCAAAGGTATAGTGTCTAAACCTGACTCTGAGAGAGCTGTCCATGCATTTGTATCTCATAGGTTAGACTACTGTGACTACAAAAGGTCTTAACCCTCTGTGGTCTTTTTACTCAGAGGCTGGTTGCTGGTGGAGGTCACAGCATCATCTTCCTCTTCACACAGCGCTGCCATGGAGGGGCTCAGGAGGGGCTCAGTGGGCTCCACACATGCAGAGGTTGAGGCTTCAGCAGCTGCTGGACCCTGGTTTGGAAAGAGTGGGGGTCTGGATTGATGGCCTCTCCACAAGAGCCTGATGCACGGCCTCAAACCAGGACCAGGTGGCTGCTGTGGCCTCAGCCCTGTCTGTACCTGAGCCTGTCAGGAGATTATTGAGATCCTGTTTTCATGGAGAACAAAACATTAGCATATTCTATAGGCTTATAGTAAAGCTTTATTCCTCCAGGTTATTTCTTCAGTTTGGAAGGTTCCTGACCAAAAAAGACTTTTTGAACCCTGTGATTCATTTTGTTGAATCTCCAGCAGCAGGTCTGATCAGGTTGGGCACATCATGAACACAGACACACTGCACATAGTCTGCAGCAGTGGACTTTTCTGACCATTTAATTAAAAGTGTTGACACATTTAACCTCCTCTTTAATATTTGCTTCATTCAGGACAACTGAAAAGCTTTATCTCTGTAGATTGTAGTTGTCTTTTCAAGTGTTACAATATTCTAAAGAAGCCTTGAAATATCCCAGTAGACTTCAAATTGCATTTTTTATATTTCCTTACTGAAAACATAAATAATAATCATTTCTTATGTGGCCAGAGGCTACCAAGAGACCTCTTTCCCTGTCAAACATTTTCTGGAAAAAAGTTTTCTCCACATTAATCCCTGGGCAGAGATTTCAATTTGAATGAGGGTCATTTCCTGGTTAAATAAAGACTAAAGTCAAATATATTGACATTTATCGTTTACAATTCATTATATGGTTTGATTTTTAATGAGTAAGAAGTCAGCTGATTTGCAAATCATTTTGGATGTTGCAGTTTTCTCTTGATTTTCTAAAAAAGAACCACCCAAATCATCAGCTTCAGTTAATTCATATTAAAGATTTAATATTTTCTTTCCAGAAGTTCTTAGGTAAGAATTCATCAAATCTCAGCCTGTTGGTGACACTGAAGGTCTACAGAGGAGCAGGCCTTCTTAGTTTAATTTAATCGTCAATGTTGATATTACTATGCAGTATATTAACTTATTCTAAACATCTTTATTCATCACTTTATTCAACAGTGTGTGACAGTGCTGTGGTCTGTTCAGTCCAAAAGCCTTCATGCTGTCGCCCCCTAGTGTCTGAACAACTAACTGCTCCAAATACTAAAATGATAAACGCTCAAAGGTACCTTTATGTTGGACTCATCTCTCATTCCATTAATAAATATTTGATTTGATTATCCATCAGCATTATTGTCACATCTTAAAGCAGACAATGTTCACCACAGAGGATTGAAACGGACTTTTCATTTTTCTGACCTTCAAAAACGGTTGTTTTTCTCTTCCAACTGAGAGCAACAATTTTCGGTTGGTAATGCTTTTGACCTGCAATGCATGATGGGACTTTTTGCTTTTTTTTTTTCTTCCAGTTTTATGAGTCACACTACAGTCTTAGACTGGACATCTTCAGTGTTAATATGATGATCATCAGAGGGATGTCCATTCAGAATGTCATCAAGCAGCAAACTTCAGGACGCTGTCACAATAAACATTTATTTCAGTTAAACTGGATCATGTTAGAGTAAAAACACTCGTGGACCTGGACTGGAAAAAGACGAAATGAGTGAAACTTTAAACAGAGACTTGGAAATATTAAAGATGATCTGATGTGAAAAAATAACCTCCTCTCCCAGATGGGACTCTGTGCGTCACCAGGATGTCGTGGTTTACCTTCTTATCCATGATACCATCAGTTTTCTCTGAGTCAGCGGTTTCTGAGGCTGAACCGGCTCCACACATCATCATACTACAGGTGTTCAACTGTTGGCAAGAGACACTGATTTCTACAGCGACTACACCTGCATCAGGACACATCTACAGACTGAGCGTCCATGAATTATCACTGTTATGAATTCTCATGTTAGTCCCTCTGTCTCTGCTTGTTTTCTCTCTGGAAAATAATCAAAAAAAATAAAACAAAGGAAGAGTATAGTATTGACCTTTTCTTTTGCAATACATCCAAAGAAATCATTTTTAATGATTTGATTTTTGGTAATTTTTTTATGATTCTAGTTATAAAAACTAGGAGGCACTTGGAGACTTCAAACCTCCTACAAGGTAGTTCACATAGGCTACTTTTGTTACAGCTATAAGCAATAGTTTCATGATAATGTTACCGTCATAATATGATTCATGACCCTAAAAACCCACACACAGCACTCAGAATAATGCTGGTGTCATTATTAGACAGTTAAACTTATCTTTTACCCTTTCATGCATGACTTGCTATTTCACAAATGAATCACGACTTAAAGGTTTGGTTTTTTTTACTTTTGAAAAGACATTTAATGAAATGATAAGTCCTGATATGACATGCTATGATTCCTAAACACCATGCATGACAAGGTTAAACATGATTAATCTGAAGCTGATGATTTTGATGTTTTCTAGAAAATCGAGAGAAAACTGCAACATTAAATTTATTTAACAATCTGTTTTACAATTCATTTAAAATAAATCCACATAGGCTAGTGAACTGCAAATGATGAGCATCACAATATTTGACTACAGTTTATATTAGGGCTGTCACTTTAGTGAATTAATTGGATTAATTAATTACACCACAAATTAATGCGTTATAAAAATTAATCACAGGTTAATCATAGCAAAAAAACATTTTAATATTGTCCAGCTGGAGGACTCGTACATGGCAGTGGCACGTCACTTCACACATGCGTCTCTAGTCAAACCAAACAAAGCCCAGGTGACAACAGGAATGGCCTATTTAAGACTTAGTCTTATTAAATTTTTGAATTTATTTATCTATATTTACTGAATTCTTGAACCCTTTAAGGCCCAAGACCATAGATTATAGCCAGAAAATTCTAATTTTGGAGCTGAAATGTTTATTTCACTTTCTGCTAAAATCCATAAAAATCAAAATGTCCATAAAATTCAACATATAGATTTTTCGTATCTCATTTGATACATTAGATGTTTTTGGCAACTGATAATCCATTTGAGGAGATTTTTATCATTTATCTGATTATATCCAGATGTTTTTTTTTGTAATTTGTTGACCATATCGAGTAGATAGAGGTATTATAAAAGTATGGATCAAATATGATACAATTGGCTTTATAGGGTTAATAATGCGTCACACTTAAACACACTTAAAGTGTAATTTGAGTTGCCTGATAGAGCTTAGAATTTTCTGGACAAGTTGCCCTGACTTTGGTTTTATTTAGTCACCAATAAAAATGTGGATTTACAAATCTTCACTTCTTAGTGTATTCATTTGATTAGTCATGCACTTCAATTTTATAATATCCTAGAATTCAAATTCTTTATTTGGGTACTTTAGGCAGATATGAGATTAAAATGTGATTAATTAGATTAATTAATTATAAATCCGGTAATTAATTAGATTAATTTTTTTAATCATCTGTCAGCGCTAGTTTATATACTTTACCTATTTAGCCTTTTTTAAACAGGAAAATGACCCTCATTGAAATTAAAGTCTTTGCTCAGTTACTGAAGTGAAGAAAACTTTTTCCTTAAAATTTTTAACGGGAAAAAAAGTTATTCTGGAAACCCCCGCTACAGAATCTCTAAAGGAACTTAAAAAGTAAATTCTAAGTTTCTTGTGCAGAAGCAAAACTATCCTATAAAGCATCGATTAAACAATGTAGTTACAAACCAGACCCCTCTTTAAAATCACTGAGATGAAAACTGTGAGCTACAACCTTGTTTGCCTCCAAACGAGCCGCCTCTGAGCCAGACAACTTCACTTTGTCTTCTTTTATTAATAAATGTCATAGTTCTAAAAGATGTGAATTAAAGTATTTTATAAGGTTATTTTTGATTAAAAATAAAGCCAATACCTTCATTTATGAGGTCCACTGACAAAATGATTATTAAATTAATAATGTTGATATCCTCTACTTTATACAACAGCTCTTACTGTGGAGAAATAAAGTTTCAGTTAATTTTTTTTTAACACAATAATTCATAGTTAATGAATATGATTATTGTTTTAACAGTTCTGCTGTTAACTGTAGTGACACTAAACTCTGCCTGATGATCAAAATTCTTCTCTGGTTTATACGACTGCTTTCACTTCCTTTGGAACAATAGGTTTAATTTGACTCATAGATCTTTTGAATATAACGAAGGGTGTTATAATGACTATGTTAACTGTAATAACTGTGCTGTTGTTAACTACCAAACTCCCCCTGATGATCAAATGTCTTCTCTAACATTTTAATAATTCAACAGAAGATCAACGGACATTTTTTATGATCATTTTAGTAGACCTCAAAAAACTGATGACATTTTCTTTATTTTCTATCAAAACCTGTAAGATGTTTCAATTTATAATTTTAACTACATTTTAAAAATAACAAATTGTATATGAACCTGGTGACGTTATTAATGATGATTATTTATGTTCCAACAAAGAAAAAAAAAAATGATAGCACTTGAACTTTACTGAGGCTTCTTTTAGAATATTATAGCACTTGAGCTACAATCTACAAATGAGCTTTCAGTTTTCCTGAATGAATCAAATTTTAAAGAGGAGATTAAATGTGGCACCTTTTTTTTTCTTTTTTTTTAAAATGGGATGAAAAAGGCAGGGCCCGCTGCTGCAGACTATGTGTAGTGTTTCTGTGTTCACTGTCCTACCTAACACACATAAGACCAGCAGCTGGTGATTCAACAAAATTAATCACAGTCGACACCTTCAGCTTGACGTAAACTGACCAAATATTTTTAATGATACACTTTAACCTCCAGTGTTTACTCCTTTAAATCTTTAAGATGATGAAGGTTTCCTCTGTGTGTACTGGGTAGGCCTTTAATTTATGATACATTTCTCCATTACTGTGCATGGATTGTGGGTCCATTGGTTGGAGTTCAGTAGAATTAGTTTGGGTCATACTTCCTTTTATTTTATTTTAATTTACCTGTACATATGTAAAGCTCTGTGTGCTACATTTATTAGATAACAAGTGCCATATGAATAAAGTTTGATTGATTAATTGACCTTTGGCTCAGTTCACACAGTGCGACAGTGCCATGTGACCTTCTCAAACAGTCTCTCTTAGCTGAAGTGTCTTTATGCTGCTCTGGTTTATTTCTGCTGTGATTACATTTGTTCTTTTGTAGCTTGACTTTATTATTACGTTGGCAGAGAAGAGTCACACAATGACTCTCACAATGACACAATGAAGTTGGAGCTTCATTTAAGGGCTTGGATTTTGCTCAGTTGAATAAAAAATATCCCCTTACATTATAAATAAGGGAAACCTCTGTGACTATAAAGGCCTAATTGAAAGTTGATGATGAATTTAAGAACCAAACCACAGGAAACAGGCCGAGTCTCCATGGTAACCTTAACTCTGCACCCCGCTCTACGTTAAGGCCTCAGACTGTGCAGGAAACCACAGCCCAGCTGTCAATCACCACCAGGGTCTTATCAGGGTGCAGCAGTGGCTGATGGGAGTTGTGAGCAGCAGGCTCTGTCTGATCAGACAGCTGGTCCTGAGTCGTCCTCACTTCTCCTGGGGTTCATCAGAGGAAACTCAACATGCTTCTCATGGTGGCTCTGTGCTGCGTGTGCTCAGGTGGGTGTTTTCAGCCAATCAGAGCCCAGTCAGTGAAGCAGCCCCGTCTCAGTGACATGACTGTAGTATGTTATTAAACTGAGGTGTTATGATGGGACCTCATCAACAGGTTTGGTGTTTACAGGTGATGTTTGACTGACCTCCATCTGTCTGTCTGTCCACAGCCCTGGTTACCACGGCAGCAGAGCTCCAACAGGACAGTTCGCCTGTGTTTAAGAGAGGCGGAGAGAAAGTCTCCTTCACCTGTGGAGGCACTGATCAGTGTGATCTTGATTATGTGTACTGGTTACAGAAAAAAGACTCAGACACACTCAAAGTGATTTTGATGATTGATAGGAGCAGTGGTGCTATAGAAAAATTTTTTTATAATCATCCTCAGAGAAACGACTTCTCAGCTGTTAAAACACAGAGCAGCTCTCAGCTTCAGATTCAGAAGGTGAAACCTGCTCACTCAGCCACATATTACTGCTCCTGTTGGAAAGATGATCCTGCACAGTGAGAGATGATGTGAGGAGGCTGAACAAAAACCTTCAGATGAACAGGTGTTAGAGTGGAGCTGTGAAGCACAGAGCAGAGAGGGGAGTTTAACCTCATTAAACTTTATTTATATCTGAGCGTTTTGTTTCACTGCTACAAGGTTTCTTTTTACCACTTCAAATTAATAAAATAAAAACAGAAAACCAAACACAGCACAAAATGAAGGAGTTGTCGTGGTCTATATTTTACTCTCTTATTTAGTGATAAGAGAATAGCATTGGAGGCGATAAGATAGCCTAAGTGCACAGCCACACAAGTCTGGGGTCTCCATAATGCTTATTAACAAGGCAGAAATAACCTTACCAAGCCTGACTATATGGCTACTATTTTATCACACAAACAAAATAGTTGGTATGCATTCATACACCACCTGTAAGTTGAGTGGCAGAAAATGAAAAGTGGAGCTCAGCGTCAGGCATGAGAGCGCCACTCAGACTGAAAACAAAGATGACAACTGCACTATCTTTCTTAAAGGAACATCACAGAACCTCAATTGTTACAGAGTCATGACTTAAAATGAAATTTGAGCTTGAAGAAGGGACTATTACATATTTAAAACAAATAAAACAATAATAAAATCATTCAATAATCCATTTTGAAGTGCAAATAAATGCTTTTGCAGTTATTTTAATATCAAACAACACTATACATAAATGAAAACAGTCAGTGTTTTTGATATGTTATGTTTAAATGTTGACATTTCTGTCTAAATTGTTTACATTTTATGAATCATGTTAAAGATATTTGTAACTAAAAATGCGAGTACAAACCTTCACCAAAACTTTAATGACACTGTTAGCCCAGTTATTCTGAAAGCTCCCAAACTCAACATGTTAACAATTCTTTAAAAATCCTGAATTCAGGTCACCACAAAAATCTACCGAACTCTTTCTGAAATGATCAACTCTGACTGAAAATCTCATTTAAATCTGTTAAGAACCTTTTGAGTCACCTTGCTGTGATAACTACCTGAAATAAAACACCAAACTGATCAGTCAGTGAAGTCGGCCTCTGGGTGCGCTGGAGATTCTTTGGCTTGGCTGATTTAAAACAGTCAGAAACGTTTTAAGCCAGCATGTACTGAACTAAACAGTGATTTTTAGGTGGTGCTATTTGAGTTAAGCTAAGTAGTGTGGGTGAGCTCTGCCCGTCTCTCCTTGTTGCTGTCAGAAAGATTGGTGTCTATCTGCTTCTCATGGGCTCAGGGTTAAGGCAACACGAAAACAACCAAACAATAAAACATTAAAAATGTTCAAGTTCTTTTATTGTCTATACTGCTTGTCCCTTTCAGGGTCATGCAGAGGCTGAAGTCCATCCCAGATGACACTGGGCAAGAGGCTAGGTAGAGGATGACCTTTTTCGGGAATTCCCGTGTGTCACATGATTCCCGCGGGAATCCCAGGGGATGGGAGTCATTTTTTAATTAATCTCGTGATCCAGACGGGACGGGGAAAAAAAGCAATGGGAGCGGGAACGATATTAATAGATGATCATTTACAGGTGTGTTAAACAACCAGATGAACAGATGCGTCCATTTTTGTAGTCATCTCTCAGTGAGAGCGAACACCTTTGACCGCGCCAGCAACACAAAGAACTACAAAAGTGGTTTGACTTCCTGTCACCACCAGAAGAGAAAAGCAACACACATAACAAAACAACTTGGAGGGAGAAGACAACACATGGAATAGAGAGCTGCAGCACAAAGTTAAAAAACTGATAACACTTTACTTTAGAGGTCTGCAAATTTCATTGCATTTAGGTAATAATTAGACAAAGTTTTTTCTTCTTTCTTTGAAATTACCCATAGAATTTCTTGAGAATTTGGAGAAAATTAGCACATAACTTCTTTAAATTAATGTCCAAATGTATTATCGCAAGTCAGAATTGCTAGGTTCCTATTTTTCCAGTTTTTTTTTTTTTTTACTCCAAATTGCAAGGTGAGAAGGTGACGAGTAGCAAATAATTTATTTGAAATTAAATCACAACCCACCACAAAATGTTCTGTGGTGGGCCTATGATTACAGGCCTAATCATAAAGGTATATCATTCATCTCTATTTTGCATGTGATCTCAATTATGCATATCAACAAACTCAGTACCAAAGAACTTGGTGAAATTAAATAACAAATAGCTAACTATCAACTGCTTATTGGGAAATTGAATTATTCAGTTAACATTTCAAAGGTAATTATCACAGGAAACAATGAACCTAACTTCGCCTGCTTCTCTGGAAATAGCAGAAATGTTGGAATACTTCTAAAAACATTTTGTGGTGGGTTGTGATTTAATTTCAAATAAATTATTTGCTAATCATCACCTTCTTACCTTGCAATTTGGACAAAAATTTTTTAAAAACTGGAAAAAAACAGTGACCTACCAATTCTGACTTGCAACAATAAATTTGGACATTATTTTAAAGAAGTTATGTGCAAATTTTCACCAAATTCTCATGAAATTTCAGGGGTAATTTCAAAGAAATAAGAAAAAACTTTGTTTAATTATTACCTAAGTGCGATGAAATTTGCGGACCTCTAAAGTAAAGTGTTACCAAAAAACTTAAAGGCAAGACCTTTTATATGCACTGAACTTTTACCTAAGATAAAAAATGCTACATTTTTTCAACATGTTTGGTTTTCTTCAAACAGGAACAGGACAGGACTGGGAGTAATTTTGAGTGGGAGCGAGATGAGAGTGGGAGTTATTCTACGGGACAGGACAGGTCAGGATTATTTTTTTACTCTGGCCCTGGACTGGGACAAGACGGGATTTTTTCTCTGGGAGTTGGATGGGACAGGAGTGATCCTGTGCCATGCTCTAAGGCGGGGTACACCTTGAACTGGTCACCAGCCAATCACAGGGCCACATAGAGAGACAGACAACCAGTAACTCCACACTCATACCTAAGGACAATTTTGGGTCACCAATTAACTGTAATAAGGTTGTTTTTGATCTGTGGGAGGAAGCTGGACTGCCTGAAGAGAACCTACAAATGCACAGGAAGAACGTGACCTTTGGACTAAACTGGTGAACTTCTTGCTGTGAGGCAAGTGCACTACCTGCTGCGCCACTGTCACACCCAAACATGTAGATGTATCCCTTTAAAGAAATGTCCATTAATATCTACAACAAATTATTTCAGCACTGGTATTTTCTCACTTCTCAGTCATCTCTGTTGATGCTCGGGCTATAATTGACTTGATGTGCTCTTCTGTAAATGACTCCTGATTAAACAGAGTGCTCTGCTCAGACTGATCTGGGCTGGCAGAGTGTTGACATTCAACCTGCTGCAGAGCAGAGTGGAGTGGCTCTTCTTCACCAAAAACTAGATTTACATTTGCAGAAAGACCCTGAAATTATCAGAACTTTACCCAGTGAGCCACATGTGTAAACTCAAACAGAAGAGTTTTTCACCTGGACTTTCCCTGAGTATCTTTGGTGGGCCAAAGTCTGAAAACAGCAGTAAATAATCAGGGTAATTCACTGAGGGGAGAGGGGAGGGCTGATGACACCATCCTGAGTGACCGATGCAAAATCAGAAAAGAGACACTTGACAGGATGGATAAAAACAAACCAGGGTTTAGGTTTGGGTCTTTATTTCATTCTGTTAGTATATAAAACATATGAAAAAGACATTGCTTGGATGGCAACATATGTTGCTCCAAAACCTGTATGTACCTTTCAGCATTAATGGTGCCTTCACAGATGTGCAAGTTACCCATGCCTTGGGCACTAATACACCCCCATACCATCACAGATGCTGGCTTTTGAACTTTGGGCCTATAACAGTCCGGATGGTTCTTTTCCTCTTTGGTCCGGAGGACACGACGACCACATTTTCCAAAAACAATTTGAAATGTGGACTGGTCAGACCACAGAACACTTTTCCACTTTGCATCAGTCCATCTTAGATGAGCTCGGGCCCAGCGAAGCCGGCGGCGTTTCTGGGTGTTGTTGATAAATGGCTTTGGCTTTGCATAGTAGAGTTTTAACTTGCACTTACAGATGTAGACGAACTGTAGTTACTGACAGTGGTTTTCTGAAGTGTTCCTGAGCCCATGTGGTGATATCCTTTACACAGTGATGCCGGTTTTTGATGCAGTACCGCCTGAGGGATCGAAGGTCATGGGCATTCAATGTAGGTTTTGGGCCTTGCCACTTAGGTGCAGTAATTTCTCCAGATTCTCTGAACCTTTTGATGATATTACGGACCGTAGATGATGAAATCCCTAAATTCCTTGCAATAGCTGGTTGAGAAATGTTGTTCTTAAACTGTTGGACAATTTGCTCACGCATTTGTTCACAAAGTGGTGACCCTCGCCCCATCCTTGTTTGTGAATGACTGAGCATTTCAGGGAAGCTGCTTTTATACCCAATCATGGCACCCACCTGTTCCCAATTAGCCTGTTCACCTGTGGGATGTTTCAAATAAGTGTTTGATGAGCATTCCTCAACTTTCTGTCTTTTTTGCCACTTGTGCCAGCTTTTCTGAAACATGTTGCAGGCATCAAATTCCAAATGAGCTAATATTTGCAAAAATAACAAAGTTTACCAGTTTGAATGTTACGTATCTTGTCTTTGCTGTGTAGTCAATTGAATATAAGTTGAAAAGGATCTGCAAATCATTGTATTCTGTTTTTATTTACGATTTACACAACGTGCCAACTTCACTGGTTTGGGGTTTTATACATAATCCTTAATGATGAAACCTATCGGTTCGTTGAACTGTCCTCCACCATCAGGGCAAACTTTTAAATTAGAATTAATGTATGCTGAAAAGTTTCCATACAAATCTTCTTTAATACACTGAGAACATTAATGACAACAAGAGTAATAACACTATTAGTTTGATTTTAATATGAACTTTCTATAGTGTCACAATCAGGTCAAACCTTCAGTCAAGAGTAAGAGTATCCTGAAAATCTTTCATCCAAATCTTGAATGAAGCACATTGATTGATGTTGGTGCCCCCTTTTACTCTCATAAATGTATTTATTCACTATTTTTATCTTCTTTTTTTTGCAACACATTTGTGATGCATCACTGTACAGTCTCACTCATCCCTCCTCTTTTGATATTCATAAGCTTGAAATGTCTTCTCAGGTACTGTGGCTGGAAATATTGCCCTATCAGTCTCAGTGTTACAGTCTTGCTGTTGCTTCATCTTTTGATTTGCTAACTCCTGCCAATATAAACAAGCCAATGTAGGCTACCAAGTCAACCACTGTACATCCAGGTCTTTCCCACTCTCCTCATACACAAACTTTCCCTCTTTATTTGTCATCCAAGTACAATATTTGCTGTCCAATGTGTTATGATGAACTCTAATGATGACTTGTATTGATAGAATTAAAGACTGGGGTGTGATCAACCTAAAAGCCTACATTGGCTTCAATATTTTGGCAGGAGTTCACAAGTCAGGTTATTTCCCACACACTCAGATGAGAAAAGTTGTTTTCCCCTGTTCCCTGTTATGTTGTTTCCCCTCTCAAAAGTATGAACTCTGCACCTGCAGGTGTGGGGATGTTAGCTAACGCACACGTTTAATACAGCTAAAACAGCTTGGAGTCAAATTGACCCAAAGGAACATCAGTGTGTACAAAATGTTTTCAGCACATTGAAAAACTATTAAAATGATGATTTTCTCCTAAATCAGTTGTCCCTATCAATGAGGAAAGTCTTGAAATATGAACCAAAAAGAAAAGTAAAGTCTTATGTTTGAGATTTTCTACCATGAGAGCATTTAACAAACAGAAAAAACAGGTCATCGAAGGACATAAATGTCCTCTACCAAAAACTGCTGTGGAAATAGCCTATAACAGATTAACATTTTAATACTTTTTTTTGTTCAAATCAATCAACTTCATAGTTAATCAAAACTACCAAATGGTTCTCTTTTTCCAAATTTTAACCCTTCAAATGCCAATTTGATTACATGAAGTCACTGCCTATATAAAGAAAATACACAAAAATCAGTTTTTTCTATATAATAAATGTTATAGGGCTTGATTTTTATTGCATTGTTTTTAACACTGCCTGGAATTTTTTTTTTATGTTTATTTGAGCCTGATCTTGGAAATAAATCCCCAGCCCTCCAACATTTGCTCTATTGAAATTATATTGAATTTCATAGAAACAATGATTATGTAATCAATTTGGCATGTATCTGGTCAAAATAAAGGAAATAATTAGATATTGAGTATTTTTTGATCAGGACTGAAGTTGATTGAATGATTTGAGCAAGAACATTACAAAAATCTTCCTCTGTTTTTAGCAGTATTTGGGAGAGGACATTAATCCTCTGATGACCTCAAAGAGTGGTAAATTACAAATTTGACACTGTCAAAAAAGTAATGCAAAAAAATCCCTTTTCAAATAATCTAATGTAGGCATTTTAACCTGATCTTTCAAAAACAGTTTTGGGGAAAAGACATTTATCTCCCGGGTGACCTCAAAGGGTCATAAACCCACTAAGGTTATCGTTTTTAAGTTAGAACAGGAGCAACAGACTCAAACATTGATAATATAATTAATGATTTTGATGATCCACAGAAGGGCCGTTATGTTAATGAGGATCAGAGAGATCTATTTGATGTTTGATTCCTGTTTATGGAGCAGATGGTTCAGCTGCAGAGGTTTTTGTATGAGAGAATTTCACTGTGGGGATGGTATCACTGGATCTTTGGCTCTGGAACCAGACTGATTGCTTCAGGTAAGAATAAACATTTATTTTATTCAGTTTTCTACCATAAGACTATATACTTTTAGTTTATAAACAAGTCTGTCATTAATGTCAGTCAGAACTGTCTGAATGTTTTTGGACTTTAATGAATAAAAAGTGTGTTGTATAAAAAAGGTGACTTAAAGCAGCAGAAATGTTATCGCATCAGTGTATGTTTAAGATTATTCACATCACACACTGACAGTGAAACCTTTCTTCATCCTCATTTTTTTACCTTCAAAAAGAACAAATCCTGTCTGAAATGAACAATAATCATATAATTCTGCTCACAATAATTTATATATGAGCAGCCTGAGGGCAGTCATTTCTTCAAACATTTCTTCTGGAAAAAAAAAAATCAAATTTTTCTTCAAAACTTAAAGAAGATTATCTAAGAGTATAAACAAAGAGAGCTTCAGAGAGTGAGAAAAAACTACATCAGTAAGAATATTCAATACATTACTTGTTCATTGAGTTAGATTATTTGAACTTTGACATTTATCACACAACTTACATTTATAAAAAAAAACTGTGAAATACTGTAAGTAAGTTTGGAATTTTGTTTATAATAAAAGACCTGATTCTGACGTTATTGTTCCTGTAATCATTATAATGACAAAAGTGTGACTTTGAAAAGAATATTCATGGTTTTTTATAATCACATGCACTTTTAACAGAGACTCTGTTCTGGTTAAAATGTAACTACCTTAACTGTTAAAAAATCCAAATAAAACAGCATTTTAGTGTTTATTTTAGATTTTTTTTCTTTACTTTAAAATAACCAATAAAATTACAAACATAGACCATGATTTTACATGTCAATTATTTATCTGTTTTTTGAAGATTAAACTGTTAAATTCAACTTAAAAACTATTAATAAAATAAAAAAAACGTATAAAGTTAGATTAAAAATGATAAAAGAACTATTAATAGTTTTACTAGAATTTTTTGTTAATTGACTGAATCATTGAAAGTAACCACAATTACTGCATTTTCCTGGATGGTATTATTTACTTCCATTACATAGACTCTTTCTTTTCAAATAACATCTGGAGACACAGAAAAAGGTCAAAGCAAAGAATAACATGCAGAACAAAGAGGTAGACCTGAACTGCTGCAGCAAGGACAGCCTCTGCTTATCAGGCATCGGCACTACCAAGTGAGCTACAGCTTATAACTTTTTTTCTTTATAGTTTTGAAGTTAAATTTAACAGTTTACTCTTTAATATAATTGATTAATAATTGATAATTAAACAATAGAGAACTGCGGACCAAAAAAC
>JAZDUH010000433.1:485000-684286 GCA_036419115.1 Scarus forsteni | reverse complement strand
TGTACAGGGAGATAATTCAAATGTAAACTAACTATATAATTGGAGATAATTCAAATGTAAAGAAACTATATAATTGGAGATAATTCAAATGTAAACAAACTAATTCAAATGTAAACAAACTATGTACATGGAGATAATTCAAATGTAAACAACCTGTGTACAGGGAGATAATTCAAATGTAAACAAATGGAGCAAAGCGTTAGTTCAGACAGGCACGGAGTCAATCTGCCTGGCTGAGCTCTCGCTCCTATGCTTACGTGGCTGGCCGTATCGCGCGGTCTCACGTCAGATGACAGGTCCCCCCTCCCAGCCAGATCAGCTGATCTATTTGGCGCGTTATTTAAACTGCCCCAGTCTACCTGAGTGTCTGGCTGTCATCTGCACGCTGCTCATCACGCTGCCTACCTTATCGCTCTCTATGTGGTCATTTAAATTTTTGTTTGTGGTGCATCTCACCTTGCTGCTCGGCATGTCGACTCCTGGCCGTGATGTCGATCCATGGCAACTCGATCACTTTCCCGAGCCTCAATCTCAACCGTCCGATGCGGAGGATGCCTCTTGGGATGGGAGCCCCATCGTTACCCGGCGCAGCGCCCGTCTAGCAGGAAATGTGCGAGGAAGAGAAAAAACATCTCTCATGACTCCATCGAGACTCCTGCCCCGGCTGCCAAACAAGCTCGAGCCCCTGCTTCCACCTCCGTCGATCCGGAGCCCAGCCTCGTCCTGTCCGCTCTGTCCAACATCCAGGCTTCGATAGAGAGCATGAACTCCAGGATCCAGGCTCTGGAATCCAGCTCCACTCCAGCGACGGGTGCCTGTTTCCCCAGTTTGGCCGGTCCGTCCTCCTCTTCGGCTCCGGGATGGGTCCCGGCTTCCACTCCGTCCACGGGTCCGACTCCGGCGCAGGCAGGTGACGTCACCCCGGCAACCATCGATGGCATCACCCTCCCGCGAAGGACTCTGGGAAGTGCAGTTCCCGTTTCCACCGGCGCTCCATTCTTTCCTCCTGCTGCTGCGATCTCTTCTAGCCTGAGGAGCCAGATTCTCGCAGGTAACGACATTAATCTTGTTAAAATCCTGCTGTGCTCAGAGCTCTCTGACAGACGTATTGTGGAGTGTGGAGACATGTCAGTGCTGCTTAAGGATAGTGATCCCCGTTTGTCAAAAACTCTGACTCTGGCCGAATTTAACATTGCGTTTGGTGTTTTCCGAGATGTCATTTGTGAAGTCTTTCCAGCCCGTAGAGAAGAGCTTGACACCTATCTAGCCATTATTTCAGATCTGGCCATGACCTACGGAGGTGCTTTGTTTTATGAGTATGATAAGTCATTCTCGGCCAAAGCAGCAATGTATATTCAACGATTCAATCAAAGACTGGACTGGTCTGTGGTTGATCTGAGCCTCATCAGCAGGCATTTCACGGGACATCAGGCCCTCTCCTGTTCCATCTGTGGCTCCTTTTCTCATTCACCCAATCTGTGCCCCAAAGCTACTAATGTACATTCGTCCAAGCCTGTTTCAAGCTCCCATAAGGAGGACGCCAAGGTGACGCCACCCATGACTCCTCTTTGTCATAACTTTAATGAAAGTGTTTGTAAATTTTATAATTGTAAATATTTTCATGCTTGTAGCTACTGCGGAGAAGCGCACCCCAAGTCTGTGTGCCCAAGACGAACCCGCTTCATGAAAAAAGACAAAAAATAAAGCCGTCAACGCCAGTCAACATCCCTGAGCTGGGGAAAGCATTGGAAAAGCATCCAAACCGCTGCTTTGTCAATTATTTGATCACGGGTCTGTTTCATGGTTTTTTAGCTGGATTGCTGTGGCTTCCTAAAGTGTCTTGTAATTATAATAATCTGCAATCTGCTTTAAAGGAGCCTGAGGTGGTAGACGAGTTACTGGCAAAGGAAGTTAAAAAAGGTTTCATGATCGGCCCATTTGCAAAATCCCCTTTTCCAACAACCAGAATCAATCCAATAGGTGTAGCCACTCGCAAATACTCTGGGAAAAAGCGCTTAATAGTCGATCTGTCTGCCCCTCACAATGATGAAACTCAGAGCATTAAAGGAAAAGTTCGGTTCCTGCAGCTTTTACATTGTTTATATAATGAAGAACAACAATGTACTCACCCAGAAGGCTTTCCTGATGCAAACGGTGCTTCGGGAGATATTTAGATCCAAAATCGAGCAGCGGACACCGATATAATGGTAGCCCGTAGGGCATAGATCGCCGCTCCTAAAAACTGCATTAATCGTTCAAAAACTCATGTTTTTCACCAATATTCCATCATGATTTGCTCCGAAAGGACGGCCATTGCAGCCTGTGTCTCTCCACACAGCGCTGTGTGGCTGAACTAACCTCTGAACTGACGAGCTGTTTACATGCTCTTCGCGCATGCGCAGTGCGGCTCATTGTTTCAGGGCAGCTACAAATCAACTTTCTTCTTCCAGTTTTGTGCAAAATGGACGAATGTCTATGGGATGAAGATGTTGTGGAGGAGGACTTTGAATATGATGGACGTCCTTACAGTTTCGAGCCACAGTATACAGATATACAGATAAGGAAGCGATCGCAACGCTCCAGAGAGTACTGCGCAAGATGCAAGAAAGAGCATGTAAACAGCTCGTCAGTTCAGAGGTTAGTTCAGCCACACAGCGCTGTGTGGAGAGACACAGGCTGCAATGGCCGTCCTTTCGGAGCAAATAATGATGGAATATCGGTGAAAAACATGAGTTTTTGAACGATTAATGCAGTTTTTAGGAGCGGCGATCTATGCCCTACGGGCTACCATTATATCGGTGTCCGCTGCTCGATTTTGGATCTAAATATCTCCCGAAGCACCGTTTGCATCAGGAAAGCCTTCTGGGTGAGTACATTGTTGTTCTTCATTCTATAAACAATGTAAAAGCTGCAGGAACCGAACTTTTCCTTTAACAGCCTCATTCCTCTTGCTCCATTTTCTCTGTGTTATGCGACTGTTGATAATGCCATCAACTTTATTAAGAAAGCAGGCAGAGGTGCGTGGCTAGCCAAAGCAGATATTACAGATGCGTTTAAAGTCATGCCCCTGCATCCATCTCAGTGGCACCTATTTGGTGTCAAGTGGAGAGAAAAAATGTATTTCGCAGTCAGACTTACTTTTGGTTGTCGCAGCAGCCCAAAAATATTTGATACCCTGTCCGAGGCTCTTTGCTGGATTCTCCTTAATAACTGTAGACTGCCTTTTGTGCTCCACCTTCTAGATGATTTTTTGCTTGTAGATTATCCAAACTCCAAGCCAGACCATTGTATTTCAACCCTCAGGCGTACTTTCTCCAGGTTGGGTATCCCTCTTTCAGAAGAAAAAACATTAGGCCCTCTTCAGGTTATAGAGTTCTTGGGTATCACTTTAGATAGCCGCCTGATGCAAGCCTCTCTGCCTCTGGAGAAGTTAAACCGTATCAGGGAGGTAATGAGGAATGCATTAGATGCTGTGTCCATCTCAAAACGTGATCTGCTTTCACTGCTTGGGCATATTAATTTTGCTACACGCATTATTCCGCAAGGTCGCGTGTCCAGACTTCTTGACCTCTCCAAATGTGTCCAAAAGCTAAGTGATTTGGTGAAATTGGATGCTGGCTGCAGATCAGAGCTGCTTTTTGGTCACTCCTGCTTGATAAATGGAATGGTATTTCATTCTTTACAATGAAAATTTTGAGTCTTCTCGCCCTCAAGCTGTATACAGATGCTGCACCTTCTGTAGGTTTCGGAGGGTTTTACAATAATCAATGGTTCGCCGATGTGTGGCCAAAAGAGTTAGCAGCCTTGCCAGCTAATGCTACTTCCTCTGCTCTTATGGAAATGTATCCTATTGTCATTGCTTGTTTGCTGTGGAGTGATAACTGGGCAAGGAAACAAATTATGTTCTTCTGTGATAACGGCTGCAGTTAACATAATCAACAAGGGCAGATCATCAATTCCCTTTATTAACAGATTTGTAAGACGCTTGGTTTGGACATCTGTAATGAAGAATTTTACAATGCGAGCAGTTCACATTCCAGGGTTGGATAATCAAATTGCGGATTCTTTGTCACGCTTTCAATTTCAGAAATTTCACCAGCTATGCCCGGAGGCCGCCCCAACCAGCTTGACCTGCCCCCCATTCACTCAAACAGTGCTAGACTAAGCTCAGCTCTGCAATCCTATCTGTGCTCTGCTGCTCACTACATGCGTGTGTGGACTAGCTAAATCCACATTAAAGTCTTACGATTCCGCATGGTCCTATTTCGCTCTTTTGTGCCACTTTTCTGTAGCAGTAACACCTGTCAATATTCCAATGATATGTGCTTTTATAGTTCACTGCTTTGAATCAAAAAGATGCAGCCTTCCTCTATAAAGGATCTGTAGCAGGTATTCAGTTCCACCTCCGTTGTCTGGATCCATCCACCATCAGCCTGCTTCAAAACTCATCTATCCGCCTCCTGCTAAACGGACTTAAGAGAGAGAAACCTCAAGGCAAAGACATTCGCCTCCCTTTAACTCTCCCACTTGTGCACAAGATTATTATTCAATTGAGAGCTGGGTTCTTGGTCACTACACTGATTTGTTATTGGAAACAGTTATTCTCACGGCTTTCTATGGTTTTCTTAGAGGTGGGGAATTCACTTCTGTCAATGATTCTTTTAACCCTTCTCATGATCTAACAATAGCAGATGTATCGATTCACCCTCATTACTTCTCATTACTTCTTAAACACTCTAAGACTGATAGGGATAAGAAAGGATCACTGGTTTACATTTCTGCCATTAATTCTGATTTTTGTCCTCTGTCCTCCATGTCCCGTCTCCTGACGAGCCGCTCTCATGCTTCTCAGCAACAGCCTCTCTACATGACTGAGAAAGGCAAGCCTATGTGAAAGGCTTGGTTTGCTTCCCGCCTCCGCCTCCTCTGCCAATCCTGCGGTTTACCTGCAGACCGCTACACCACTCACTCTTCGATCGGTGCAGCGACAACAGCAGCTTCTCTACCGCTGCAACACTAAAGGCCATGGGTAGATGGTCATCATCGGCTTATGAACGCTACCTTCGTCCGGAGGCAAAAGACATTCTTGATGCCCAAAAAGCTATGAGTGCTCCTTGAATTGAAATAAATATGTTAAATCATGCTAAACTCTAATTCTATCCAGTGTGTGAAATTTATCTGCACATTACTAGGTGATTGGCTATTCTGCTTAATTTTAGATTCTTCTGCTACTGCTAATTTGCTGTCAAACGTGTACTGGTACATGACTATGGATGCCTGGTATGTTCTTTGGGGGTTCTCGCTGCTCTCCTCCTCATGCCCCTCCAAGTCGGCACTTGGAAAGGCAGGGAGGAGTGCTCCCCTGCCTCAGGCTTTCTGCAGGCGCGGGAAGGGAGGGAGGTTCCTTCAGATGGCACTAGGAAGCAGGGGAGTGCTCCCCTGCCTCAAGCCTTCTATGCAGGTATGCTATTCTTCATCTGCTGCAAAGTACTGTACATGCATAAGTGCCTGGTGTGGTCGCTTTTGGGGGTTCTTGCTGCCGCCTCCCTCCCTCATGCTCCTCCAAGTCGGCACTTGGAAAGGCAGGGAGGAGTGCTCTCCTGCCTCAGGCTTTCAAGAGGCGCTGGGAAGGAGGGAGGTCCCAGAACAGAGCCACACCGCCAAAGTTCAATTGTTATTAAAGCTTTTGTAATTCTATTGATCATCGCTTACTCAAGGCAATGTAATTGTCATGTTATCAAATGCAGTCAGTTGAAAATAATCTTGATGTTATGCAAATAATTGTAATTCCAAATGTTTATGCATTACTGAAATTAATAAATTTTGACAAAGTGATCCTGGCTGAAATGGAGCAAAGCGTTAGTTCAGACAGGCACGGAGTCAATCTGCCTGGCTGAGCTCTCGCCCTATGCTTACGTGGCTGGTCAGATCGGCGGTCTCACGCCAGATGACAGGTCCCTCCCAGCCAGATCAGCTGATCTATTTGGCGCTATTTAAACTGCCCCAGTCTACCTGAGTGTCTGGCTGTCATCTGCACGCTGCTCATCACCCACCTCCTCCCAGCTCCTCCTTGTGTTCTGAATACAATGTCAATGTTGTCAATAATGCTTGCTCTGTTCCGGGGTTCTTGCTGCCTCCCTCCCTCATGCTCCTCCAAGTCGGCACTTGGAAAGGCAGGGAGGAGTGCTCTCCTGCCTCAGGCTTTCAAGAGGCGCTGGGAAGGGGAGGGAGGTCCCAGAACAGAGCCACACCGCCAAAGTTCAATTGTTATTAAAGCTTTTGTAATTCTATTGATCATCGTTTACTCAAGGCAATGTAATTGTCATGTTATCAAATGCAGTCAGTTGAAAATAATCTTGATGTTATGCAAATAATTGTAATTCCAAATGTTTATGCATTACTGAAATTAATAAATTTTGACAAAGTGATCCTGGCTGAAACTATGTACAGGGAGATAATTCAAATGTAAACAAACTATATAATTGGAGATAATTCAAATGTAAACAAACTAATTCAAAAGTAAACAAAATATGTACATGGAGATAATTCAAATGTAAACAAACTGTGTACAGGGAGATAATTCAAATGTAAACCTATGTACATGGAGATAATTCAAATGTAAACAAGCTATGTACATGGAGATAATTCAAATGTAAACAAACTAATTCAAATGTAAACAAACTATGTACAGGGAGATAATTCAAATGTAAACAAACTATATACATGGAGATAATTCAAATGTAAACAAACTGTGTACATGGAGATAATTCAAATGTAAACAAACTGTGTACAGGGAGATGATTCAAACAGAAACAAACCATGTACAGCTGGATAATTCAAATGTAAACAAACTATATAATTGGAGATAATTCAAATGTAAACAAACTGTACAGGGAGATAATTCAAATGTAAACAAACTGTGTACAGGGAGATAATTCAAATGTAAACAATCTATATAATTGGAGATAATTCAAATTTAAACAAACTATATAATTGGAGATAATTCAAATGTAAACAAACTAATTCAAATGTAAACAAACTATGTACAGGGAGATAATTCAAATGTAAACAAACTATATAATTGGAGATAATTCAAATGTAAACAAAATAATTCAAATGTAAACAAACTATGTACATGGAGATAATTCAAATGTAAACAAACTATGTACATGGAGATGATTCAAATGTAAACAAACTGTGTCCAGGGAGATAATTCAAATGTAAACAAACTGTGTACAGGGAGATAATTCAAATGTAAACTAACTATATAATTGGAGATAATTCAAATGTAAACAAACTAATTCAAATGTAAACAAACTATGTACTCGGAGATAATTCAAATGTAAACAAACTATGTACATGGAGATAATTCAAATGTAAACAAACTGTGTACAGGGAGATAGGTCAAATGTAAACAAACTATATAATTGGAGATAATTCAAATGTAAACAACCTAATTCAAATGTAAACAAACTATGTACATGGAGATAATTCAAGTGTAACCAAACTATGTACATGGAGATAATTCAAATGTAAACAAACTGTGTACATGGAGATAATTCAAATGTAAACAAAATGTGTACAGGGAGATAATTCAAATGTAAACAAACTATGTACAGCTAGATAATTCAAATGTAAACTAACTAATTCAAATGTAAACAAACTGTACATGGAGATAATTCAAATGTAAACTAACTATATAATTGGAGATAATTCAAATGTAAAGAAACTATATAATTGGAGATAATTCAAATGTAAACAAACTAATTCAAATGTAAACAAACTATGTACATGGAGATAATTCAAATGTAAACAACCTGTGTACAGGGAGATAATTCAAATGTAAACAAATGGAGCAAAGCGTTAGTTCAGACAGGCACGGAGTCAATCTGCCTGGCTGAGCTCTCGCTCCTATGCTTACGTGGCTGGCAAATGTAAACGCTATGTACAGAGTCTCACGTCAGATGACAGGTCCCCCCTCCCAGCCAGATCAGCTGATCTATTTGGCGCGTTATTTAAACTGCCCCAGTCTACCTGAGTGTCTGGCTGTCATCTGCACGCTGCTCATCACCCACCTCCTCCCCAGCTCCTCCTTGTGTTCTGAATACAATGTCAATGTTGTCAATAATGCTTGCTCTGTTCCGGGGGTTCTTGCTGCCGCTCTCCCTCCCTCATGCTCCTCCAAGTCGGCACTTGGAAAGGCAGGGAGGAGTGCTCTCCCTGCCTCAGGCTTTCCCCGCAGGCGCTGGGAAGGGGAGGGAGGTCCCAGAACAGAGCCACACCGCCAAAGTTCAATTGTTATTAAAGCTTTTGTAATTCTATTGATCATCGTTTACTCAAGGCAATGTAATTGTCATGTTATCAAATGCAGTCAGTTGAAAATAATCTTGATGTTATGCAAATAATTGTAATTCCAAATGTTTATGCATTACTGAAATTAATAAATTTTGACAAAGTGATCCTGGCTGAAACTATGTACAGGGAGATAATTCAAATGTAAACAAACTATATAATTGGAGATAATTCAAATGTAAACAAACTAATTCAAAAGTAAACAAAATATGTACATGGAGATAATTCAAATGTAAACAAACTGTGTACAGGGAGATAATTCAAATGTAAACCTATGTACATGGAGATAATTCAAATGTAAACAAGCTATGTACATGGAGATAATTCAAATGTAAACAAACTAATTCAAATGTAAACAAACTATGTACAGGGAGATAATTCAAATGTAAACAAACTATATACATGGAGATAATTCAAATGTAAACAAACTGTGTACATGGAGATAATTCAAATGTAAACAAACTGTGTACAGGGAGATGATTCAAACAGAAACAAACCATGTACAGCTGGATAATTCAAATGTAAACAAACTATATAATTGGAGATAATTCAAATGTAAACAAACTGTACAGGGAGATAATTCAAATGTAAACAAACTGTGTACAGGGAGATAATTCAAATGTAAACAATCTATATAATTGGAGATAATTCAAATGTAAACAAACCAATTCAAATGTAAACAAACTATGTACATGGAGATAATTCAAATGTAAACAAACTATGAACATGGAGATAATTCAAATGTAAACAAACTGTGTACATGGAGATAATTCAAATATAAACTAACTATGTACATGGAGATAATTCAAATGTAAACAAACTGTGTACATGGAGATAATTCAAATGTAAACAAAATGTGTACAGGGAGATAATTCAAATGTAAACAAACTATGTACAGCTAGATAATTCAAATGTAAACTAACTAATTCAAATGTAAACAAACTGTACATGGAGATAATTCAAATGTAAACTAACTATATAATTGGAGATAATTCAAATGTAAAGAAACTATATAATTGGAGATAATTCAAATGTAAACAAACTAATTCAAATGTAAACAAACTATGTACATGGAGATAATTCAAATGTAAACAACCTGTGTACAGGGAGATAATTCAAATGTAAACAAATGGAGCAAAGCGTTAGTTCAGACAGGCACGGAGTCAATCTGCCTGGCTGAGCTCTCGCTCCTATGCTTACGTGGCTAGATGACAGGTCCCCCTCCCAGCCAGATCAGCTGATCTATTTGGCGCGTTATTTAAACTGCCCCAGTCTACCTGAGTGTCTGGCTGTCATCTGCACGCTGCTCATCACCCACCTCCTCCCAGCTCCTCCTGTTCTGAATACAATTCAAATGTAAACAAAAATTCAAATGTAAACAAACTATGTACATGGATTCAAATGTAAACAAACTATGTACATAAGAGATAAGTCAAATGTAAACAAACTGTATGTAAAGGGAAAATTCAATGTGTAACAAACATGCAATGTAATTGTCATGTTATCAAATGCAGTCAGTTGAAAATAATCTTGATGTTATGCAAATAATTGTAATTCCAAATGTTTATGCATTACTGAAATTAATAAATTTTGACAAAGTGATCCTGGCTGAAACTATGTACAGGGAGATAATTCAAATGTAAACAAACTATATAATTGGAGATAATTCAAATGTAAACAAACTAATTCAAAAGTAAACAAAATATGTACATGGAGATAATTCAAATGTAAACAAACTGTGTACAGGGAGATAATTCAAATGTAAACCTATGTACATGGAGATAATTCAAATGTAAACAAGCTATGTACATGGAGATAATTCAAATGTAAACAAACTAATTCAAATGTAAACAAACTATGTACAGGGAGATAATTCAAATGTAAACAAACTGTGTACATGGAGATAATTCAAATGTAAACAAACTGTGTACAGGGAGATGATTCAAACAGAAACAAACCATGTACAGCTGGATAATTCAAATGTAAACAAACTATATAATTGGAGATAATTCAAATGTAAACAAACTGTACAGGGAGATAATTTAAATGTAAACAAACTGTGTACAGGGAGATAATTCAAATGTAAACAATCTATATAATTGGAGATAATTCAAATTTAAACAAACTATATAATTGGAGATAATTCAAATGTAAACAAACTAATTCAAATGTAAACAAACTATGTACAGGGAGATAATTCAAATGTAAACAAACTATATACATTGGAGATAATTCAAATGTAAACAAAATAATTCAAATGTAAACAAACTATGTACATGGAGATAATTCAAATGTAAACAAACTATGTACATGGAGATGATTCAAATGTAAACAAACTGTGTCAGGGAGATAATTCAAATGTAAACAAACTGTGTACAGGGAGATAATTCAAATGTAAACTAACTATATAATTGGAGATAATTCAAATGTAAACAAACTAATTCAAATGTAAACAAACTATGTACATGGAGATAATTCAAATGTAAACAAACTATGTACATGGAGATAATTCAAATGTAAACAAACTATGTACATGGACATAATTTAAATGTAAACAAACTATATAATTGGAGATAATTCAAATGTAAACAACCTAATTCAAATGTAAACAAACTATGTACATGGAGATAATTCAAGTGTAACCAAACTATGTACATGGAGATAATTCAAATGTAAACAAACTGTGTACATGGAGATAATTCAAATGTAAACAAAATGTGTACAGGGAGATAATTCAAATGTAAACAAACTATGTACAGCTAGATAATTCAAATGTAAACTAACTATATAATTGGAGATAATTCAAATGTAAACAAACTAATTCAAATGTAAACAAACTGTACATGGAGATAATTCAAATGTAAACAAACTATATAATTGGAGATAATTCAAATGTAAACAAACTATATAATTGGAGATAGTTCAAATGTAAACAAACTAATTCAAATGTAAACAAACTATGTACATGGAGATAATTCAAATGTAAACAAACTAATTCAAATGTAAACAAACTATGTACATGGAGATAATTCAAATGTAAACAAACTATGTACATGGAGATAATTCAAATGTAAACAAACTGTGTACAGGGAATATCAAATGTAAACAAACTATATAATTGGAGATAATTCAAATGTAAACAAACTAATTCAAATGTAAACAAACTATGTACATGGAGATAATTCAAATGTAAACAAACTATGTACATGGAGATAATTCAAATGTAAACAAACTGTGTACATGGAGATAATTCAAATGTAAACAAAATGTGTACAGGGAGATAATTCAAATGTAAACAAACTATGTACAGCTAGATAATTCAAATGTAAAAAAACTATATAATTGGAGATAATTCAAATGTAAACAAACTAATTCAAATGTAAACAAACTGTACATGGAGATAATTCAAATGTAAACAAACTATATAATTGGAGATAATTCAAATGTAAACAAACTATATAATTGGAGATAGTTCAAATGTAAACAAACTAATTCAAATGTAAACAAACTATGTACATGGAGATAATTCAAATGTAAACAAACTAATTCAAATGTAAACAAACTATGTACATGGAGATAATTCAAATGTAAACAAACTATGTACATGGAGATAATTCAAATGTAAACAAACTGTGTACAGGGAGATAATTCAAATGTAAACTATGTAAAGGGAAATAATTCAAATGTAAACAAACTATATAATTGGAGATAATTCAAATGTAAACAAACTAATTCAAATGTAAACAAACTATGAACAGTGAGATAATTCAAATGTAAACAAACTATGTACATGGAGATAATTCAAATGTAAACAAACTGTGTACAGCGAGGTAATTCAAATGTAAACTAACTATATAAATGGAGATAATTCAAATGTAAACAAACTAATTCAAATGTAAACAAACTATGTACATGGAGATTATTCAAATGTAAACAAACTATATACATGGAGATAATTCAAATGTAAACAAACTGTGTACAGGGAGATAGGTCAAATGTAAACAAACTATATAATTGGAGATAATTCAAATGTAAACAAACTAATTTAAATGTAAACAAACTATGTACATGGAGATAATTCAAATGTAAACAAACTATGTACATGGAGATAATTCAAATGTAAACAAACTATATAATTGCAGATAATTCAAATGTAAACAAACTATATAATTGGAGATAATTCAAATGTAAACAAACTATGTACATGGAGATAATTTAAATGTAAACAAACTGTGTACATGGAGATAATTCAAATGTAAACAAACCATATAATTGGAGATAATTCAAATGTAAACAAACTAATTCAAATGTAAACAAACTATGTCCATGGAGATAATTCAAATGTAAACAAACTATGTAGATGGAGATAATTCAAATGTAAACAAACTGTGTACAGGGAGATAATTCAAATGTAAACTAACTATATAATTGGAGATAATTCAAATGTAAACAAACTAATTCAAATGTAAACAAACTATGTACATGGAGATCATTCAAATGTAAACAAACTATGTACATGGAGATAATTCAAATATAAACAAACTGTGTACAGGGAGATAATTCAAATGTAAACAAACTAGTTACAGGGAGATAATTCAAATGTGAACAAACTATGTACATGGAGATAATTCAAATGTAAACAAACTATGTAAAGGGAAATAATTCAAATGTAAACAAACTATATAATTGGAGATAATTCAAATTTAAACAAACTAATTCAAATGTAAACAAACTATGAACAGTGAGATAGTTCAAATGTAAACAAACTATGTACATGAAGATAATTCAAATGTAAACAAACTGTGTACAGCGAGGTAATTCAAATGTTAACTAACTATATAAATGGAGATAATTCAAATGTAAACAAACTAATTCAAATGTAAACAAACTATGTACATGGAGATAATTCAAATGTAAACAAACTATATACATGGAGATAATTCAAATCTAAACAAACTGTGTACAGGGACATAGGTCAAATGTAAACAAACTATGTAATTGGAGATAATTCAAATGTAAACAAACTAATTCAAATGTAAACAAACTATGTACATGGAGATAATTCAAATGTAAACAAACTATGTACATGGAGATAATTCAATTGTAAACAAACTAATTCAAATGTAAACAAACTATGTACATGGAGATAATTCAAATGTAAACAAACTGTGTACAGGGAGATAGTTCAAATGTAAACAAACTATATAATTGGAGATAATTCAAATGTAAACTAACTAATTCAAATGTAAACAAACTATGTACATGGAGATACTTCAAATGTAAACAAACTGTGTACAGGGAGATAGTTCAAATGTAAACAAACTATATCATTGGAGATAATTCAAATATAAACAAACTAATTCAAATGTAAACAAACTATGTACATGGAGATAATTCAAATGTAAACAAGCTATGTACATGGAGGTAATTCAAATGTAAACAAACTGTGTACATGGAGATAATTCAAACGTAAACAAACTGTATAATTGGAGATAATTCAAATGTAAACAAACTATGTACAGCTAGATAATTCAAATGTAAAGAAACTATATAATTGGAGATAATTCAAATGTAAACAAACTAATTCAAATGTAAACAAACTATGTACAGCTAGATAATTCAAATGTAAACAACCTGTGTACAGGGAGATAATTCAAATGTAAACAAACTATATAATTGGAGATAATTCAAATGTAAACAAACTATATAATTGGAGATAATTCAAATGTAAACAAACTGTGTACATGGAGATAATTCAAATGTAAACAAACTATGTACATGGAGATAATTCAAATGTAAACAAACTGTGTACAGGGTGATATTTCAAATGTAAACAAACTATGTACAGGGAGATAAGTCATTTGTAAACAACCTATATAATTGCAGATAATTCAAATGTAAACAAACTAATTCAAATGTAAACAAACTATGTACATGGAGAAAATTCAAATGTAAATAAACTATGTAGATGGAGATAATTCAAATGTAAACAAACTATATAATTGGAGATCATTCAAATGTAAAAAAACTAATTCAAATGTAAACAAACTATGTACATGGAGATAATTCAAATGTAAACAAACTATGTATATGGAGATCATTCAAATGTAAACAAACTGTGTACAGGGAGATAATTCCAATGTAAACAAGCTATGTCCAGGGAGATAATTCAAATGTAAACAAACTATTTAATTGGGGATAATTCAAATGTAAACAAACTAGTTCAAATGTAAACAAAATATGTACAGGGAGATAATTCAAATGTAAACAAACTATATAATTGCAGATAATTCAAATGTAAACAAACTAATTCAAATGTAAACAAACTGTGTACAGGGAGATAATTCAAATGTAAACAAACTGTGCACAAGCAGATAATTCAAATATAAACAAACTATATAATTAGAGATGATTCAAATGTAAACAAACTAATTCAAATGTAAACAAACTATGTACATGGAGATTATTCAAATGTAAACAAACTATGTACAGGGAGATAATTCAAATGTAAACAAACTATGTACATGGAGATAATGGAAATGTAAACAAACTAATTCAAATGTAAACAAACTAATTCAAAAGTAAACAAGCTATGTACAGGGAGATAATTCAAATGTAAACAAACTATGTATATGGAGATCATTCAAATGTAAACAAACTGTGTACAGGGAGATAATTCAAATGTAAACAAGCTATGTCCAGGGAGATAATTCAAATGTAAACAAACTATATAATTGGGGATAATTTAAATGTAAACAAACTAGTTCAAATGTAAACAAAATATGTACAGGGAGATAATTCAAATGTAAACAAACTATATAATTGCAGATAATTCAAATGTAAACAAACTAATTCAAATGTAAACAAACTATGTACATGGAGATAATTCAAATGTAAATAAACTATGTAGATGGAGATAATTCAAATGTAAACAAACTATATAATTGGAGATCATTCAAATGTAAAAAAACTAATTCAAATGTAAACAAACTATGTACATGGAGATAATTCAAATGTAAACAAACTATGTATATGGAGATCATTCAAATGTAAACAAACTGTGTACAGGGAGATAATTCAAATGTAAACAAGCTATGTCCAGGGAGATAATTCAGATGTAAACAAACTATATAATTGGGGATAATTCAAATGTAAACAAACTAGTTCAAATGTAAACAAAATATGTACAGGGAGATAATTCAAATGTAAACAAACTATATAATTGCAGATAATTCAAATGTAAACAAACTAATTCAAATGTAAACAAACTGTGTACAGGGAGATAATTCAAATGTAAACAAACTGTGCACAAGCAGATAATTCAAATATAAACAAACTATATAATTAGAGATGATTCAAATGTAAACAAACTAATTCAAATGTAAACAAACTATGTACATGGAGATTATTCAAATGTAAACAAACTATGTACAGGGAGATAATTCAAATGTAAACAAACTGTGTACATGGAGATAATTCAAATGTAAAGAAACTGTGTACAGGGAGATAATTCAAATGTAAACAAACTATGTAATTGGAAATAATTCAAATGTAAACAAACTAATTCAAATGTAAACAAACTATGTACAGGGAGATAATTCAAACGTAAACAAACTGTGTACATGGAGATAATGGAAATGTAAACAAACTAATTCAAATGTAAGCAAACTAATTCAAAAGTAAACAAGCTATGTACAGGGAGATGATTCAAATTTAAACAAACTGTGTACAGGGAGATAATTCAAATGTAAACAAACTTTATAATTGGAGATAATTCAAATGTAAACAAACTATGTACATGAAGATAATTCAAATGGAAACAAACTATGTACATGGAGATAATTCAAATGTAAAAAAACTAATTCAAATGTAAACAAACTATGTACATGGAGATAATTCAAATGTAAACAAACTCATTCAAATGTAAACAAACTATGTACATGAAGATAATTCAAATGGAAACAAACTATGTACATGGAGATAATTCAAATGTATACAAACTATATAATTGGAGATCATTCAAATGTAAAAAAACTAATTCAAATGTGAACAAACTATGTACATGGAGATAATTCAAATTTAAACAAACTATGTATATGGAGATCATTCAAATGTAAACAAACTGTGTACAGGGAGATAATTCAAATGTAAACAAGCTATGTCCAGGGAGATAATTCAAATGTAAACAAACTATATAATTGGAGATAATTCAAATGTAAACAAACTAGTTCAAATGTAAACAAACTATGTACAGGGAGATAATTCAAATGTAAACAAACTATATAATTGCAGATAATTCAAATGTAAACAAACTAATTCAAATGTAAACAAACTGTGTACAGGGAGATAATTCAAATGTAAACAAACTGTGCACAGGCAGATAATTCAAATATAAACAAACTATATAATTAGAGATTATTCAAATGTAAACAAACTAATTCAAATGTAAACAAACTATGTACATGGAGATAATTCAAATGTTAACAAACTGTGTACTTGGAGATAATTCAAATGTAAACAAACTGTGTCCAGGGAGATAATTCAAATGTAAACAAACTGTGTACAGGGAGATAATTCAAATGTAAACAAACTATATAATTGGAAATAATTCAAATGTAAACAAACTAATTCAAATGTAAACAAACTATGTACAGGGAGATAATTCAAATGTAAACAAACTGTGTACATGGAGATAATGGAACTGTAAACAAACTAATTCAAATGTAAACAAACTAATTCAAAAGTAAACAAGCTATGTACAGGGAGATAATTCAAATTTAAACAAACTTTATAATTGGAGATAATTCAAATGTAAACAAACTATGTACATGAAGATAATTCAAATGGAAACAAACTATGTACATGGAGATAATTCAAATGTATACAAACTATATAATTGGAGATCATTCAAATGTAAAAAAACTAATTCAAATGTCAACAAACTATGTACATGGAGATAATTCAAATGTAAACAAACTCATTCAAATGTAAACAAACTATGTACATGAAGATAATTCAAATGGAAACAAACTATGTACATGGAGATAATTCAAATGTAAACAAACTAATTCAAATGTAAACAAACTATGTACATGGAGATAATTCAAATGTAAACAAACTATGTACATGGAGATAATTCAATTGTAAACAAACTAATTCAATTGTAAACAAACTATGTACAGGGAGATAATTCAAATGTAAACAAACTGTGTACATGGAGATAATTCAAATGTAAACAAACTATGTACATGGAGATAATTCAAATGTAAACAAACTGTGTACAGGGTGATATTTCAAATGTAAACAAACTATGTACAGGGAGATAATTCAAATGTAAACAACCTATATAATTGCAGATAATTCAAATGTAAAAAAACTAATTCAAATGTAAACAAACTATGTACATGGAGATAATTCAAATGTAAACAAACTATGTATATGGAGATCATTCAAATGTAAACAAACTGTGTACAGGGAGATAATTCAAATGTAAACAAGCTATGTCCAGGGAGATAATTCAAATGTAAACAAACTATATAATTGGAGATAATTCAAATGTAAACAAACTAGTTCAAATGTAAACAAACTATGTACAGGGAGATAATTCAAATGTAAACAAAGTATATAATTGCAGATAATTCAAATGTAAACAAACTAATTCAAATGTAAACAAACTGTGTACAGGGAGATAATTCAAATGTAAACAAACTGTGCACAGGCAGATAATTCAAATATAAACAAACTATATAATTAGAGATGATTCAAATGTAAACAAACTAATTCAAATGTAAACAAACTATGTACATGGAGATAATTCAAATCTAAACAAACTGTGTACATGGAGATAATTCAAATGTAAACAAACTATATAATTGGAGATCATTCAAATGTTAAAAAACTAATTCAAATGTAAATAAACTATGTATATGGAAAAATTTCAAATATAAACAAACTATGTACAGGGAGATAATTCAAATGTAAACGAACCATGTCCAGGGAGATAATTCAAATGTAAACAAACTATGTACATGGAGATAATTCAAATGGAAACAAACTATGTACATGGAGATAATTCAAATGTAAACAAACTATGTACATGGAGATAATTCAAATGTAAACAAACTAATTGAAATGTAAACAAACTATGTACAGGGAGATAATTCAAATGTAAACAAACTATATAATTGGAGATAATTCAAATGTAAACAAACTAATTCAAATGTAAACGAACTATGTACATGAAGATAATTCAAATGTAAACAAACTATGTACAGGGAGATAATTTAAATGTAAACAAACTGTGTACAGGGAGATAATTCAAATGTAAACAAACTATATAATTGGAGATAATTCAAATGTAAACAAACTAATTCAAATGTAAACAAACTTTGTACATGGAGATAATTCAAATGTGAACAAACTATGTACATGGAGATAATTTAAATGTAAACAAACTGTGTACATGGAGATAATTCAAATGTAAACAAACTTTTTAATTGGAGATAATTCAAATGTAAACAAACTAATTCAAATGTAAACAAACTATGTACATGGAGATAATTCAAATGTAAACAAACTATATAATTGGAGATAGTTCAAATGTTAACAAACTGTGTACAGTCAGATAATTCAAATGTAAACAAACTATGTACATGGCGATAATTCAAATGTAAACAAACTAATTCAAATGTAAACAAACTATGTACAGGGAGATAATTCAAATGTAAACAAACTATATAATTGGAGATAATTCAAATGTAAACATACTAATTCAAATGTAAACAAACTATGTACATGGAGATAATTCAAATGTAAACAAACTATGTAGATGGAGATAATTCAATTGTAAACAAACTAATTCAAATGTGAACAAACTATGTACAGGGAGATAATTTAAATGTAAACAAACTGTGTACATGGAGATAATTCAAATGTAAACAAACTTTATAATTGGAGATAATTCAAATGTAAACAAACTAATTCAAATGTAAACAAACTGTGTCCAGGGAGATAATTCAAATGTAAACAAACTGTGTACAGGGAGATAATTCAAATGTAAACAAACTATATAATTGGAGATAATTCAATTGTAAACAAACTAATTCAAATGTAAACAAACTATGTACAGGGAGATAATTCAAATGGAAACAAACTGTTTTCAGGGAGATAATTCAAATGTAAACAAACTATGTACAGGGAGATAATTCAAATGTAAACAAACTGTGTACAGGGAGATAATTCAAATGTAAACAAACTATGTACAGGAGATAATTCAAATGTAAACAAACTATTTAATTGGAGATAATTCAAATGTAAACAAACTGATTCAAATGTAAACAAACTATGTACATGGAGATAATTCAAATGTAAACAAACTATGTACATGGAGATAATTCAAATGTAAACAAACTGTACAGGGAGATAATTCAAATGTAAACAAACTATGTACAGGGAGTTAATTTCAATGTTAACAAACTGTGTACAGGGAGATAATTCAAATGTAAACAAACTATATAATTGGAGATAATTCAAATGTAAACAAACTAATTCAAATTTAAACAAACTATGTACATGGAGATAATTCAAATGTAAACAAACTATGTACATGGAGATAATTCAAATGTAAACAAACTGTGTACAGGGAGATAATTCAAATGTAAACAAACTATGTACATGGAGATAATTCAAATGTAAACAAACAATGTACAGGGAGATAATTCAAATGTAAACAAACTATGTACATGGAGATAATTCAAATGTAAACAAACTATGTACATGGAGATAATTCAAATGTAAACAAATTATGTACAGGGATAATTCAAATGTAAACAAACTGTTTACAGGAGATAATTCAAATGTAAACAAACTAATTCAAGTGTAAACAAACTATGTACAGGAGATAATTCAAATGTAAACAAACTATGTACAGGGAGATAATTCAAATGTAAACAAACTATATACTTGGAGATAATTCAAATGTAAACAAACTAATTCAAATATAAACAAACAAAGTACATTGAGATAATTCAAATGTAAACAAACTATGTACAGGGAGATAATTCAAATGTTAACAAACTATGTACATGGAGATAATTCAATTGTAAATAAAGTAATTCAAATGTAAACAAACTATGTACATTGAGATAATTCAAAGGTAAACAAACTATGTACAGGGAGATAATTCAAATACAAACAAACTAATTCAAATGTAAACAAACTATGTACATGGAGATAATTCAAATGTAAACAAACTAATTCAAATGTAAACAAACTATGTACACTGAGATAATTCAAATGTAAACAAACTGTGTACATGGAGATAATTCAAATGTAAACAAACTAATTCAAATGTAAACAAACTAATTCAGACGTAAACAAACTATGTACAGGGAGATAATTCAAATGTAAACAAACTATGTACAGGGAGATAATTCAAATGTAAACAAACTAATTCAAATGTAAACAAACTATGTACATGGAGATAATTCAAATGTAAACAAACTATGTACAGGGAGATAATTCAAATGTAAACGAACCATGTCCAGGGAGATAATTCAAATGTAAACAAACTATGTACATGGAGATAATTCAAATGGAAACAAACTATGTACATGGAGATAATTCAAATGTAAACAAACTATGTACATGGAGATAATTCAAATGTAAACAAACTAATTGAAATGTAAACAAACTATGTACAGGGAGATAATTCAAATGTAAACAAACTATATAATTGGAGATAATTCAAATGTAAACAAACTAATTCAAATGTAAACGAACTATGTACATGAAGATAATTCAAATGTAAACAAACTATGTACAGGGAGATAATTCAAATGTAAACAAACTATGTACAGGGAGATAATTTAAATGTAAACAAACTGTGTACAGGGAGATAATTCAAATGTAAACAAACTATATAATTGGAGATAATTCAAATGTTAAAAAACTAATTCAAATGTAAACAAACTATGTACATGGAGATAATTCAAATGTAAACAAACTATGCATATGGAAATAATTCAAATGTAAACAAACTATGTACAGGGAGATAATTCAAATGTAAACAAACTATGTACATGGAGATAATTCAAATGTAAACAAACTATATATTGGAGATAATTCAAATGTAAACAAACTATTCAAATGTAAACAAACTATGTACATGAGATAATTCAAATGTAAACAAACTATGTACATGGAGATAATTCAAATGTAAACTAACTAATTCAAATGTAAACAAACTGTGTACAGGAGATAATTCAAATGTAAACAAACTGTGTACAGGAGATAATTCAAATGTAAACAAACTATATAATTAGATAATTCAAATGTAAACAAACTAATTCAAATGTAAACAAACTATGTACATGGAGATAATTCAAATGTAAACAAACTGTGTACATGGAGATAATTCAAATGTAAACAAACTATATACATTGGAGATAATTCAAATGTAAAAAACTAATTCAAATGTAAACAAACTATGTACATGGAATAATTCAAATGTAAACAAACTATGTACAGGAGATAATTCAAATGTAAACAAACTATGTACATGGAGATAATTCAAATGTAAACAAACTATGTACATGGAGATAATTCAAATGTAAACAAACTATGTACATGGAGATAATTCAAATGTAAACAAACTATGTACATGGAGATAATTCAAATGTAAACAAACTAATTGAAATGTAAACAAACTATGTACAGGGAGATAATTCAAATGTAAACAAACTATATAATTGGAGATAATTCAAATGTAAACAAACTAATTCAAATGTAAACAAACTATGTACATGGAGATCATTCAAATGTTAACAAACTATGTACATTGAGATAATTCAAATGTAAACAAACTATGTACATGGAGATAATTCAAATGTAAACAAACTGTGTACAGGGAGATAATTCAAATGTAAACAAACTATATAATTGGAGATAATTCAAATGTAAACAAACTAATTCAAATGTAAACAAACTATGTACATGGAGATAATTCAAATGTAAACAAACTATGTACATGGAGATAATTCAAATGTAAACAAACTGTGTACATGGAGATAATTCAAATGTAAACAAACTATATAATTGGAGATAATTCAAATGTAAACAAACTAATTCAAATGTAAACAAACTATGTACATGGAGATAATTCAAATGTAAACAAACTATGTACATGGAGATAATTCAAATGTAAACAAACTGTGTACAGAGATAATTCAAATGTAAACAAACTATGTACATGGAGATAATTCAAATGTAAACAAACTAATTCAAATGTAAACAAACTATGTACAGGAGATAATTCAAATGTAAACAAACTATATACATTGGAGATAATTCAAATGTAAACATACTAATTCAAATGTAAACAAACTATGTACATGGAGATAATTCAAATGTAAACAAACTATGTACATTGGAGATAATTCAAATGTAAACAAACTAATTCAAATGTAAACAAACTATGTACAGGAGATAATTCAAATGTAAACAAACTGTTTACAGGAGATAATTCAAATGTAAACAAACTATGTACATGGAGATAATTCAAATGTAAACAAACTGTGTACAGGGAGATAATTCAAATGTAAACAAACTATTATAATTGGAGATAATTCAAATGTAAACAAACTAATTCAAATGTAAACAAACTATGTACATGGAGATAATTCAAATGTAAACAAACTATATACATTGGAGATAATTCAAATGTAAACAAACTGTATACAGTCAGATAATTCAAATGTAAACAAACTATGTACATGGAGATAATTCAAATGTAAACAAACTAATTCAAATGTAAACAAACTATGTACATGGAGATAATTCAAATGTAAACAAACTATATAATGGAGATAATTCAAATGTAAACAAACTAATTCAAATGTAAACAAACTATGTACATGGAGATAATTCAAATGTAAACAAACTATGTACATGGAGATAATTCAAATGTAAAACAAACTAATTCAAATGTAAACAAACTATGTACAGGAGATAATTCAAATGTAAACAAACTGTTTTGGAGATAATTCAAATGTAAACAAACTATGTACAGGGATATAATTCAAATGTAAACAAACTATGTACAGGGAGATAATTCAAATGTAAACAAACTATATACAGGGAGATAATTCAAATGTAAACAAACTATTTAATTGGAGATAATTCAAATGTAAACAAACTAATTCAAATGTAAACAAACTATGTACATGGAGATAATTCAAATGTAAACAAACTATGTACATGGAGATAATTCAAATGTAAACAAACTATATAATTGGAGATAATTCAAATGTAAACAAACTAATTCAAATGTAAACAAACTATGTACATGGAGATAATTCAAATGTAAACAAACTATGTACATGGAGATAATTCAAATGTAAACAAACTAATTCAAATGTAAACAAACTATGTACAGGGAGATAATTCAAATGTAAACAAACTAATTCAAATGTAAACAAACTATGTACAGGGAGATAATTCAAATGTAAACAAACTATGTACAGGGAGATAATTCAAATGTAAACAAACTATGTACATGGAGATAATTCAAATGTAAACAAACTATGTACAGGGAGATAATTCAAATGTAAACAAACTATATAATTGGAGATAATTCAAATGTAAACAAACTAATTCAAATGTAAACAAACTATGTACATGGAGATAATTCAAATGTAAACAAACTATGTACATGGAGATAATTCAAATGTAAACAAACTGTGTACATGGAGATAATTCAAATGTAAACAAACTATGTACATGGAGATAATTCAAATGTAAACAAACTAATTCAAATGTAAACAAACTATGTACATGGAGATAATTCAAATGTAAACAAACTATATACATGGAGATAATTCAAATGTAAACAAATGATAATTCAAATGTAAACAAACTATGTACATGGATAATTCAAATGTAAACAAACTAAGTCAAATGTAAACAAATTGTGTACAGGGAGATAATTCAAATGTAAACAAACTATATAATTGGAGATAATTCAAATGTAAACAAACTAATTCAAATGTAAACAAACTATGTACATGGAGATAATTCAAATGTAAACAAACTATGTACATGGAGATAATTCAAATGTAAACAAACTAATTCAAATGTAAACAAACTATGTACAGGGAGATAATTCAAATGTAAACAAACTGTGTACAGGGAGATAATTCAAATGTAAACAAACTATGTACATGGAGATAATTCAAATGTAAACAAACTATGTACAGGGAGATAATTCAAATGTAAACAAACTATATAATTGGAGATAATTCAAATGTAAACAAACTATGTACATGGAGATAATTCAAATGTAAACAAACTATGTACATGGAGATAATTCAAATGTAAACAAACTGTGTACAGGGAGATAATTCAAATGTAAACAAACTATGTACATGGAGATAATTCAAATGTAAACAAACTAATTCAAATGTAAACAAACTATGTACAGGGAGATAATTCAAATGTAAACAAACTATATAATTGGAGATAATTCAAATGTAAACAAACTAATTCAAATGTAAACAAACTATGTACATGGAGATAATTCAAATGTAAACAAACTATGTAGATGAGATAATTCAAATGTAAACAAACTGTGTACAGGGAGATAATTCAAATGTAAACAAACTTTATAATTGGAGATAATTCAAATGTAAACAAACTATGTACATGGAGATAATTCAAATGTAAACAAACTATATAATTGGAGATAGTTCAAATGTTAACAAACTGTGTACAGTCAGATAATTCAAATGTAAACAAACTATGTACATGGAGATAATTCAAATGTAAACAAACTAATTCAAATGTAAACAAACTATGTACAGGGAGATAATTCAAATGTAAACAAACTATATAATTGGAGATAATTCAAATGTAAACATACTAATTCAAATGTAAACAAACTATGTACAGATAGATAATTCAAATGTAAACAAACTATGTACATTGAGATAATTCAAATGTAAACAAACTAATTCAAATGTAAACAAACTATGTACAGGGAGATAATTCAAATGTAAACAAACTATGTACAGGGAGATAATTCAAATGTAAACAAACTATGTACATGGAGATAATTCAAATGTAAACAAACTATGTACAGCGAGATAATTCAAATGTAAACAAACTATATAATTGGAGATAATTCAAATGTAAACAAACTAATTCAAATGTAAACAAACTATGTACATGGAGATAATTCAAATGTAAACAAACTATATTGGAGATAATTCAAATGTAAACAAACTGTGTACAGTTCGATAATTCAAATGTAAACAAACTATGTACATTGAGATAATTCAAATGTAAACAAACTAATTCAAATGTAAACAAACTATGTACAGGGAGATAATTCAAATGTAAACAAACTATGTACATGGAGATAATTCAAATGTAAACAAACTAATTCAAATGTAAACAAACTATGTACAGGGAGATAATTCAAATGTAAACAAACTATGTACATGGAGATAATTCAAATGTAAACAAACTAATTCAAATGGAAACAAACTATGTGTACAGGGAGATAATTCAAATGTAAACAAACTGTAGAGGGAGATCATTCAAATGTAAACAAACTATGTACATGGAGATAATTCAAATGTAAACAAACTATGTACAGGGAGATAATTCAAATGTAAACAAACTGTATACAGGGAGATAATTCAAATGTAAACAAACTATGAACATGGAGATAATTCAAATGTAAACAAACTAATTCAAATGTAAACAAACTATGTACATGGAGATAATTCAAATGTAAACAAACTATGTAATTGGAGATAATTCAAATGTAAACAAACTGTGTACATGGAGATAATTCAAATGTAAACAAACTAATTCAAATGTAAACAAACTATGTACATGGAGATAATTCAAATGTAAACAAACTATGTACATGGAGATAATTCAAATGTAAACAAACTAATTCAAATGTAAACAAACTATGTACATGGAGATAATTCAAATGTAAACAAACTAATTCAAATGTAAACAAACTATGTACAGGGAGATAATTCAAATGTAAACAAACTGTGTACATGGAGATAATTCAAATGTAAACAAACTATGTACATGGAGATAATTCAAATGTAAACAAACTGTGTACAGGGAGATAATTCAAATGTAAACAAACTATGTACATGGAGATAATTCAAATGTAAACAAACTAATTCAAATGTAAACAAACTATGTACATGGAGATAATTCAAATGTAAACAAACTATGTACATGGAGATAATTCAAATGTAAACAAACTGTGTACAGGGAGATAATTCAAATGTAAACAAACTATATAATTGGAGATAATTCAAATGTAAACAAACTAATTCAAATGTAAACAAACTATGTACATGGAGATAATTCAAATGTAAACAAACTATGTACATGGAGATAATTCAAATGTAAACAAACTATGTACAGTTCGATAATTCAAATGTAAATAAACTATGTACATTGAGATAATTCAAATGTGAACAAACTAATTCAACTGTAAACGAACTATGTACAGGGAGATAATTCAAATGTAAACAAATTATGTACATGGAGATAATTCAAATGTAAACAAACTATGTTCATGGAGATAATTCAAATGTAAACAAACTATGTAATTGGAGATAATTCAAATGTAAACAAACTAATTCAAATGTAAACAAACTATGTACATGGAGATAATTTAAATGTAAACAAACTGTGCACAGGGAGATAATTCAAATGTAAACAAACTATATACAGGGAGATAATTCAAATGTAAACAAACTAATTCAAATGTAAACAAACTGTACAGGGAGACAATTCAAAGGTAAAACAACTATGTACATGGAGATAATTGAAATGTTAACAAACTAATTCAAATGTTAACAAACTATGTACATGGAGATAATTCAAATGTAAACAAACCAATTCAAATGTAAACAAACTATGTACATGGAGATAATTCAAATGTAAACAAACCAATTCAAATGTAAACAAACTATGTACATGGAGATAATTCAAATGTAAACAAAATGTGTACATGGAGATAATTCAATTGTAAACAAACTTTGTACAGGGAGATAATTCAAATGTAAACATACTAATTCAAATGTAAACAAACTATGTACATGGAGATAATTCAAATGTAAACAAACTATGTACAGGGAGATAATTCAAATGTAAACAAACTAATTCAAATGTAAACAAACTATGTACATGGAGATAATTCAAATGTAAACAAACTATGTACATGGAGATAATTCAAATGTAAACAAACTATGTACAGGGAGATAATTCAAATGTAAACAAACTATGTACAGGGAGATAATTCAAATGTAAACAAACTATGTACATTGAGATGATTCAAATGTAAACAAACTATGTACATGGAGATAATTCAAATGTAAACAAACTATGTACATGGAGATAATTCAAATGTAAACAAACTATGTACATGGAGATAATTCAAATGTAAACAAACTGTGTACAGGGAGATAATTCAAATGTAAACAAACTATATAATTGGAGATAATTCAAATGTAAACAAACTAATTCAAATGTAAACAAACTATGTACATGGAGATAATTCAAATGTAAACAAACTATGTACATGGAGATAATTCAAATGTAAACAAACTGTGTACATGGAGATAATTCAAATGTAAACAAACTAATTCAAATGTAAACAAACTATGTACATGGAGATAATTCAAATGTAAACAAACTATACATGGAGATAATTCAAATGTAAACAAACTATGTACAGTGTAAACAACCTATGTACATGGAGATAATTCAAATGTAAACAGACTAATTCAAATGTAAACAAACTGTTTACAGGGAGATAATTCAAATGTAAACAAACTATGTAAATGGAGATAATTCAAATTTAAACAAACTAATTGAAATGTAACCAAACCATGTACAGGGCGATAATTCAAATGTAAACAAACTATGTACATGGAGATAATTCAAATGTAAACAAACCAATTCAAATGTAAACAAACTATGTACATGGAGATAATTCAAATGTAAACAAATTATGTACAGTTAGATAATTCAAATGTAAACAAACTAATTCAAATTTAAACAAATTATGTACATGGAGATAATTCAAATGTAAACAAACTATATAATTGGAGATAATTCAAATGTAAACAAACTCATTCAAATGTAAACAAACTATGTACATGGAGATAATTCAAATGTAAACAAACTATGTACATGGAGATAATTCAAATGTAAACAAACTAATTCAAATGTAAACAAACTATGTACATGGAGATAATTCAAATGTAAACAAACTAATTCAAATGTAAACAAACTATGTACAGGAGATAATTCAAATGAAAACAAACTATGTATATGGAGATAATTCAAATGTAAACAAACTAATTCAAATGTAAGCAAACCATGTACAGGGAGATAATTCAAATGTAAACGAACTATGTACATGGAGATAATTCAAATGTAAACAAACTAATTCAAATGTAAACAAACTATGTACAGGAAGATAATTCAAATGTAAACAAACTAATGTACAGGAGATAATTCAAATGTAAACAAACTATGTACAGGAGATAATTCAAATGTAAACAAACTATGTACAGGGAGATAATTCAAATGTAAACGAACTATATAATTGGAGATAATTCAAATGTAAACAAACTAATTCAAATGTAAACAAACTATGTACATGGAGATAATTCAAATGTAAACAAACTATGTACATGGAGATAATTCAAATGTAAACAAACTGTGTACAGGGAGATAATTCAAATGTAAACAAACTATGTACATGGAGATAATTCAAATGTAAACAAACTAATTCAAATGTAAACAAACTATGTACATGGAGATAATTCAAATGTAAACAAACTATGTACATGGAGATAATTCAAATGTAAACAAACTAATTCAAATGTAAACAAACTATGTACATGGAGATAATTCAAATGTAAACAAACTATGTACATGGAGATAATTCAAATGTAAACAAACTAATTCAAATGTAAACAAACTATTTACAAGGAGATAATTCAAATGTAAACAAACTATGTACGTTGAGATAATTCAAATGTAAACAAACTATGAACAGGGATTATTCAAATGTAAACAAACTATGTACATGGAGATAATTCAAATGTAAACAAACTATGTACAGGGAGATAATTCAAATGTAAACAAACTATATAATTGGAGATAATTCAAATGTAAACAAACTAATTCAAATGTAAACAAACTATGTACATGGAGATAATTCAAATGTAAACAAACTATGTACATGGAGATAATTCAAATGTAAACAAACTATATACAAGGAGATAATTCAAATGTAAACAAACTAATTCAAATGTAAACAAACTATGTACATGGAGATAATTCAAATGTAAACAAACTATGTACATGGAGATAATTCAAATGTAAACAAACTAATTCAAATGTAAACAAACTATGTACATGGAGATAATTCAAATGTAAACAAACTAATTCAAATGTAAACAAACTATGATTCAAATGTAACCAAACTATGTACATGGAGATAATTCAAATGTAAACAAACTATGTACATGGAGATAATTCAAATGTAAACAAACTGTGTACAGGGAGATAATTCAAATGTAAACAAACTATATAATTGGAGATAATTCAAATGTAAACAAACTAATTCAAATGTAAACAAACTATGTACATGGAGATAATTCAAATGTAAACAAACTATGTACATGGAGATAATTCAAATGTAAACAAACTATGTACATGGAGATAATTCAAATGTAAACAAACTATGTACATGGAGATAATTCAAATGTAAACAAACTAATTCAAATGTAAACAAACTATGTACATGGAGATAATTCAAATGTAAACAAACTATATAATTGGAGATAATTCAAATGTAAACAAACTGTGTACATGGAGATAATTCAAATGTAAACAAACTATGTACATGGAGATAATTCAAATGTAAACAAACTAATTCAAATGTAAACAAACTGTGTACAGGGAGATAATTCAAATGTAAACAAACTATATAATTGGAGATAATTCAAATGTAAACAAACTAATTCAAATGTAAACAAACTATGTACATGGAGATAATTCAAATGTAAACAAACTATGTACATGGAGATAATTCAAATGTAAACAAACTGTGTACAGGGAGATAATTAAAATGTAAACAAACTATGTACATGGAGATAATTCAAATGTAAACAACCTGTGTACATGGAGATAATTCAAGTGTAAACGAACTATGTACATGGAGATAATTCAAATGTAAACAAACTATGTACATGGAGATGATTCAAATGTAAACAAATTATGTACAGGGAGATAATTCAAATGTAAACAAACTGTTTACAGGGAGATAATTCAAATGTAAACAAACTAATTCAAATGTAAACAAACTATGTACAGGGAGATAATTCAAATGTAAACAAACTATGTACAGGGAGATAATTCAAATGGAAACAAACTATATACTTGGAGATAATTCAATTGTAAATAAACTAATTCAAATGTAAACAAACTATGTACATTGAGATAATTCAAATGTAAACAAACTATGTACATGGAGATGATTCAAAGGTAAACAAACTATGTACAGGGAGATAATTCAAATACAAACAAACTAATTCAAATGTAAACAAACTATGTACATGAAGATAATTCAAATGTAAACTATGTACAGGGAGATATTTTAAATGTAAACAAACTATGTACAGGGAGATAATTCAAATGTAAACAAACTATGTACATGGAGATAATTCAAATGTAAAGAAACTAATTCAAATGTAAACAAACTATGTACAGGGAGATAATTCAAATGTAAACAAACTGTGTACAGGAAGATAATTCAAATGTAAACAAACTAATTCAAATGTAAACAAACTAATTCAAAAGTAAACAAACTATGTACAGGGAGATAATTCAAATGTAAACAAACTATGTACAGGGAGATAATTCAAATGTAAACAAACTAATTCAAATGTAAACAAACTATGTACATGGAGATAATTCAAATGTAAACAAACTATGTACAGGGAGATAATTCAAATGTAAACAAACTGTGTACAGGGAGATAATTCAAATGTAAACAAACTATGTACATGGAGATAATTCAAATGAAACAAACTATGTAAACAGGAGATAATTCAAATGTAAACAAACTATGTACATGGAGATAATTCAAATGTAAACAAACTAATTGAAATGTAAACAAACTATGTACAGGGAGATAATTCAAATGTAAACAAACTATATAATTGGAGATAATTCAAATGTAAACAAACTAATTCAAATGTAAACAAACTATGTACAGGGAGATAATTCAAATGTAAACAAACTATGTACAGGGAGATAATTCAAATGTAAACAAACTATGTACAGGGAGATAATTCAAATGTAAACAAACTGTGTACAGGGAGATAATTCAAATGTAAACAAACTATATAATTGGAGATAATTCAAATGTAAACAAACTAATTCAAATGTAAACAAACTATGTACATGGAGATAATTCAAATGTAAACAAACTATGTACATGGAGATAATTCAAATGTAAACAAACTATGTACAGGGAGATAATTCAAATGTAGACAAACTATGTACAGGGAGATAATTCAAATGTAAACAAACTATGTACATTGAGATGATTCAAATGGAAACAAAGTAATTCAAATGTAAACAGACTATGTACAGGTAGATAATTCAAATGTAAATAAACTATGTACATTGAGATAATGCAAATGTAAACAAACAAATTCAAATGTAAACAAACTGTGTGCAGGGAGATAATTCAAATGTAAACAAACTATGTACAGGAGATAATTCAAATGTGAACAAACTATATAATTGGAGATAATGCAAATGTAGACAGAGTAAGTCAGATGTAGACAGACTATGTACATGGAGATAATTCAAATGTAAACAAACTGTGTACAGGAGATAATTCAAATGTAAACTTATGGAGATAATTCAAATGTAAACAAACTATGTAAATGGAGATAATTCAAATGTAAACAAACTATAGATAATTCAAATGTAAACAAACTAATTCAAATGTAAACAAACTATGTACAGAGTGATAATTCAAATGTAAACAAACTATGTACAGGGAGATCATTCAAATGTAAACAAACTATGTACGTTGAGATAATTCAAATGTAAACAAACTATGTACATGGAGATAATTCAAATGTAAACAAACTAATTCAAATGTAAACAAACTATTTACAGGGAGATAATTCAAATGTAAACAAACTATGTACATTGAGATGATTCAAATGTAAACAAACTAATTCAAATGTAAACAACTATGTACATGGAAGATAATTCAAATGTAAACAAACTATGTACATGGAGATAATTCAAATGTAAACAAACTATGTACAGGAGATAATTCAAATGTAAACAAACTGTGTACAGGGAGATAATTCAAATGTAAACAAACTATATAATTGGAGATAATTCAAATGTAAACAAACTTATTCAAATGTAAACAAACTATGTACATGGAGATAATTCAAATGTAAACAAACTATGTACATGGAGATAATTCAAATGTAAACAAACTGATTCAAATGTAAACAAAGTATAATTGGAGATAATTCAAATGTAAACAAACTAATTCAAATGTAAACAAACTATGTACATGGAGATAATTCAAATGTAAACAAACTTTGTACATGGAGATAATTCAAATGTAAACAAACTGTGTACAGGGAGATAATTCAAATGTAAACAAACTATGTACATGGAGATAATTCAAATGTAATCAAACTACTTCAAATGTAAACAAACTATGTACAGGAAGATAATTCAAATGTAAACAAACTATATAATTGGAGATAATTCAAATGTAAACAAACTAATTCAAATGTAAACAAACTATGTACATGGAGATAATTCAAATGTAAACAAACTATGTACATGGAGATAATTCAAATGTAAACAAACTAATTCAAACGTAAACAAACTATGTACAGGAAGATAATTCAAATGTAAACAAACTGTGTACAGGGATAATTCAAATGTAAACAAACTATGTACATGTAGATAATTCAAATGTAAACAAACTGTGTACAGGAGATAATTCAAATGTAAACAAACTTTATAATTGGAGATAATTCAAATGTAAACAAACTAATTCAAATGTAAACAAACTATGTACATGGAGATAATTCAAATGTAAAGAACTATATAATTGGAGATAGTTCAAATGTTAACAAACTGTATACAGTCAGATAATTCAAATGTAAACAAACTATGTACATGGCGATAATTCAAATGTAAACAAACTAATTCAAATGTAAACAAACTATGTACAGGGAGATAATTCAAATGTAAACAAACTATATAATTGGAGATAATTCAAATGTAAACATACTAATTCAAATGTAAACAAACTATGTACATGGAGATAATTCAAATGTAAACAAACTATGTAGATGGAGATAATTCAATTGTAAACAAACTAATTCAAATGTAAACAAACTATGTACAGTCAGATAATTCAAATGGAAACAAACTGTAAACAGGAGATAATTGAAATGTAAACAAACTATGTACAGGGAGATAATTCAAATGTAAACAAACTGTGTACAGGGAGATAATTCAAATGTAAACAAACTATATACAGGGAGATAATTCAAATGTAAACAAACTATTTAATTGGAGATAATTCAAATGTAAACAAACTGATTCAAATGTAAACAAACTATGTACATGGAGATAATTCAAATGTAAACAAACTATGTACATGGAGATAATTCAAATGTAAACAAACTATATAATTGGAGATAATTCAAATGTAAACAAACTAATTCAAATTTAAACAAACTATGTACATGGAGATAATTCAAATGTAAACAAACTATGTAGATGGAGATAATTCAATTGTAAACAAACTAATTCAAATGTAAACAAACTATGTACAGGGAGATAATTCAAATGGAAACAAACTAATTCAAATGTAAACAAACTATGTACAGGGAGATAATTCAAATGTAAACAAACTGTGTACAGGGAGATAATTCAAATGTAAACAAACTATGTACATGGAGATAATTCAAATGTAAACAAACTGTGTACAGGGAGATAATTCAAATGTAAACAAACTATATAATTGGAGATAATTCAAATGTAAACAAACTAATTCAAATGTAAACAAACTTTGTACATGGAGATAATTCAAATGTGAACAAACTATGTACATGGAGATAATTTAAATGTAAACAAACTGTGTACATGGAGATAATTCAAATGTAAACAAACTTTATAATTGGAGATAATTCAAATGTAAACAAACTAATTCAAATGTAAACAAACTATGTACATGGAGATAATTCAAATGTAAACAAACTATATAATTGGAGATAGTTCAAATGTTAACAAACTGTGTACAGTCAGATAATTCAAATGTAAACAAACTATGTACATGGCGATAATTCAAATGTAAACAAACTAATTCAAATGTAAACAAACTATGTACAGGAGATAATTCAAATGTAAACAAACTATATAATTAGAGATAATTCAAATGTAAACAAACTAATTCAAATGTAAACAAACTATGTACATGGAGATAATTCAAATGTAAACAAACTATATAATTGGAGATAATTCAAATGTAAACAAACTAATTCAAATGTAAACAAACTATGTACAGGGAGATAATTCAAATGTAAACAAACTGTGTACAGGGAGATAATTCAAATGTAAACAAACTATATACAGGGAGATAATTCAAATGTAAACAAACTGCGTACATGGAGATAATTCAAATGTAAACAAACTATAATTGGAGATAATTCAAAAACAAACTATGTACAGTCAGATAATTCAAATGTAAACAAACTATGTACATGGAGATAATTCAAATGTAAACAAACTATGTACAGGAGATAATTCAAATGTAAACAAACTACATGGAGATAATTCAAATGTAAACAAACTAATTCAAATGTAAACAAACTATGTACAGGAGATAATTCAAATGTAAACAAACTATATAATTGGAGATAATTCAAATGTAAACAAACTAATTCAAATGTAAACAAACTATGTACATGGAGATAATTCAAATGTAAACAAACTATGTAGAGATAATTCAAATGTAAACAAACTGTGTACAGGGAGATAATTCAAATGTAAACAAACTTTATAATTGGAGATAATTCAAATGTAAACAAACTGTGTACAGTCAGATAATTCAAATGTAAACAAACTATGTACATGGCGATAATTCAAATGTAAACAAACTGTGTACAGTCAGATAATTCAAATGTAAACAAACTATGTACATGGCGATAATTCAAATGTAAACAAACTAATTCAAATGTAAACAAACTATGTACAGGGAGATAATTCAAATGTAAACAAACTATATAATTGGAGATAATTCAAATGTAAACATACTAATTCAAATGTAAACAAACTATGTACATGGAGATAATTCAAATGTAAACAAACTATGTAGATGAGATAATTCAAATGTAAACAAACTAATTCAAATGTAAACAAACTATGTACAGGAGATAATTCAAATGTAAACAAACTATGTACAGGAGATAATTCAAATGTAAACAAACTATGTACATGGAGATAATTCAAATGTAAACAAACTGTGTACAGGAGATAATTCAAATGTAAACAAACTATATAATTGGAGATAATTCAAATGTAAACAAACTAATTCAAATGTAAACAAACTATGTACATGGAGATAATTCAAATGTAAACAAACTATGTACATTGGAGATAATTCAAATGTAAACAAACTGTGTACAAGATAATTCAAATGTAAACAAACTATGTACATGGAGATAATTCAAATGTAAACAAACTAATTCAAATGTAAACAAACTATGTACAGGGAGATAATTCAAATGTAAACAAACTATATAATTGGAGATAATTCAAATGTAACAAACAAACTAATTCAAATGTAAACAAACTATGTACATGGAGATAATTCAAATGTAAACAAACTATGTAATGGAGATAATTCAAATGTAAACAAACTAATTCAAATGTAAACAAACTATGTACATGGAGATAATTCAAATGTAAACAAACTATGTACAGGAGATAATTCAAATGTAAACAAACTATGTACAGGGGAGATAATTCAAATGTAAACAAACTATGTACATGGAGATAATTCAAATGTAAACAAACTATGTACAGGGGAGATAATTCAAATGTAAACAAACTATGTAATTGGAGATAATTCAAATGTAAACAAACTAATTCAAATGTAAACAAACTATGTACATGGAGATAATTCAAATGTAAACAAACTATGTACAGGAGATAATTCAAATGTAAACAAACTATATAATGGAGATAATTCAAATGTAAACAAACTAATTCAAATGTAAACAAACTATGTACAGGGAGATAATTCAAATGTAAACAAACTGTGTACAAAGAGATACTTGAAATGTAAACAAACTAATTCAAATGTAAGCAAACTATGTACAGGGAGATAATTCAAATGTAAACAAACTAATTCAAATGTAAACAAACTATGTACATGGAGATAATTCAAATGTAAACAAACTGTGTAAAGGGAGATAATTCAAATGTAAACAAACTATGTACATGGAGATAATTCAAATGTAAACAAACTATGTACAGGGAGATAATTCAAATGTAAACAAACTATATAATTGGAGATAATTCAAATGTAAACAAACTAATTCAAATGTAAACAAACTATGTACATGGAGATAATTCAAATGTAAACAAACTATGTACATGGAGATAATTCAAATGTAAACAAACTGTGTACAGGGAGATAATTCAAATGTAAACAAACTATAATTGGAGATAATTCAAATGTAAACAAACTAATTCAAATGTAAACAAACTATGTACATGGAGATAATTCAAATGTAAACAAACTATATAATTGCAGATAATTCAAATGTAAACAAACTGTGTACAGGGAGATAATTCAAATGTAAACAATGTACATGGAGATAATTCAAATGTAAACAAACTAATTCAAATGTAAACAAACTATGTACAGGGAGATAATTCAAATGTAAACAAACTGTGTACAGGGAGATAATTCAAATGTAAACAAACTATATACAGGGAGATAATTCAAATGTAAACAAACTATATAATTGGAGATAATTCAAATGTAAACAAACTAATTCAAATGTAAACAAACTATGTACATGGAGATAATTCAAATGTAAACAAACTATGTACATGGAGATAATTCAAACAAACTATATAATTGGAGATAATTCAAATGTAAACAAACTAATTCAAATGTAAACAAACTATGTACAGATAGATAATTCAAATGTAAACAAACTATGTACATGGAGATAATTCAAATGTAAACAAACTAATTCAAATGTAAACAAACTATGTACAGGGAGATAATTCAAATGTAAACAAACTAATTCAAATGTAAACAAACTATGTATATGGAGATAATTCAAATGTAAACAAACTAATTCAAATGTAAGCAAACCATGTACAGGGAGATAATTCAAATGTAAACGAACTATGTACATGGAGATAATTCAAATGTAAACAAACTATATAATTGGAGATAATTCAAATGTAAACAAACTAATTCAAATGTAAACAAACTATGTACAGGGAGATAATTCAAATGTAAACAAACTATGTACATGGAGATAATTCAAATGTAAACAAACTAATTCAAATGTAAACAAACTATGTACAGGGAGATAATTCAAATGTAAACAAACTGTGTACATGGAGATAATTCAAATGTAAACAAACTATGTACATGGAGATAATTCAAATGTAAACAAACTGTACAGGGAGATAATTCAAATGTAAACAAACTATGTACAGGGAGATAATTCAAATGTAAACAAACTGTGTACAGCGAGATAATTCAAATGTAAAACAAACTATGTACAGGAGATAATTCAAATGTAAACAAACTATGTACAGGAGATAATTCAAATGTAAACAAACTGTGTAGGAGATAATTCAAATGTAAACAAACTATATAATTGGAGATAATTCAAATGTAAACAAACTAATTCAAATGTAAACAAACTGTGTACATGGAGATAATTCAAATGTAAACAAACTATGTACATGGAGATAATTGAAATGTAAACAAACTGTGTACATGGAGATAATTCAAATGTAAACAAACTAATTCAAATGTAAACAAACTATGTACATGGAGATAATTCAAATGTAAACAAACTATATAATTGGAGATAGTTCAAATGTAAACAAACTGTGTACAGGGAGATAATTCAAATGTAAACAAACTATGTACATGGAGATAATTCAAATGTAAACAAACTAATTCAAATGTAAACAAACTATGTACATGGAGATAATTCAAATGTAAACAAACTATATAATTGGAGATAATTCAAATGTAAACATACTAATTCAAATGTAAACAAACTATGTACATGGAGATAATTCAAATGTAAACAAACTATGTTGCTGAGTTGAATGGAATTGTAAACAAACTAATTCAAATGTAAAAGAACTATGTACAGGGAGATTTTTCAAATGTAAACAAACTATGTACAGGGAGATAATTCAAATGTAAACAAACTATGTACATTGAGATGATTCAAATGTAAACAAACTATGTACAGGGAGATAATTCAAATTTAAACAAACTATAATTGGAGATAATTCAAATGTAAACAAACTAATTCAAATCTAAACTAACTATGTACATGGAGATAATTCAAATGTAAACAAACTATATACAGGAGATAGTTCAAATGTTAACAAACTGTGTACAGTTAGATAATTCAAATGTAAACAAACTATGTACATGGCGATAATTCAAATGTAAACAAACTAATTCAAATGTAAACAAACTATGTACAGGGAGATAATTCAAATGTAAACAAACTATATAATTGGAGATAATTCAAATGTAAACAAACTAATTCAAATTTAAACAAACTATGTACATGGAGATAATTCAAATGTAAACAAACTATGTAGATGGAGATAATTCAAATGTAAACAAACTAATTCAAATGTAAACAAACTATGTACAGGGAGATAATTCAAATGTAAACAAACTGTGTACAGGGAGATAATTCAAATGTAAACAAACTATGTACAGGGAGATAATTCAAATGTAAACAAACTATGTACAGGGAGATAATTCAAATGTAAACAAACTATATAATTGGAGATAATTCAAATGTAAACAAACTAATTCAAATGTAAACAAACTATGTACATGGAGATAATTCAAATGTAAACAAACTATATAATTGGAGATAATTCAAATGTAAACAAACTGTGTACAGTTAGATAATTCAAATGTAAACAAACTATGTACATGGCGATAATTCAAATGTAAACAAACTAATTCAAATGTAAACAAACTATGTACAGGAGATAATTCAAATGTAAACAAACTATATAATTGGAGATAATTCAAATGTAAACAAACTAATTCAAATGTAAACAAACTATGTACAGTGAGATAATTCAAATGTAAACAAACTATGTAGATGGAGATAATTCAAATGTAAACAAACTAATTCAAATGTAAACAAACTATGTACATGGAGATAATTCAAATGTAAACAAACTATGTACAGGAGATAATTCAAATGTAAACAAACTATGTACAGGAGATAATTCAAATGTAAACAAACTGTGTACATGGAGATAATTCAAATGTAAACAAACTATATACAGGGAGATAATTCAAATGTAAACTAACTATATAAATGGAGATAATTCAAATGTAAACAAACTAATTCAAATGTAAACAAACTATGTACATGGAGATAATTCAAATGTAAACAAACTATTTACAAGGAGATAATTCAAATGTAAACAAACTATATAATTGGAGATAATTCAAATGTAAACAAACTAATTCAAATGTAAACAAACTATGTACAGGGAGATAATTCAAATGTAAACAAACTATGTACATGGAGATAATTCAAATGTAAACAAACTAATTCAAATGTAAACAAACTATGTACATGGAGATAATTCAAATGTAAACAAACTAATTCAAATGTAAACAAACTATGTACAGGGAGATAATTCAAATGTAAACAAACTGTGTACAGGGAGATAATTCAAATGTAAACAAACTATGTACAGGGAGATAATTCAAATGTAAACAAACTGTACAGGGAGATAATTCAAATGTAAACAAACTATATAATTGGAGATAATTCAAATGTAAACAAACTAATTCAAATGTAAACAAACTATGTACATGGAGATAATTCAAATGTAAACAAACTATGTACATGGAGATAATTTAAATGTAAACAAACTGTGTACATGGAGATAATTCAAATGTAAACAAACTTTATAATTGGAGATAATTCAAATGTAAACAAACTAATTCAAATGTAAACAAACTATGTACATGGAGATAATTCAAATGTAAACAAACTATATACATGGAGATAATTCAAATGTAAACAAACTGTGTACAGTCAGATAATTCAAATGTAAACAAACTATGTACATGGAGATAATTCAAATGTAAACAAACTAATTCAAATGTAAACAAACTATGTACAGGGAGATAATTCAAATGTAAACAAACTATATAATTGGAGATAATTCAAATGTAAACATACTAATTCAAATGTAAACAAACTATGTACATGGAGATAATTCAAATGTAAACAAACTATGTAGATGGAGATAATTCAATTGTAAACAAACTAATTCAAATGTAAACAAACTATGTACATGGAGATAATTCAAATGTAAACAAACTATGTACATGGAGATAATTCAAATGTAAACAAACTATGTACAGGGAGATAATTCAAATGTAAACAAACTGTGTACAGGGAGATAATTCAAATGTAAACAAACTTTATAATTGGAGATAATTCAAATGTAAACAAACTATGTACATGGAGATAATTCAAATGTAAACAAACTATATAATTGGAGATAGTTCAAATGTTAACAAACTGTGTACAGTCAGATAATTCAAATGTAAACAAACTATGTACAAGATAATTCAAATGTAAACAAACTAATTCAAATGTAAACAAACTATGTACAGGGAGATAATTCAAATGTAAACAAACTATATAATTGGAGATAATTCAAATGTAAACATACTAATTCAAATGTAAACAAACTATGTACATGGAGATAATTCAAATGTAAACAAACTATGTAGATGGAGATAATTCAATTGTAAACAAACTAATTCAAATGTAAACAAACTATGTACAGGGAGATAATTCAAATGGAAACAAACTGTTTACAGGGAGATAATTCAAATGTAAACAAACTATGTACAGGGAGATAATTCAAATGTAAACAAACTGTGTACAGGGAGATAATTCAAATGTAAACAAACTTTATAATTGGAGATAATTCAAATGTAAACAAACTAATTCAAATGTAAACAAACTATGTACATGGAGATAATTCAAATGTAAACAAACTATATAATTGGAGATAGTTCAAATGTTAACAAACTGTGTACAGTCAGATAATTCAAATGTAAACAAACTATGTACATGGCGATAATTCAAATGTAAACAAACTAATTCAAATGTAAACAAACTATGTACAGGGAGATAATTCAAATGTAAACAAACTATATAATTGGAGATAATTCAAATGTAAACAAACTAATTCAAATGTAAACAAACTATGTACATGGAGATAATTCAAATGTAAACAAACTATGTACATGGAGATAATTCAAATGTAAACAAACTAATTCAAATGTAAGCAAACTAGGTACAGGGAGATAATTCAAATGTAAACAAACTGTTGTACAGGAGATAATTCAAATGTAAACAAACTATGTACAGAGATAATTCAAATGTAAACAAACTGTGTACAGGGAGATAATTCAAATGTAAACAAACTATATACAGGAGATAATTCAAATGTAAAAAAAACTAATTCAAATGTAAACAAACTATGTACATGGAGATAATTCAAATGTAAACAAACTATGTACATGGAGATAATTCAAATGTAAACAAACTGTGTACAGGGAGATAATTCAAATGTAAACAAACTATGTACATGGAGATAATTCAAATGTAAACAAACTAATTCAAATGTAAACAAACTATGTACAGGGAGATAATTCAAATGTAAACAAACTATATAATTGGAGATAATTCAAATGTAAACATACTAATTCAAATGTAAACAAACTATGTACATGGAGATAATTCAAATGTAAACAAACTATGTAGATGGAGATAATTCAATTGTAAACAAACTAATTCAAATGTAAACAAACTATGTACAGGGAGATAATTCAAATGTAAACAAACTACAGGGAGATATTTCAAATGTAAACAAACTATGTAAATGGAGATAATTCAAATGTAAACAAACTGTGTACAGGGAGATAATTCAAATGTGAACAAACTATGTACAGGGAGATAATTCAAATGTAAGCAAACTTTATAATTGGAGATAATTCAAATGTAAACAAACTAATTCAAATGTAAACAAACTATGTACATGGAGATTATTCAAATGTAAACAAACTATATAATTGGAGATAGTTCAAATGTTAACAAACTGTGTACAGTCAGATAATTCAAATGTAAACAAACTATGTACATGGAGATTATTCAAATGTAAACAAACTAATTCAAATGCAAACAACCTATGTACAGGGAGATGATTCAAATGTAAACAAACTATGTACAAGGAGATAATCCAAATGTAAATAAACTAATTCAAATGTAAACAAACTGTGTACATGGAGATAATTCAAATGTAAACAAACTATGTACATGGAGATAATTCAAAAGTAAGCAAACTAATTCAAATGTAAACAAACTATGTACAGGAGATAATTCAAATGTAAACAAACTATGTACATGCAGATAATTCAAATGTAAACAAACTATGTAGATGAGATAATTCAAATGTAAACAAACTGTGTACAGGGAGATAATTCAAATGTAAACAAACTTTATAATTGGAGATAATTCAAATGTAAACAAACTAATTCAAATGTAAACAAACTATGTACATGGAGATAATTCAAATGTAAACAAACTATATAATTGGAGATAGTTCAAATGTTAACAAACTGTGTACAGTCAGATAATTCAAATGTAAACAAACTATGTACATGGCGATAATTCAAATGTAAACAAACTAATTCAAATGTAAACAAACTATGTACAGGGAGATAATTCAAATGTAAACAAACTATATAATTGGAGATAATTCAAATGTAAACATACTAATTCAAATGTAAACAAACTATGTACATGGAGATAATTCAAATGTAAACAAACTATGTAGATGGAGATAATTCAATTGTAAACAAACTAATTCAAATGTATACAAACTATGTACAGGGAGATAATTCAAATGGAAACAAACTCAGGAGATAATTCAAATGTAAACAAACTATGTACAGGAGATAATTCAAATGTAAACAAACTGTGTACAGGGAGATAATTCAAATGTAAACAAACTATGTACAGGGAGATAATTCAAATGTAAACAAACTATTTAATTGGAGATAATTCAAATGTAAACAAACTGATTCAAATGTAAACAAACTATGTACATGGAGATAATTCAAATGTAAACAAACTATGTACATGGAGATAATTCAAATGTAAACAAACTGTACAGGGAGATAATTCAAATGTAAACAAACTATGTACAGGGAGATAATTCAAATGTAAACAAACTGTGTACAGGGAGATAATTCAAATGTAAACAAACTATATAATTGGAGATAATTCAAATGTAAACAAACTAATTCAAATGTAAACAAACTATGTACATGGAGATAATTCAAATGTAAACAAACTATGTACATGGAGATAATTCAAATGTAAACAAACTGTGTACAGGAAGATAATTCAAATGTAAACAAACTATGTACATGGAGATAATTCAAATGTAAACAAACTGTGTACAGGGAGATAATTCAAATGTAAACAAACTCTGTACATGGAGATAATTCAAATGTAAACAAACTATGTACAGGGAGATAATTCAAATGTAAACAAATTATGTACAGGGAGTTAATTTCAATGTAAACAAACTGTTTACAGGGAGATAATTCAAATGTAAACAAACTAATTCAAATGTAAACAAACTATGTACAGGGAGATAATTCAAATGGAAACAAACTATATACTTGGAGATAATTCAAATGGAAACAATCTAATTCAAATATAAACAAACTATTTACATTGAGATAATTCAAATGTAAACAAACTATATACATGGAGATAATTCAAATGTAAACAAACTATGTACAGGGAGATAATTCAAATGTAAACAAACTAATTCAAATGTAAACAAACTATGTACAGGGAGATAATTCAAATGTTAACAAACTATGTACAGGGAGATAATTTAAATGTAAACAAACTATGTACATGGAGATAATTCAAATGTAAACAAACTATGTACAGGGAGATAATTCAAATGTAAACAAACTATGTACATGGAAATAATTCAAATGTAAACAAACTAATTCAAATGTAAACAAACTCTGTACAGGGAGATAATTCAAATGTAAACAAACTGTGTACATGGAGATAATGAAAATATAAACAAACTAATTCAAATGTAAACAAACTAATTCAAAAGTAAACAAACTATGTACAGGGAGATAATTCAAATGTAAACAAACTATGTACAGGGAGATAATTCAAATGGAAACAAACTATATACATGGAGATAATTCAAATGGAAACAAACTAATTCAAATATAAACAAACTATGTACATTGAGATAATTCAAATGTAAACAAACTATATACATGGAGATAATTCAAATGTAAACAAACTAATTCAAATGTAAACAAACTATGTACAGGGAGATAATTCAAATGTAAACAAACTGTGTACAGGGAGATAATTCAAATGTAAACAAACTGTGTACAGGGAGATAATTCAAATGTAAACAAACTTTATAATTGGAGATAATTCAAATGTAAACAAACTAATTCAAATGTAAACAAACTATGTACATGGAGATAATTCAAATGTAAACAAACTATATAATTGGAGATAGTTCAAATGTTAACAAACTGTGTACAGTCAGATAATTCAAATGTAAACAAACTATGTACATGGCGATTATTCAAATGTAAACAAACTAATTCAAATGTAAACAAACTATGTACAGGGAGATAATTCAAATGTAAACAAACTATATAATTGGAGATAATTCAAATGTAAACATACTAATTCAAATGTAAACAAACTATGTACATGGAGATAATTCAAATGTAAACAAACTATGTAGATGGAGATAATTCAATTTTAAACAAACTAATTCAAATGTAAACAAACTATGTACAGGGAGATAATTCAAATGGAAACAAACTGTTTACAGGGAGATAATTCAAATGTAAACAAACTATGTACAGGGAGATAATTCAAATGTAAACAAACTGTGTACAGGGAGATAATTCAAATGTAAACAAACTATATACAGGGAGATAATTCAAATGTAAACAAACTAATTCAAATGTAAACAAACTATGTACATGGAGATAATTCAAATGTAAACAAACTATATAATTGGAGATAGTTCAAATGTTAACAAACTGTGTACAGTCAGATAATTCAAATGTAAACAAACTATGTACATGGCGATAATTCAAATGTAAACAAACTAATTCAAATGTAAACAAACTATGTACAGGGAGATAATTCAAATGTAAACAAACTATATAATTGGAGATAATTCAAATGTAAACATACTAATTCAAATGTAAACAAACTATGTACATGGAGATAATTCAAATGTAAACAAACTATGTAGATGGAGATAATTCAATTGTAAACAAACTAATTCAAATGTAAACAAACTATGTACAGGGAGATAATTCAAATGGAAACAAACTGTTTTCAGGGAGATAATTCAAATGTAAACAAACTATGTACAGGGAGATAATTCAAATGTAAACAAACTGTGTACAGGGAGATAATTCAAATGTAAACAAACTATATACAGGGAGATAATTCAAATGTAAACAAACTATTTAATTGGAGATAATTCAAATGTAAACAAACTGATTCAAATGTAAACAAACTATGTACATGGAGATAATTCAAATGTAAACAAACTATGTACATGGAGATAATTCAAATGTAAACAAACTGTACAGGGAGATAATTCAAATGTAAACAAACTATGTACAAGGGGATAATTCAAATGTAAACAAACTGTGTACAGGGAGATAATTCAAATGTAAACAAACTATATAATTGGAGATAATTCAAATGTAAACAAACTAATTCAAATGTAAACAAACTATGTACATGGAGATAATTCAAATGTAAACAAACTATGTACATGGAGATAATTCAAATGTAAACAAACTGTGTACAGGGAGATAATTCAAATGTAAACAAACTATGTACATGGAGATAATTCAAATGTAAACAACCTGTGTACAGGGAGATAATACAAGTGTAAACGAACTATGTACATGGAGATAATTCAAATGTAAACAAACTATGTACATGGAGATAATTCAAATGTAAACAAACTATGTACATGGAGATAATTCAAATGTAAACAAACTGTTTACAGGGAGATAATTCAAATGTAAACAAACTAATTCAAATGTAAACAAACTATGTACAGGGAGATAATTCAAATGGAAACAAACTATATACTTGGAGATAATTCAAATGGAAACAATCTAATTCAAATATAAACAAACTATTTACAGGAGATAATTCAAATGTAAACAAACTATATACAGGAGATAATTCAAATGTAAACAAACTATGTACAGGGACATAATTCAAATGTAAACAAACTAATTCAAATGTAAACAAACTATGTACAGGGAGATAATTCAAATGTAAACAAACTATGTACAGGGAGATAATTCAAATGTAAACAAACTATGTACATGGAGATAATTCAAATGTAAACAAACTATGTACAGGGAGATAATTCAAATGTAAACAAACTATGTACATGGAAATAATTCAAATGTAAACAAATTATCTACAGGGAGTTAATTTCAATGTAAACAAACTGTTTACAGGGAGATAATTCAAATGTAAACAAACTAATTCAAATGTAAACAAACTATGTACAGGGAGATAATTCAAATGGAAACAAACTATATACTTGGAGATAATTCAAATGGAAACAATCTAATTCAAATATAAACAAACTATTTACATTGAGATAATTCAAATGTAAACAAACTATATACATGGAGATAATTCAAATGTAAACAAACTATGTACAGGGAGATAATTCAAATGTAAACAAACTAATTCAAATGTAAACAAACTATGCACAGGGAGATAAATCAAATGTAAACAAACTATGTACAGGGAGATAATTCAAATGTAAACAAACTATGTACATGGAGATAATTCAAATGTAAACAAACTATGTACGTTGAGATAATTCAAATGTAAACAAACTATGTACATGGAGATAATTCAAATGTAAACAAACTAATTCAAATGTAAACAAACTATGTACAGGGAGATAATTCAAATGTAAACAAACTGTGTACATGGAGATAATGAAAATATAAACAAACTAATTCAAATGTAAACAAACTATTTCAAAAGTAAACAAACTATGTACAGGGAGATAATTCAAATGTAAACAAACTATGTACAGGGAGATAATTCAAATGGAAACAAACTATATACATGGAGATAATTCAAATGGAAACAAACTAGTTCAAATATAAACAAACTATGTACATTGAGATAATTCAAATGTAAACAAACTATATACATGGAGATAATTCAAATGTAAACAAACTAATTCAAATGTAAACAAACTATGTACAGGGAGATAATTCAAATGTTAACAAACTAATTCAAATGTAAACAAACTATGTACATGGAGATAATTCAAATGTAAACAAACTGTGTACATGGAGATAATTCAAATGTAAACAAACTATGTACATGGAGATAATTCAAATGTAAATAAATTATGTACATGGAGATAATTCAAATGTAAACAAACTATGTATATGGAAATAATTCAAATATAAACAAACTATGTACAGGGAGATAATTCAAATGTAAACGAACCATATCCAGGGAGATAATTCAAATGTAAACAAACTATGTACATGGAGATAATTCAAATGGAAACAAACTATGTACATGGAGATAATTCAAATGTAAACAAACTATGTACATGGAGATAATTCAAATGTAAACAAACTAATTGAAATGTAAACAAACTATGTACAGGGAGATAATTCAAATGTAAACAAACTATATAATTGGAGATAATTCAAATGTAAACAAACTAATTCAAATGTAAACGAACTATGAACATGAAGATAATTCAAATGTAAACAAACTATGTACAGGGAGATAATTCAAATGTAAACAAACTATGTACAGGGAGATAATTTAAATGTAAACAAACTGTGTACAGGGAGATAATTCAAATGTAAACAAACTATATAATTGGAGATAATTCAAATGTAAACAAACTAATTCAAATGTAAACAAACTATGTACATGGAGATAATTCAAATGTAAACAAACTATGTACATGGAGATAATTTAAATGTAAACAAACTGTGTACATGGAGATAATTCAAATGTAAACAAACTTTATAATTGGAGATAATTCAAATGTAAACAAACTAATTCAAATGTAAACAAACTATGTACATGGAGATAATTCAAATGTAAACAAACTATGTACATGGAGATAGTTCAAATGTTAACAAACTGTGTACAGTCAGATAATTCAAATGTAAACAAACTATGTACATGGCGATAATTCAAATGTAAACAAACTAATTCAAATGTAAACAAACTATGTACAGGGAGATAATTCAAATGTAAACAAACTATATAATTGGAGATAATTCAAATGTAAACATACTAATTCAAATGTAAACAAACTATGTACATGGAGATAATTCAAATGTAAACAAACTATGTAGATGGAGATAATTCAATTGTAAACAAACTAATTCAAATGTAAACAAACTATGTACAGGGAGATAATTCAAATGGAAACAAACTGTTTACAGGGAGATAATTCAAATGTAAACAAACTATGTACAGGGAGATAATTCAAATGTAAACAAACTGTGTACAGGGAGATAATTCAAATGTAAACAAACTTTATAATTGGAGATAATTCAAATGTAAACAAACTAATTCAAATGTAAACAAACTATGTACATGGAGATAATTCAAATGTAAACAAACTATGTACATTGGAGATAGTTCAAATGTTAACAAACTGTGTACAGTCAGATAATTCAAATGTAAACAAACTATGTACATGGCGATAATTCAAATGTAAACAAACTAATTCAAATGTAAACAAACTATGTACAGGGAGATAATTCAAATGTAAACAAACTATAATTGGAGATAATTCAAATGTAAACAAACTAATTCAAATGTAAACAAACTATGTACATGGAGATAATTCAAATGTAAACAAACTATGTAGATGGAGATAATTCAATTGTAAACAAACTAATTCAAATGTAAACAAACTATGTACAGAGAGATAATTCAAATGGAAACAAACTGTTTACAGGGAGATAATTCAAATGTAAACAAACTATGTACAGGAGATAATTCAAATGTAAACAAACTGTGTACAGGGATATAATTTAAATGTAAACAAACTATGTACGGGGGATAATTCAAATGTAAACAAACTATTTAATTGGAGATAATTCAAATGTAAACAAACTGATTCAAATGTAAACAAACTATGTACATGGAGATAATTCAAATGTAAACAAACTATGTACATGGAGATAATTCAAATGTAAACAAACTGTACAGGGAGATAATTCAAATGTAAACAAACTATGTACAGGGAGTTAATTTCAATGTTAACAAACTGTGTACAGGGAGATAATTCAAATGTAAACAAACTATATAATTGGAGATAATTCAAATGTAAACAAACTAATTCAAATTTAAACAAACTATGTACATGGAGATAATTCAAATGTAAACAAACTATGTACATGGAGATAATTCAAATGTAAACAAACTGTGTACAGGGAGATAATTCAAATGTAAACAAACTATGTACATGGAGATAATTCAAATGTAAACAACCTGTGTACAGGGAGATAATACAAGTGTAAACGAACTATGTACATGGAGATAATTCAAATGTAAACAAACTATGTACATGGAGATAATTCAAATGTAAACAAATTATCTACAGGGAGTTAATTTCAATGTAAACAAACTGTTTACAGGGAGATAATTCAAATGTAAACAAACTAATTCAAATGTAAACAAACTATGTACAGGGAGATAATTCAAATGGAAACAAACTGTGTACAGGAGATAATTCAAATGTAAACAAACTATATACTTGGAGATAATTCAAATGTAAACAAACTAATTCAAATATAAACAAACAATGTACATTGAGATAATTCAAATGTAAACAAACTATATACATGGAGATAATTCAAATGTAAACAAACTATGTACATGGAGATAATTCAAATGTAAACAAACTAATTCAAATGTAAACAAACTATGTACAGGGAGATAATTCAAATGTAAACAAACTATGTACAGGGAGATAATTCAAATGTAAACAAACTATGTACAGGGAGATAATTCAAATGTAAACAAACTATGTACAGGGAGATAATTCAAATGTAAACAAACTATGTACATGGAAATAATTCAAATGTAAACAAACTAATTCAAATGTAAACAAACTATATACATTGGAGATAATTCAAATGTAAACAAACTGTGTACATGGAGATAATGGAAATATAAACAAACTAATTCAAATATAAACAAACTAATTCAAAAGTAAACAAGTAAACAAGTAAACAATTCAAATGTAAACAAACTGTGTACAGGGAGATAATTCAAATGTAAACAAACTATATAATTGGAGATAATTCAAATGTAAACAAACTAATTCAAATGTAAACAAACTATGTACATGGAGATAATTCAAATGTAAACAAACTAATTCAAATGTAAACAAACTATGTACAGGGAGATAATTCAAATGTAAACAAACTATGTACATGGAGATAATTCAAATGTAAACAAACTATGTACATGGAGATAATTCAAATGTAAACAAACTTATTCAAATGTAAACAAACTATGTACATGGAGATAATTCAAATGTAAACAAACTATGTACATGGAGATAATTCAAATGTAAACAAACTGTACAGGGAGATAATTCAAATGTAAACAAACTGATTCAAATGTAAACAAACTATGTACATGGAGATAATTCAAATGTAAACAAACTATGTACATGGAGATAATTCAAATGTAAACAAACTGTACAGGGAGATAATTCAAATGTAAACAAACTATGTACAGGGAGTTAATTTCAATGTAAACAAACTGTGTACAGGGAGATAATTCAAATGTAAACAAACTATATAATTGGAGATAATTCAAATGTAAACAAACTAATTCAAATGTAAACAAACTATGTACATGGAGATAATTCAAATGTAAACAAACTATGTACATGGAGATAATTCAAATGTAAACAAACTGTGTACAGGGAGATAATTCAAATGTAAACAAACTATGTACATGGAGATAATTCAAATGTAAACAACCTGTGTACAGGGAGATAATACAAGTGTAAACGAACTATGTACATGGAGATAATTCAAATGTAAACAAACTATGTACATGGAGATAATTCAAATGTAAACAAATTATCTACAGGAGATAATTCAAATGTAAACAAACTGTTTACAGGGAGATAATTCAAATGTAAACAAACTAATTCAAATGTAAACAAACTATGTACAGGGAGATAATTCAAATGGAAACAAACTATATACTTGGAGATAATTCAAATGGAAACAATCTAATTCAAATATAAACAAACTATTTACATTGAGATAATTCAAATGTAAACAAACTATATACATGGAGATAATTCAAATGTAAACAAACTATGTACAGGGAGATAATTCAAATGTAAACAAACTAATTCAAATGTAAACAAACTATGTACAGGGAGATAATTCAAATGTTAACAAACTATGTACAGGGAGATAATTTAAATGTAAACAAACTATGTACATGGAGATAATTCAAATGTAAACAAACTATGTACAGGGAGATAATTCAAATGTAAACAAACTATGTACATGGAAATAATTCAAATGTAAACAAACTAATTCAAATGTAAACAAACTCTGTACAGGGAGATAATTCAAATGTAAACAAACTGTGTACATGGAGATAATGAAAATATAAACAAACTAATTCAAATGTAAACAAACTATTTCAAAAGTAAACAAACTATGTACAGGGAGATAATTCAAATGTAAACAAACTATGTACAGGGAGATAATTCAAATGGAAACAAACTATATACATGGAGATAATTCAAATGGAAACAAACTAGTTCAAATATAAACAAACTATGTACATTGAGATAATTCAAATGTAAACAAACTATATACATGGAGATAATTCAAATGTAAACAAACTAATTCAAATGTAAACAAACTATGTACAGGGAGATAATTCAAATGTTAACAAACTAATTCAAATGTAAACAAACTATGTACATGGAGATAATTCAAATGTAAACAAACTGTGTACATGGAGATAATTCAAATGTAAACAAACTATGTACATGGAGATAATTCAAATGTAAATAAATTATGTACATGGAGATAATTCAAATGTAAACAAACTATGTATATGGAAATAATTCAAATATAAACAAACTATGTACAGGGAGATAATTCAAATGTAGACGAACCATGTACAGGGAGATAATTCAAATGTAAACAAACTATGTACATGGAGAGAATTCAAATGTAAACAAACTATGTACATGGAGATAATTCAAATGTAAACAAACTATGTACATGGAGATAATTCAAATGTAAACAAACTAATTGAAATGTAAACAAACTATGTACAGGGAGATAATTCAAATGTAAACAAACTAATTCAAATGTAAACGAACTATGAACATGAAGATAATTCAAATGTAAACAAACTATGTACAGGGAGATAATTCAAATGTAAACAAACTATGTACAGGGAGATAATTTAAATGTAAACAAACTGTGTACAGAGATAATTCAAATGTAAACAAACTATATAATTGGAGATAATTCAAATGTAAACAAACTAATTCAAATGTAAACAAACTTTGTACATGGAGATAATTCAAATGTGAACAAACTATGTACATGGAGATAATTTAAATGTAAACAAACTGTGTACATGGAGATAATTCAAATGTAAACAAACTTTATAATTGGAGATAATTCAAATGTAAACAAACTAATTCAAATGTAAACAAACTATGTACATGGAGATAATTCAAATGTAAACAAACTATGTACATGGAGATAGTTCAAATGTTAACAAACTGTGTACAGTCAGATAATTCAAATGTAAACAAACTATGTACATGGCGATAATTCAAATGTAAACAAACTAATTCAAATGTAAACAAACTATGTACAGGGAGATAATTCAAATGTAAACAAACTATATAATTGGAGATAATTCAAATGTAAACATACTAATTCAAATGTAAACAAACTATGTACATGGAGATAATTCAAATGTAAACAAACTATGTAGATGGAGATAATTCAATTGTAAACAAACTAATTCAAATGTAAACAAACTATGTACAGGGAGATAATTCAAATGGAAACAAACTGTTTACAGGGAGATAATTCAAATGTAAAACTATGTACAGGGAGATAATTCAAATGTAAACAAACTGTGTACAGGGAGATAATTCAAATGTAAACAAACTTTATAATTGGAGATAATTCAAATGTAAACAAACTAATTCAAATGTAAACAAACTATGTACATGGAGATAATTCAAATGTAAACAAACTATATAATTGGAGATAGTTCAAATGTTAACAAACTGTGTACAGTCAGATAATTCAAATGTAAACAAACTATGTACATGGCGATAATTCAAATGTAAACAAACTAATTCAAATGTAAACAAACTATGTACAGGGAGATAATTCAAATGTAAACAAACTATATAATTGGAGATAATTCAAATGTAAACATACTAATTCAAATGTAAACAAACTATGTACATGGAGATAATTCAAATGTAAACAAACTATGTAGATGGAGATAATTCAATTGTAAACAAACTAATTCAAATGTAAACAAACTATGTACAGGGAGATAATTCAAATGGAAACAAACTGTTTACAGGGAGATAATTCAAATGTAAACAAACTATGTACAGGGAGATAATTCAAATGTAAACAAACTGTGTACAGGGAGATAATTCAAATGTAAACAAACTATGTACAGGGAGATAATTCAAATGTAAACAAACTATTTAATTGGAGATAATTCAAATGTAAACAAACTGATTCAAATGTAAACAAACTATGTACATGGAGATAATTCAAATGTAAACAAACTATGTACATGGAGATAATTCAAATGTAAACAAACTGTACAGGGAGATAATTCAAATGTAAACAAACTATGTACAGGGAGTTAATTTCAATGTTAACAAACTGTGTACAGGGAGATAATTCAAATGTAAACAAACTATATAATTGGAGATAATTCAAATGTAAACAAACTAATTCAAATTTAAACAAACTATGTACATGGAGATAATTCAAATGTAAACAAACTATGTACATGGAGATAATTCAAATGTAAACAAACTGTGTACAGGGAGATAATTCAAATGTAAACAAACTATGTACATGGAGATAATTCAAATGTAAACAACCTGTGTACAGGGAGATAATTCAAGTGTAAACGAACTATGTACATGGAGATAATTCAAATGTAAACAAACTATGTACATGGAGATAATTCAAATGTAAACAAATTATGTACAGGGAGTTAATTTCAATGTAAACAAACTGTTTACAGGGAGATAATTCAAATGTAAACAAACTAATTCAAATGTAAACAAACTATGTACAGGGAGATAATTCAAATGTAAACAAACTGTGTACAAGGAGATAATTCAAATGGAAACAAACTATATACTTGGAGATAATTCAAATGGAAACAAACTAATTCAAATATAAACAAACTATGTACATTGAGATAATTCAAATGTAAACAAACTATATACATGGAGATAATTCAAATCTAAACAAACTATGTACTGGGAGATAATTCAAATGTAAACAAACTAATTCAAATGTAAACAAACTATGTACAGGGAGATAATTCAAATGTTAACAAACTATGTACAGGGAGATAATTTAAATGCAAACAAACTATGTACATGGAGATAATTCAAATGTAAACAAACTATGTACAGGGAGATAATTCAAATGTAAACAAACTATGTACATGGAAATATTTCAAATGTAAACAAACTAATTCAAATGTAAACAAACTATATAATTGGAGATAATTCAAATGTAAACAAACTGTGTACATGGAGATAATGGAAATATAAACAAACTAATTCAAATATAAACAAACTAATTCAAAAGTAAACAAGTAAACAAGTAAACAATTCAAATGTAAACAAACTGTGTACAGGGAGATAGGTCAAATGTAAACAAACTATATAATTGGAGATAATTCAAATGTAAACAAACTAATTCAAATGTAAACAAACTATGTACATGGAGATAATTCAAATGTAAACAAACTAATTCAAATGTAAACAAACTATGTACAGGGAGATTATTCAAATGTAAACACACTATGTCCATGGAGATATTTCAAATGTAAACAAACTATGTACATGGAGATAATTCAAATGTAAACAAACTTATTCAAATGTAAACAAACTATGTACATGGAGATAATTCAAATGTAAACAAACTATGTACAGGGAGATAATTCAAATGTAAACAAACTATGTACATGGAGATAATTCAATTGTAAACAAACTAATTCAAATATAAACAAACTATGTACAGGGAGGTAATTCAAACTTAAACAAACCATGTACAGGGAGATAATTCAAATGTAAACAAACTAATTCAAATGTAAACAAACTATGTATATGGGGATAATTCAAAGGTAAACAAAGTATGTACAGTCAGATAATTCAAATGTAAACAAACTATGTACAGGGAGATAATTCAAATGTAAACAATCTATGTACAGGGAGATAATTCAAATGTAAACAAAGTAATTCAAATGTAAACAAACTATGTACAGGGAGACAATTGAAATGTTAAAAAAACTAATTTACATGTAAACAAACTATGTACAGGGCGTAGGATCTGCGCCTGCCCCCTGTAGGGTTCAGGACGTGCTCTGTCCGTCCCTCGGCCGACCTTGATCAGCCGGTCCCACTCGGTTTGGCGAGTGCGTTGGAGCCTCCTGCCATAACGCACCTCTTGCCAGACATCATCAAAGACCATCTTGATTCAGGTATGTGCAGTACTTCACAATGAATTGTTAAGAAGGTTGTTAATTCTCAATGAATTTATATTTATTTATATTTATTTTCAATGAATTTGTTATTTATGTTTTTGTGTGTACTGTATTTATTGTTAATATATTTATTTATTAGTGTAAGGGGCTGGGGTAGGCTTTGTATACATAGATAATAAGGAGTTTATTTATTTATTTATTAGACAAATATTTATTATAGTGTGTATTTATTAATAAGTGTGTGAGTGTATGTGTATGTGCTTGTGTAACTGTGTTTTTAAACAAAAAGAATGAACTTAACTTATTTTGGGGGATTTTTTAAATGAATTTTTAATGATTTTTTTGTTTATTTTTTTCTTTTTTAAGGTAGAAAAAAATATTGTGTTCCTGTGACAACGTTTCGGCCTGTCTCAGGCCTTCTTCTGGTCGGGCACAGGAAACTTCGATGAAAAATGCTGAAAAGGATGAAGAATGCTGGGTCTGTGAGGATGTTGCCTCTCTGGCAGTCGGAGCAGAAATGAGCTCTGCTCTGCAGCCCCTCACTTTTATACCCTCTGGTGGCCTGCAGCATGTGCCATAGATATACATAAGAAAGGCTAGATGGCTGATGGGAGTTTGGCCGGCGACGTCACTGGTCGGCCATCTTACCTAGGGGGACTTTTCCGGAGCGCTCTATAGTAGTGGATGGAAGGTGAGCGACCTACACAAACAAAAATACACTTAACTTGCTGAATTCTTGATGGATTTAAAAACGGTTTGGTTTATTAAAAGCCTTATTAACGTGGCTATGATTCAGGCCGCGCAGACCTGTTGAAATTGCAGTTTTTCTTTTCAAAAATCGCTGCATAGTTGTGTGAATGTTACATTTGCAAGGCTGCAATCGAGTTTCAATTATTATATAGGTTTCTGTGAGGCCAATAATAATTTTGTGACAACATATTTCGTCAAAATGACAATTTGTGTGGATGCAATTGGATATTAGCTAGCAAAGAAACAAGAGGTTGTGAATGAGACATGTGAGCCACTTGGACTATTACAAAGTAACCTGGACTTAATTCTATACAGGTGGGAAAGGCATAATTACTCCTTCATTTTACATGATTTCCACGCTGTTTCATTAGTGAATTGTATCCTAGATTTAGATTCATTTTAATAGTAACTGGCTAACTTTGTGTTTGCAAAAATACCCCCCTTCAGTGCAAGATGCCACACTTTTGTGCAGCATTTGGATGCTCAAACGAACGTTCCTTCAAAACAAGAGCCCGTGGAATCACCTTTCACTCGTAAGAAATGACTTGAGGGACATATTTAGGATAATTATTGCTAACTTATTGGATTTGTACTTATATAATGCAAGTTATTTTGACCCTGACGTTTAAGAAATGTTTCTACCATTTGTTACATAATAATCATTGAATATTTCTTTTTCACATTTCTTTTAACATGTGACTGTTATTTAGGTTTTCATAATGGCATTCAAGCATAGGCTGCATGAATTACCCCAACAATATCATAATTTAGCTCAGTATTTTTGTCCTTACCATTAATGTTAAAGGTAAGAAGGGTGTAAAATGTTGTCAGTAATTCATACGGTATCTTCTCATGTTTTTAAGGTTTCCCCAAAACGCAGAGAAGAGGCGGCAATGGGAACTTGCTCTTAGAAGGGAAGGTTTTGTTGCATCAAAAAACTGCAAACTGTGCAGCGAACATTTCAGGAGTGAGGATTTTGACAGGACAGGGCAGACTGTCCGGCTTAAGGCTGGTGTTGTGCCAACCATTTTCAACTTCCCTGCTCATCTCCAAAGGGTATATCATTGGCCAACAAGAATATGTGATAAACTTATTGTCACGATTTCTCCAAGTTTAGGAATACATAAAGTGTTGTGCATTAAGGACATTTTAATATTTAACTGTATATTTTAGCCGGTAGCAGCAAGAAGCACTGCTGCCTCTAGAAGAGCAGAAGAAAACCTGCCCATGGACCTGCACCAGGATGAGCCTCCACCTGGGCCCTATTCTACGAAGCAAGTTCAGCCCAGCGAGACAGCCTTGGAGCTACCTCGCTGAACTGAGCGCAGTAGCCGGCGGTCTCGCTACACGGTTCAACGACGCTGGTTATCAACCTCATAAGTGGATCCAGCTTTGCAATGAGCGCGTGCACGCATATAAGGCGGAGCCCGCCGCATCTGACCAATCGCGAACATGGACCAGTCTGGAGCGCCAGAGCAGGGGAGCGAAGGACAACCTACTTCACACAGGAGGAGCAGGAGGTGATCATAGCAGAGTATGAAGAATTAAAACATGTAGTGAAGGGCAAAAGCAGCACCGTCGCCCGTGCAAGAGCACGGAAGGAGAGCTGGCAGAAAATTGCTGACAGTCTCAATGCATAAGTATAGCGTGCAAAAAATCTTTGGTGCCACTATCATCCTGAAATAGCACTGTTCAAGATGCACTTTTACTGTAACATGCACCAGACATGTCTAATTCATTTCCAAGATGAATTTATTCATTTGTTCATTACTACCTTGTTTAAATTTTTTGTGTGATATGTAGCCCACATGAGCCCTACATGTATTCCTGTCACAATTTTAAGACGGGCAATAAAATATTGTCATGGAACAGAAGTTTTTTTTCTTTCAATTCTTTATTCAGCCATTTCAAGTAACAAACAGGCATATTTTGCATTGTACATTCTTCAAAAATCACTCAGCAGCATCACTAACCAATATATAAAACTAAATAATAATAAAAAAGAAAAAAAAAAAAAGATTCATAAACAATTCAATGAAAACATTTACAAGGGGTTCAATTCCTACACAAATCAAGAATTTCTTAAGAGTCTTGAGGCACTTTCTTTTTCAATCTTTTTTAAAGATCGAGAAAATAATTTAAGGTCGTTCTTAAATGCAGCAAAATTGGGAGTAACTTTGAAGAATCTACATTTAGGATATAGAATTTCCTATAATAAACATATTATTATATAAAAAATTCAACAGTTTTATCTTTTACAAAGATTCCAAATTTGATCATATGATACTTAAAAACAAGTATTACGTATTTTGCATTTAGCCATGCATGAATTATTTCCCAAAAAATCTTAATAGCATTGCAATCATGAAACAGATGTTCCTGTGTTTCAATTTCTGTATGACAAAACGTACATTCATTCCTATCTATATTAAATCATCTTCTCAAACCAAACCAAACCAAACTTAACCAAATCAAGTTTGGAGAAAGCCTGAAAAGTGATATTTCTTTTAATAGGAAGAGGAAAGAATTCCTTTGTGATAAGACTTCTCAAAATTTTGTTATTACACTTACGGTCTAATAAATCATATTCACCAATAAAAAGATTGTCAAGTACAGGTGTTACAGCAGAATATTTCAGAGTTTCTCTGATCAAATTAAACAAGGCTACAGGAACAGCTTTTTATCGCTATTGAATACTGTTTGTAAGAACAATTTATTTTGAATTTCAGATTGAAATTGGTATGATTTAATATATTTCCATCTTTATCCATTAAATGTATTACAGCCCAAACACCTTTTTCCATCCAATTTTTATAGAACAGACTTCCTTTTATGCAAGATATATCTGTTGTTCCAAATGATGGCTTTATGTGGGCTGAAATTATGTGTGTAAAGCATTTTCCAATACCGTAATACCTGTAGATGAAAGTCTGATAACTCCATAGGTAATTTTAAGGGGTCAAAATCACATCTCAGTAGAAATTTAAGTCATGGAACAGAAGTGTTAGCATTGAAGATCTTGTTATGGCAATGAGAGTTCTTCATTCCCTTTAACTACCTGTAGCAAGTGTCATGTACTGTGTAGTGACTCTAAATCTGGGTTTCGTTTCAGCACCAATCAAAGTACACAAAAAGATCTTGGGGGGATTATACTCCTGCAGAGGAGCTGGCCCTCTGCGGCCATCAGGTCAGCTCATTGGTCAGTGGGCGGGGTTTTTATTGTCTTCGAGTTCAATCTGGAACCTAACCTGCCCCGGAGCAGGTTAGCCGTTCAGCGTACGTTGCCATGGAGACTCGCCTCGCTCAGGAGTGATCCCGTCTCGTAGAACAGGGAATCCGGAACTTATTCTCAAAGCTACCTCGCTAGGCAGTAATCCTGCTTCGTAGAACAGGGCCCTGATGTTGTGAGTATTTGTACACAACTAGAGCATCATATGGCTTATCATTAAATCATTTATCTCAGTGGTGCCCAGGAAGGGATATGATGGTGTTAGATAGATAGATAGGCTTTATTTCAGACTCAAGGTCCATATGCAAAAAAGGGATAAAAAAATAAAACAGCACAACAACAAGACAACAATAAAAAACATAGACTAACAATTCATTTTAAAAGGCACTTATACCAGTGCCGCCAAAGCTGGGAAGTGCAGCATATGTCACTGTACATAATGTTCACCAGAGCCCTAACTATTTGATTCTCAGAATCAATCAATCGGCAGATGAACCTGGGCATTAAGTTTCTCAGATTTATTGGGTTACTTGAAGAACTCAATATTATTTGGGTTCTTCAATATTATTTGAAGTTGTAATCTGTGTAAAAGGATTAAGAACCACAGGCTGTCACTTGCTCATGGCACTCATACACTTTTATGAATAAGCATGTGCAAACTACAACAAGGTGTAGGGAACCTTTACAATCAGAACTGACATTTTTGTCAAGAGACCCAAAACATAATTTTGCCTTTAGCCAAGCCAATTTATTTAAATCAATTTATTAAAAGAACACTGATTTGGGTTTTATTTTGTAGATTTAAAGAACATAGTATCGTGTTGAACTCAGCACTGATAGGTGAACATGAATTGTTAAAAAGTTACCGCTAATACTGTCCTCATTATTTGGGGCTCGGGCTTTGCAACGAGCCACTCTCCCCATAGCAAAGCTAACTGTGGCGGCCACGAGCCACATGTATTCTTCCGCTTATTTATTTATAGGTTTTTTCTTCATATTCCGCCTGATTTTTCGATTCGTGATCTAGTCCTAGGACTTTGAGAAAACCCCAACAAATTATATATCAAAACGTGCGGCTCGGTCCCGATCGGTGTGCTATGACTTATATAAGGATTTCGCGAAAAAATGGCCGAGTTATTCGCGAAAAACTGCGAAAAAAGTCCCATTGAAAATGAATAGGATTACTCCTGGAACACACCAAAAAATCACTGTTATTCTAAGCACGACGGCGAGCTGCCGTGTCACTTACAGAGCTCATTCAAACGCCAAAACGGTTGTATGTCTCTCTGTTCAGGACTGAAACGGTACGCCCGTAGGGCGTACCGTTTTCAGTCAGCGAGCCCTCAAATCTCCCTTGCGTCGCCCAAAAATCACTTTTTAGAGTGAAGATTTCAAATGAGATTTGAAAAATAGAGGGTGAGAGCAGGCAGTCACCACTCGAAAAATTCGCCGAACAACTTGGCGATAACGGCAAAATGGTACATCTGACCTGAATAATTTTTTCAGAAAAATGGATCTGATACTCTTGTGCCTCATATAAAAGAAAAAGTGAAGCCCTAACTCATTCTGAATTTAAATGAGAACCAGCTGTTTGGTCCAAAGTCGGGCTACTTCTCCCATTGAGGTCCATTCAACCTCCATATCTCTTGCCCAATCTGGACACGCTGTTTGTAAATCGCAATAACTCTGTCATTTCTCACACTATCTTCATAAAAATTACATATTCACTATCCCAAGACTCTCCCGACGCTCACGATATGCTCAGAAATCCCATATCATCTACGGTTTTTGAAATATAAGCAGCTGTTCGACACTGTCAGAAGTCATCATATTGTGATCCTTTAAGACATGCAAAGTGTTGCATCTCCTCGCAGCTGTGCCTGTTACCATGACAACGGAGCCTTAATGATCACTTGGCCTGCTGCCAGGTGCTTCCAGGAGCTCAGCTAATCAAGCCACACAGGACCAAGTAATATACAGAATCAGAACTGTATGTGACTTGCCCTGTAAACTGTAAGCCAAGAGGGCTTACAGTTTACAGGGCAACTAAGCCTCCAAAGACTATGCATATTGGTCAAGGATTAGTAAATACTGAATCCGTATTTATAAACCTTTTTCTGACATGAATAATCAGTAATAACACATTTAAAGACACACTTAAAAATGTTTCACTCATCATTGATAAGCTTATTAGTAAGGGACTAGTAAATAATTTACTCACCATTAATAATCATATTAGTTTAGGTTTAGTATGTTTTCTCATCATTAATAAGCATATTATAAAATGATTTGTTTATGTGATACTCATCATAAATAAGCATTTTAGTGAAGGATTAGTAAATAACAAATTCATCATTAATAAAGCATTTTTCTGACATGAATAATCAGTAATAACTCATTTGTAGACACACTTATAAAGGTGTTACTCATCATTAATCAGCATATGAGTAAAGGATTAGTAAATGTTTAAGTCATCATTAATAATCATATTAGTTAAGCATTAGTATATGTTTTACTCTTCACTAATAAGCATATTAGTAAGGGACCAGTAAATGTTTTACTCAGCATTAATTAGCATATATGTGAAGTATTAGTAAATACTGAATTCATCATTAATAGAGAATTTCTGACATGAATAATCAGTAATAACTCACTTATAGACACACTTATAAATGTGTTACTCATCATTTATCAGTATATTAGGAAAGGATTGGTAAATGTTTTACGTATCATTAACAAGCATATAAGTAAAGGATTAGTGAATACTGAAATCATCATTTATAAAGCCTTTCTCTGGAGTGAATAATCAGCAATAACACATTTATAGACACACTTTTAAATGTTATAGTTATCATTAATAAGCGTTTTAGTAAAGGATCAGTACAAACTATTTACTTCACCCAGAAATGTGATGTGAGGATGTGTTTGGTGACGTCACATCTGGTTTCATAATATTTTGGTTTGGTTTGGTTATATTTGACCTTCGTAAGTCCAGAAACGTGATATTAGGAGGTGTTTGATGACATCAGTGAGCTTCTTTGGCCTTCTGTCTGTGTAACAGACACAGGGAGATGGTGGGGACAGCGAAAAGCGCGCATGTGTGTGTCTGCCTGATATGTTCAACCCTTACACCTGTAATGTTACATCAAATCATAAGGAGGGCCATCATCCTTGCATATATCAAGAGGAGACCTGAAAATCAGATGCCACGTGATGGGCATCTGCCAATCAGGCCACACATTCATCATAGACCAATCCATATCAAGCAACACTGCTACATATGATGTAACTGTTTTAGTTACTAGGATAACAGCTAACAGCCATTAACTGTTGTTTATTAGCTGCAACAGCTGTTGGAGCTAATAAACAACAGCTAATGGCCGTTAGCTGTTGCAGCTAATAGCTGTTAGCTTTAACTACCCAAAGACAATTGTTTCTCTTGTCTAACTCATCACAGACAAATCTATTTCAAGCAGAACTTCTTACGTCAGTATGATGTTCCTTATATAGTTTGTAAAGGCTAACAATATTTTTACAGCTAACAGATAACGTCTAAAAACCTTATGACTATCGCTTTCATTTTAAATTAAACCACTCAGATATGAAATGTATCACTAATATGTGACATGAACCTTGTCAGAAGTAATTTCTAAGAAGTAAACTTCTGAGGAGAGCACATGTCACCAAATATCCCTGAGTAACCATCATGACCACAGGCTAACATGCATTAGCTGCTATTATTTTCAAACATGCAGTCACCTCCTGTTGTCGTCACATCCGCCAGTCTTCTGTGTTTGGTCCATAGAGCATTTAGCCAAGTGAAGCCGTTGGGCAATTAAGGCTGGCAGGATGGATATACGTGATTTCAGAACCTGGCAGATCCGTCTGCTCTGCAAGGTTGACTACCATATCCACTTTGTGCATGTGCCATGGTATATAGTTGTATATGTGTGATATATTGTTTTCTCATCTAGAATATATAGGAAAGTAAGCGAAGTTTAATATGAGAGAGAGAGAGAGTGAGAGAAGGGTCATAAAATCTAAAACATCCCATAATGAGCTCATTGGCAATGCCTATGAACACCAAAATGAATGGATTAATGACTTACCGACGCCATCTACAAATGTGTATCATATTGTTTGGAATACATTTCACTTCAGTTGACCAAGAATTGACAAATGTTGGTATCATGATTAAGTGTTTCTGCTATTTTTGGCTTCATGACATCTTGGTTGGGCTACATTTGAGGTAAGTTTCCCCAGAAATGGGATGTATTAGGGTGCTGGTTTGGCATAGTGGTTGGCAACCACACAACGGTTGCAGCGGCCCGAGCCCCACTCACGATTCCCGCGGGAATTGTCTAGTTATTATTATTATTTTATATATTTTTCCAAAGTCTCTGGCAGCCACTGGAGAGAGGAGAAACAGCCTGAAGAGGAAGGCCTCTGACCACCTGTATGCATTGCCTTCCTGCCCCAAGGCTATAAAGGCCAAACTTGATGCAGCCGTGGCAACAGTGTGGAAACTGCAGCGGGAGAAGAGCAATACCTTGGCGAGGGAGAGGAGGGCAAAGAAAAACATGCATGCATGATTTGGAGTGAATGTTACATGGATTAGAGTGACTGTTTATTTGGAGTGAATGTTACATGGATTAGAGTGACTGTTTATTTGGAGTGAATGTTACATGGATTAGAGTGACTGTTTATTTGGAGTGAATGTTACATGGATTAGAGTGACTGTTTATTTGGAGTGAATGTTACATGGATTAGAGTGACTGTTTATTTGGAGTGAATGTTACATGGATTAGAGTGACTGTTTATTTGGAGTGAATGTTACATGGATTAGAGTGACTGTTTATTTGGAGTCAGTGTTGCATGGTTTAGTGTTACTGTTGGTTTGGAGTGAATCTTGAATTGTTTTGTATTGAATTGTGCGCACCTGTTAATAAAAGAAACATTGATATCATGTTACTGAATGTGTTTATTTAGAAATTAGGGCTGTCACTTTAGTGCATTAATTAGATGAATTAATTACACTGCAAATTAAAGCATTATAAAAATTAATTGCTAGATTAATCACAGGTTAATCATAGCACACAAACATTTTGATATTGTCCAGCTGGAGGACCCGTACATGGCAGTGGCTCATGTCACTTCACACATGCGTCTCTAGTCAAACCAAACAAAGCCCAGGTGACAACAGGAATGGCATATTTAAGACTTAGTCTTATTTTATTTTTGAATTTATTTATCTATATTTGTACTACATTCTTTAATAATGCATCAGGCCTAATTGGTTTGCTGGATGTCCTCGACCTTTTTCTTATTTTGAATTTGATTTATGAAACACACTTAAAGTGTAATTTGAGTTGCCTGATTGAGTTTAGAATTTTCTGGACAAGTTGCCCTGACTTTGGTTTTATTTAGTCACCAATAAAAATGTGGATTTACAAATCTTCACTTCCTAGTGTATTCATTTGATTAGTCCTGCACTACAATTTTATAATATCCTAGAATTCAAATTCTTTATTTGGGGACTTTAAGCAGATATGAGATTAAAATGTGATTAATTAGATTAATTAACTATAAATCCGGTAATTAGATTAATTTTTTTTATCATCTGACAGCACTATTAAAAATGTATTTAATATAGGGGAGAACAGGTAAGATGAACGAACCATTCCCTTGATCTTTAAAACTATACACGAGTTGTCACGAGACCCTAAAATAAGAACACAAACATCATTTCCACCTGGCTGTGGAATTCTTCGACTTTTGTGGTATAATTATTTTTATGCTAAAGCAAATGGACCCAGGTAAACTTATACATTATGCATGTTAGTGATACTCAGTGTATAGAACTATGTGATCATTTGGCAAAAGATCATTTTGAATCATTAAATTAATTAGGTTTTATCAAAACGATGGTCATAGGGCAAGAAGAACCAAAAGCCTTGGGGTAAATTGAACCAATTAATCACAATTCATATAATGTACATACATTATTTGTTCAGTTTAAGTTTAAAATATCATGTGGGTCAACTTACCCCTTTATATCTATTATATGTATTAATTAGAAATATAAAATATCAAACTATTAAATGTTTTACATAAACACGGACGATTTAATTTCACTGTGTGTATGTGTGCAGCTATGGCAGGTAATGCTCTACTATCTACTTTTTTAACTTAATATGAAAGTCCATGGTTTTAATTATCCGTAAACATGCAATAACATAACTACATCTCTGGCGTTTATAACATAACAAACCGTTTAAAAATCGGTTGAAAATTGAGCAAGCTATTGTTAATTAAATAGTACATGCTCCATAGGCATTAATGTTATCTGTGAGCCAGCAGCCCCTAGGTAAGATGGCCGCCGCGTAGCGACGTCAGCCCTCATTGGCTCACAGCGTCTGTAAGCTATCTAGCCTTCCTTATGTATATCTATGGCATGTTCTGTGTGCATGCATGGAGCCTGTGTGTCTGCATGTGGGCTTTGCCCGGGCATGTCCCTCTACATGTATGGAAGCGTATTGCTGCCAATACTAAAATGAAAATGCAAACATGAAAATGAAAATGCAATACACTAAATGCATTTTCAATTCAAGATTGAAGGTGCATTATTTGCGTCAAAATGAAAATTAAATGTCAAATATACCATTATCAATTTCATTTTCATCTACAAGACTGCAAACTGTGTGACATAATTCAAATTTAAATGAAAAAGGGTGTTTGCATTCTCATTTTCAAGAAATGGTCCAGTCAATACATGACATAATTCAAATGAAAATGCAAACATGAAAATGAAAATGCAATACTGACTTAACATTTACATTTCAAGATCAAAGGTGCATTATTTGAGTCAAAATGAAAATTAAATGTCAAATATACCATCATCATTTTCATTTTCATCCTCAAGACTGCAAACTGTGTGACATAATTCAAATTTAAATGAAAAAGGGTGTTTGCATTTTCATTTTCAAGAAATGGTCCAGTCAATACATGACATAATTCAAATGAAAATGCAAACATGAAAATGAAAATGCAATACTGAATTTTCATTAACATTTCAGGATCAATGGTGCATTATTTGAGTCAGAATGAAAATTAAATGTCAAATATACCATTAGCATTTTCATTTTCATCTTCAAGACTGCAAACTGTGTGACATAATTCAAATTTAAATGAAAAAGGGTGTTTGCATTTTCATTTTCAAGAAATGGTCCAGTCAATACATGACATAATTCAAATGAAAATGCAAACATGAAAATGAAAATGCAATACTGACGTAACATTTACATTTCAGGGTCAAAGGTGCGTTAAGTGTGACAAAACTCTAATGAAAATTCAAATGACTCCTTGGTTGTACATCATACTCAACACTAGGTGGCAGTGTGTACATACGGCACTGTCATCAATCCAACAAGTAGCCTACCAAAAGATGAGAAAAGGAAGCGCCAAGTTCTACCGCGAGCGGAAAGAGGACAGGCAGAGAGATGGCAAGTCAGCAACAAAATATGTCATACTTGGGCAGAATCAAACTTTCCATTGAGGAATTGGCTCTTTTGGTAGAGCAGAATGAAATCGCCAAATCAGATGTCTGATAGTGTGTCTCAAATCGCATACTTCCATACTCAAATACTCAAAATTTTGAGTATACTGCGTCAAAATGAAAAACAGTATGCGACGATGGCAGCGGTGAGCTGTGGCTCTGCGCTGACCACAGTGGATGTGACTGCGCTGCACAAATGTAAGTTATAAACACGTGTTGTTTCCACCAAGCACCATACGCTGTTGTCCTTTTGAGTGCATTTTTTTGTGTTCTTTGTTTTTCTTGTTTGTTTTGTGCCACGAATGGTCTGCTATCAGTTATGCTAACGCTAGTTGGACTAGCAGCTATCTCGAATGCTAACGCTAGTTGGGCTAACAGTTGCCGGGGTCCGAGCATTACCCTGAATAATCGAGTAAATAAAATTAACCAGCGGGCTATATCCTGCACAGGGACTATATGATAAGGAGCACCACTCGGACATCTGTGTTTATTGGTGTATTTTAATTGTCGCGGCGCCCCTCGTAGCTCTCGGCTGCCTCAGTCAGCTGCAGATACCTGTAAACACAGGTATCAGTAAAACACCCATACCTGTGACTCTACACCGCTGTTTGTGATGTGGTTAATATGGGATTAATTTTCGCCTTCGCTGTAGAGGATACTGATGTTAGAAGTGTGGGGAGGGCTTTATCGGTCATAAAAACTCGTTAGACACGCAGCTATTAGCTACCTTTAGCTTGGCAGATAGCCTGTGAATAAAGCCAGTATCCGCCACGGAGGTTAATCTGTAGCATATCATGTCATTACTGTCATGTTTCCCCTTCGATGTCTTATCTGTAAGGTTAAATGTTTTGCTCTTTCTAGGGACGGATGAGTAAACCAGGGGCCTGATAGCCTGGAGGGTTGCTGCCTGTTCACGGGGAGGCATAATGCCACGGGTACCTGCTATGAGTAAGTGAAAGCTGAGGTTATAATACAACACGATTGTTATGGTTTGTATTTAACTTTTTGTATAAAATCCTGTACGGGGTTCATTGCAGAAAGGGGGCTGGAGGGGAAATTCACCCCAGCCCTTGTCAGTAAAAAACATGGGTAAACTTTGGTTTGCTGTGATGTGATCAACAAGTGGATTCTGTATGATGTGAGTGTACAGTCATAATTACATAATTCTGTTTTTCTGTACTGTGTTGTCCTGCCTGCACAGAACCCAAAGTGCCCCAAAACCAAAGATGGACCTCCACCTGGTCTTTGGGGTACCAAAAGCTCTCTCCACCACACATCTGGCTCTGGACAGGTGACCATTAAATCGCTGGTTTTGGAGAGGCTGTCCGTGGGGGGTGATGAGGGCACTGCTTGAGGCAGGGGTAGCCACCATCACCAAGGATGCAGAAGCCTGGCAGAGGATACTTCTGCTGGAGGTAAATGGGGCTGTGCTTCAGCACCCTCTTGTTGTGCTGACCTGGAAAGCCCCCAAAAATGTCCTGAAATTTTGTGATCACACACAGCCTGAAACTGAACTGATTAAAAAAATGTAATGAGCAGATAACATGCTCCATGCTGGGCTGATGGCTTCACCCACACATCAATGCTGCCAACAACCTTTCTGAATGCTGCTGATCCAGCCAACCAGGTGAAACCTGCACCCGGTTGAAGTCGGTCCTCTGCTGATGGTCCCTTTGGGTGCCTAGGGGAACCATCAGACCCCCAAAGGACTCCCTGGTGAGGTGAAGTCTGGCCACAGGTCACTCTCCCCATCGAAGAACATCGGCAGGAGTGGCACTAAGCTTACAGTGCAGCCTGGGGTTTGGAGGCTGGGGAAATGCAGCACTAATGTCTTTAAATAAAATTAAATTAATATTAATGGTGGTGTGTTTGTCATATTCTTTGTGGTACATTTAACATGCTGATCTAATACTGATGCTTCAATATTAACCCTTTACTACCAGCTCAACTGCAGAGAATAAGACATAAAGCTTATCTATATCTATGTATTTCATAAATGTATATTCTATTTCTATATATATATATATATATATATATATATATATATATATATATATATATATATGTATGTGTGTATATATATATATGTATATATATACATATATATATATATATGTGTATATATATATATATATATATATATATATATATTTACATATACATATACATATATATATATATATATATATATATATATATATATATATATATATGTATATACATATATACATATATATGTATATATATGTATATATATATATGTATGTATGTATGTATACATTATTTTTTGTTAGTATTTAATGAAATCAAATCAAATTGCCATGCTTTCATATATAAGTCATATTTCATTATAAAATAAAATCGATGATAGGTGGTCCCAGACTGTCATCCTGGAGATTAATTATGAAACATGACTAAAATAATCAGGCATCTCAATCCAATTTGAACAGATTACTCCTAAAATAATGATTAAAAAAAACCTATAACGTTAATGCTGTTAAAAAGTTCAGAGACAACTGTCAAGAGAGCGGGGGAGCTAGAATCCAGTTACCCTTGTCATCTATCACAGATCCTTTCAACCATATAAACGACTTAGAAACTGTTCGGTAAAATCTACTGAAAATCTCCAGGATGACAGTCAGACACCAGAGAAAAGAATCCTGTGTGAGATTTTTGTCACCTATCACAGGTTTGGTTATTTGATCAGAAATGAGAAAATTATCAGAGCTCTCATTGATATTTGACCGGACTGAAAGAAGTAATATGTTAAAAACTTTTTGGACGAACAGCTTTAAATGTGAAGGTCTTTATTAGTTGATTTGACTGTTTTGTTTCACCTCCGTGTCATATTCAATAATAATGTTTCGAAATACGGGACAATATTCATGCTGTTTGGCCGTCGTGAAAAAGTTTTTTTACGTGCTACCCCAGGTGCTCTGAGTATGAAAAATGCACAGAAACATACAAAGGTACATGGAATTAAAATCCAGATGAGCGATCCACTCGGCGTGGCCGCGCGAGACGATCCTTGTGTGAGCGCAGCCAAAACAAATGAAGAGCAGCAACATGAGAGCATTTCCGGTCGTGACGTCATCGTTGGAAAATAAAGTGTATAACGTCTATAAAACCGTAACAGCGGTTTGTGATGAAGCACTAACAAACGGCACCATTTCGGGTCCGTTTGGAGGAAATGGGGGGCTGGGTGAACTCTGGATGACCTATAAAATAATATGTAATAACTTAAAAAACATAGCAGCACAAACGCCAATCTTACAGCACAAACCAGCACAAACGAAGCACTAACGAAATTGACAATTTCCCGAAATTTTGCGTGGGGTGGGGGGCCAGCTTCACGCAGGTGATAGCAGAGTATTCTGCCAAGTTTTCAATCAGCATTGACACCCAGTTGTGGACATCTGATTTGGGGATTTCATTCTGCTCTACCAAAAGAGCCAATTCCTCAATGGAAAGTTTGATTCTGCCCAAGTATGACATATTTTGTTGCTGACTTGCCATCTCTCTGCCTGTCCTCTTTCCGTCATGTAGAACTTGGCGCTTCCTTTTCTCATCTTTTGGTAGGCTACTTGTTGGATTGATGACAGTGCCGTATGTACACACTGCCACCTAGTGTTGAGTATGATGTACAACCAAGGAGTCATTTGAATTTTCATTAGAGTTTTGTCACACTTAACGCACCTTTGACCCTGAAATGTAAATGTTACGTCAGTATTGCATTTTCATTTTCATGTTTGCATTTTCATTTGAATTATGTCATGTATTGACTGGACCATTTCTTGAAAATGAAAATGCAAACACCCTTTTTCATTTAAATTTGAATTATGTCACACAGTTTGCAGTCTTGAAGATGAAAATGAAAATGATAATGGTATATTTGACATTTAATTTTCATTCTGACTCAAATAATACACCTTTGATCTTGAAATGTAAATGTTAAGTCAGTATTGCATTTTCATTTTCATGTTTGCATTTTCATTTGAATTATGTCATGTATTGACTGGACCATTTCTTGAAAATGAAAATGCAAACACCCTTTTTCATTTAAATTTGAATTATGTCACACAGTTTGCAGTCTTGAGGATGAAAATGAAAATGCTAATGGTATATTTGACATTTAATTTTCATTTTGACTCAAATAATGCACCTTTGATCTTGAAATGTAAATGTTAAGTCAGTATTGCATTTTCATTTTCATGTTTGCATTTTCATTTGAATTATGTCATGTATTGACTGGACCATTTCTTGAAAATGAAAATGCAAACACCCTTTTTCATTTACATTTGAATTATGTCACACAGTTTGCAGTCTTGTAGATGAAAATGAAAATGATAATGGTATATTTGACATTTAATTTTCATTTTGACGCAAATAATGCACCTTCAATCTTGAATTGAAAATGCATTTAGTGTATTGCATTTTCATTTTCATGTTTGCATTTTCATTTTAGTATTGGCAGCCATACGCTTCCATATACATGTACTGTTTTTAATGAATTTGGCTTAAGAATGAATTAATTAAATGAATTTTAGAATGTAAATGAATGAATCAAATAAATATAAGTAAATAAATGAATTAAATAATTGTTTTTAACCCTTTAATGTGTTTAAGCTGTTTGTTTTTAAATCTACCTGTTTTTAAAGCTTTCTTTGTACTATAGGAACTGTTTCTCCCTTTAAGAAAGTATAGTCATGTAATTAGATTACTTTAAGAAATGAATCATGTTTGATAAGTTTTTAATCTTTAAATGAGTTTAAGCTGATTGTTTATTGTATAAATATGTTTATTTTGTATGTTTTTTGTGAGATATGAACTGTTTTTTTATCCCCTAATAAATAAAAACTTCTAGTCTCTGTTTTATGTGTATGATTTTAATGTGCTTGTATGAAATTAATGAATTTAACCCCTTAATGAATTTAAAGTGCTTGTATTTGTGTAACTGTATTTGTTTTTAAGGTCTTCTGTTTCCTAATGAACTGTTAATCTAAATGTAAATAAAATAATGAATTAATTAAGTGTTTTTTAATTTATTAAATGAATATGAATTGTTTATTTATGTTTAAACTGTCCCATTTGTAATGTTTTTGTGTGTTATCTTTGCCTTTGTGAATTAAATTCTTGTATATGTGTATTTTAGTGTGTCTATATTTATTAATTGATGGATTTATTTATTATTAAATCTATATATTTATTAATTAATTTGGGGTTATAGATATGGGATTAGGGTTGTCATTAAAGGGTAAATTTTGCATTAAAGGGGAACTTAGGGTTAGATGTGAAAAAGGTGAATGGTTAGGGTTAGGGTAAGCCAATGGGTGACCTTAGATTTAAGAAACAAGTGGGTAGGGTAATTGGGGATATAATTAACATAAAAAGGGAAAACTTAGGATTAGGCATAAAGAAGGTAATTGTTATGGTTACTACTAACAAGGATGGATTACTCAACTTCAATTAGCAGTAACCAACCTTCGAGGAGGAAATATAAAATAATATACTAATTGTTAATTTATGGAGGACACATGCTAAGTGGGCCTGGCCAGGAGTATAACATGGGGTCAAGTCAATGGTGGACTCAGCGTTTTCATGACTAGTTATATTTAATGTTCAAACCAGCTGGTTCCTTAGTTCCCAACAGGTATATCCGACGTCTCTCATACTTCTTCCTGTCTGAGTCTGACCACATGGTGTTTCTGGTTTCTGGCTTTCTGGCTACCACGGGTAGCTGGAGTCCAGCTACCCGTACTGCATCCCAGCCATGCAATACAAAGTGCTTCACCAAAGGGGTGTTGGTCTCTTTCCTGTTTGTAATATTGTATTTGTGTTGGAACATCCTAACTGAGATGGAGTTTTTGGTTTCACCAACATACTGAAGTCCACATTTAGAACAAAATAGAACATATATACACAGTTTGTGGATCTGAGGCTAAAGTTTTGTGTTATCTTAAAGATGGTCTTGTCAGTCCTGTTCTTAATCCTTGTCAACTTCGAAAAGTGGTGGTGCAAGGACAGAGGTTTGGTTTGTGTTAACGATGGTAGTTTAGCTCTAACGAGCAGGTCAGCCAGATTTCGATTCCTCCTGTAGGCCGAGAAGACCTTACAGTTACCAAGCAAACCCTGTTGCACCATCAGGTTTTCAAAGTTGTTTTTCAGTTTAGCCTGAAGCCTACGACTCGGCGTGGAGAACGACGTAATCAGTGGAATCAATTTCCTTTTGTCTTCGTCTTTCTTGTCCAGAAATGTTTTTCTACAATGTCTCAAAAAGGGCCTCGAATAGCCTCGTTTGCGCAACGCCTTGAATAAAGTGAGCACTGCTTCCTTAAAATCAGTTTCCTGCGAGCAAATTCGATGGAATCTGAGGAGCTGTGGCTTCACCAAGCCACGAAAAGTGTGCCTTGGGTGGAAACTGGTCTTAAATAAAAGTGCGTGTGTGTCTGTCGCCTTGAAGTGCACTTTAATGTCCAAAGTCTGTGTGTTACGAAAGTCTGGTCCTTTATAGACAGTTGTTTCCAAGAAGTCAATGGAATTTTGGTTAATTTCGTGTTTAAGTTTAATGGAAGGATCGTGGGAATTTAAAATGGCCACAAACGTATCAAATTCCTCCTTCGATCCAGACCAGATCCCCCAGACATCGTCTAAATATCGCAAATAGTGATCTGGTTTCTTTGAACACTTTTGAAACACCTCTCTTTCCCAATGGGCCATGAATATATTGGCATACGCCGGGGCGAACTTCTTTCCCATGGCGGTGCCTTTAATCTGTAGGTAAAACCGTTCATTGAATAGAAAGTCGTTTCGTGTCAGGTAGGGTAGGTTGAGAAAAGGTTAGATGCTGCCTGCAAGGCAGCATCTGTGCACGGGCACAAGCATTCTATTCAGTTAACTTTATTTCTCCAATCGGCAGCTCTTGGGCTTGAATTGTAGCTGACTCTACTGGGTGGCCCTAAAAATCACAGTCCCTGGCGTGAACTTGGCTGTTTTTATGTCCCCAGGAGACTGGATAGACAACAAATTCCCCCAAAAATACATAACAGAGGTAGGATTAAGATCAAACAAGAAGGACCAAAATTAACAGGGTGAATCTAAAAATTATTAAATATAAAAATTAATAAGATAGATCACAATAATCTGAATGGCAGCCCTTTTAATTTTGAAGCTTGGTTTAAGAAAAATTATAAATTGACCTGAAACCACAACAAGTGAACAATATATGAATGAGATATTTTAGTTTTACATCAGAATTTGTATCACCTGGACCAGGTACGCGGAGTACTTCCCCCCAAAGCTGGAATGCTCCACGTCATCGGCTGAGTACCTGTTGCTATTCAGACGCCGTGGCAGGAGAAGGAAGCGGGGCCGCAGGGCCGGTGTCCAGACCCGGCTAATGAAGTGGCGATCCCGATGTGCTGTATCCTGGCCGAGCCCTTTTGGAGCTGGTAGTGCGCGGTGCCTGAGACCAGTTCCAGTCCGCGATCCAGACCAAGACACGGCCAGTGCGCCATTGCCGGTGTGGAGCGTCCTCCGATCGTTCATTTCCAGTGCGGGAGCCCGCAAGCCTGCTCTCGCGACCATGTCTTGCGCCTGGTTCCCTGTCGAGTGGATCCCGCCGCCCAGTCCCCGGGGCAGGTCCCAAGCTGGGGCGAAACAGGGACGCGCGCCATCAGGACTGCCCTGCTCAACGCTCGCTCGATTGCGAATAAGTCTTTTTCTCTGAGTGACCTTTTCATCAAGGAGAATTTGGATATAATGTGCCTCACAGAGACTTGGCAGCGGGAAAATGAGTACTTTCATCTGAATGAGCTGTGTCCCCCGAACTGCTCCGTGTTTGGGACGCCTCGGCTCGCGCGCCGTGGAGGAGGACTCGCTTTCGTCTACAGGGACTCTCTCTGCAGCAGATTGATGGACACGAACACGTACAATTCCTTCGAGCTTCAGATGTGTAAGGTTGGAATCACACACTCTTTTCACTGTGTTTTAGTTTACCGACCTCCTGGTTCTGCTCGTTCATTTCTTGATGAGTTTGGTGACTTTTTGACATCTATTAAATTGGAGAATGTGTTAATCCTCGGGGATTTCAATCTCCACATTGACGATCCATCTTGCACAATGGCAGCTGAATTGTTAGCTCTTATGGACTCGTTTAATTTTGTGCAGCACGTTTCTGGAGCCACGCATCAAAAAGGTCACACGTTAGATTTGGTATTTTCTCGGACTGAATATTGACCAACTAATTGTTGAGGATTTTCAAATAAGTGACCACTGCTGTATCCATTTCAACTTATCTTTCCCACTAGTGCCCGAAACTTACAATGTACACACTCAGAGACGCATTATAAATGAAGCAGCAATTAGTCAGTTCTCCGCTTCATTTGACCCTTCTTCTTTTGCAAATTGCGACAGTGTCGAAACATTTATGTCAGGTTTTAATAGCCATTGCCTGTCTGTCTTAAACACTGTTGCTCCTGCTAAAAGCCATCTTGGTACAAATAAAAAACCTTGTCCATGGATAAATGAAGCTATTTGTAGCTGTCGAAGAAGCTGCAGGAAAGTGGAGCGTCTGTGGAAAGCCACAAAATTAGAAGTACATCGACTTCATCTTAAAGAAATGATGATGGAGCTAAATGAAATGATAAAACTAGCTCGATCAGCTTATTTCACTAACCTGGTGTCATGTAACAAGAAAAACCCAAAAGTCCTGTTCGACACTATTGAAAAACTTGTTGCGCCTTCATCTCCACATGTGCCTGTGTATACACAGGAGGACTGTGACAATTTTTTAAACTTTTTTGTGAAAAAAGTGCAAGACATTAGGGCCAGTATAATTCCTGCTCTAAACAGCTCATGTCCTCTGTCTGAACCTATACAATTGTGGTCCTCTTTCACTCCTGTTAGCCTGCAGGATGTGAAGGCCTTAGTGGGCAACATGAAACCATCATCCAGCCCAGCTGACATTGTACCTACGTCTCTGTTTGTAAAGGTTTTTGATGTAATTGGTCCCTGGGTTGTAAAACTGATAAATCTTTCCCTTGATTCTGGCTTGGTCCCCAGCTACTTCAAACATGCTGTGGTGAATCCTATTCTTAAAAAGCCAAATCTCGATCCTGTGGAGCCAAGAAATTATAGGCCCATATCTAAACTTCCCTTTGCCTCTAAGATCTTGGAGAAAGTAGTGGCTGAACAGCTCACTTCATTCTTGGAAGAAAATGACTTTCATGATAAATTTCAGTCAGGATTTCGAAAAATGCACTCCACTGAAACTGCCCTGTTGAGGGTTTCCAGTGATGTAATGATGGCTGCGGACTCTGGTCGCTACACAGTTTTGGTGTTATTGGATTTAACATCTGCATTCGACACTATAGACCACGATACATTGATTGATCGACTTAAATCAGAGATAGGTTTTTCCGGGGCTGTCCTCCAATGGTTTTCATCATATATAAAAGGGAGGACTTTTAATGTTGAGGTCAACAACATAATGTCCAGTATGTCCAGTTTGTCTTGTGGAGTGGCCCAAGGTTCTGTTTTGGGGCCTGTTTTGTTCTTGTTATACCTGATGCCCCTTGGTCGACTTATTCGTGGTTTTGAAAATGTGTCCTATCACTTTTATGCTGATGATGTTCAATTGTACTGCTCTTTCAATGACTCAGAGTTTCATTATTTATCTGTGTTATTGGATTGTGTGTCCTGCATTAAAAACTGGCTCTCCTCAAATTACCTTCAGATAAATTCTGACAAAACAGAAACTCTGATCATTGCTCCTGATAAAAAGATTCCCCTGATAAAAAACCACCTTGGTGCTCTGGGCTCGTCTGTGAAAACCAGCCTCAGAAACCTTGGGGTTGTGTTTGATCAGGCCATGTCTTTGGAGGGTCACACCCGACAGCTGACCAAGAACTGTTTTTATCATTTGAGAAATATCTCTAAAGTGAGGAGGTTGCTGCCGAAATCGGATCTCGAAATGGTCATCCATGCATTCATCTCGAGTCGCATTGATTATTGCAACTCTGTGTTCACTTGTTTAAATAAAACAACTCTAAACAGACTTCAGGTTGTGCAGAACTCTGCTGCCAGACTTCTGACAGGTGCAGCTAGAACAGCCCACATCACCCCTGTTTTGTCAGCGCTTCATTGGCTTCCAGTCAAATTTCGTATTGACTTTAAAATCTTGGTCCTGACTTTCCGTGCGTTGCATGGTCAAGCTCCTCAATATATTGCTGACTTGTTGTGTCCGTATTCTTCAGGGCGCTCCCTTCGGTCTTCAGGCCAGAACCTCCTGATGGTCCCTAAAACTCGTTGTAAAACTCGTGGTGACCTGTCCTTCCAGGCTGTAGCTCCCAGACTCTGGAATGAGCTGCCTCTGTCCCTTCGTGTTGTTGACTCTGTGGACTCTTTTAAAAGGCACTTGAAAGCATTGTTATTTAGGAAAGCTTTTGGATGATGTTTGTTTTTTGTTTTTGGCATTTTATTTTTTCAGCCCTTTTTAAGATTGTTTTATTGCACCTATCTATGTACAGCACTTTGTGATTTTTATCTGTGAAAAGCGCTCTACAAATAAATTTTACTTACTTACTTACTTTTTACTAGAATAGGTTCAGATCAGGCGTGCCATCCCTAGAATAGGTTCAGATCAGGCGTGCCATCCCTAGAATAGGTTCAGATCAGGCGTGCCATCCCTAGAATGGGTTCAGATTAGGCGTGCCATCCCTAGAATGGGTTAGGTTTAGGCCAGAAGAACAGTGACCTTGGGGTTAGGTTTTAGAGATTGGGGTAGGGGTTATAATAAAAGAAATAAAGAGAACACAAAAGAGTCTGAATTAGCTGCAAATCATAGAGTTAAAGATTCAAACTCAAGCACTCATAAATGAATTGTACATGCACTTTTAACTATTCTGTGTCCTATGTATTTCTGTCAAAAATTCAATTAAATCCAGTTAAATTGTTTTAGACCCTCCTCCCTATTTTTAGTCCTCACTTCAATCCAGTAGACCGTCTTTAAATTAATTAATTTTTTCTCTCTGTCCACTCCACAGGAAGAAACAATTACGGGCGCCAGTTGCGGATCCAGTACATAAGGTAAGTGTAATTTTTTATTTATTTATTTATGTATTATTTTTTGTGAAAAAAGTGCGTAAACAATAATATTATTAATAAAAATAATTTGAAAATTTAAATTAATAATTTAATTTTGGTAAATTCATAGGTTATGAACCGAATTCCTGGAATTTTGATGACTCAAAGGTGGAAGGTCTGCATCTCAGGGTCTCGTTTATTCTATTTCAAAGGGATCACTCCAAAATCTCATAAACACATCTATGTACAAGGAGGAGATTAACCTCTCTACATTCTTAGGACTCTGTTCAACTTCCCTGTCCGCTGTTTGAGTTATGTTTTGGAATTAAAGGTCCAAGTTTAACTGCAAATAAAGAGTTTGCCCTGTAAGGAAAATTATGTTCATAAAAATCCAAATACAAGCAATTTTTGTCATCCATAAAAGGGAAAATAATTCATAAATGAAAGGATAATAAAAGAATCAATCTATAAATAAATAAGTGCTCAAATGAAGAATAAGTGCTATATATCGATAAGGGTGTACTAGTCCTTTAAAAATTCATAAATGAAAAGATAATAAATAAGTCAAAATAAATAAGTGCTTGAATGAAGAATAAGTGCTATGAATAGATGAGGGTGTACTGTTCCTTTAAGATCTATGCTCTGGGGATCAATAATGGGTCAGTATGTTTAGACTCCGCCCCCTCCTCTCCTCCCTTTGAAGCTCTGTCGGCAGTTTCCCGCCGTTGTTAATTGCTATGCTTTTCATTGAGGCCCATTTCTTTTTCATATCCATTTCTCCTCTGGGCAGGACTCCAGTGTGAATTTGCTTCAAGAGCCAAGGCTTTAAAGTTGTTGAGACCACATTTTATAAAATGTTGGTATAGAATTGTGGTTTTATGGTTATATTTGATCCTATGTATATGCTCTTTGACTCTGGTTGTCAGAGTCCTGCCCGTCGAGCCAATGTACCAGAGGCCACATTGTTGGCACTCGATGCCTTAAATAAGGTTAGAGCACTGAGTCCCTATGGGCTCGGTTAAAGGAGACCCCCTCCCCGAGACCCTATTAAGGATGTACGGTCTGAATTTCATCTCCCAGGCCCCCCTCTGCCTTTTGTCCCTGTCCAGAGCAGTGTGTACAAGAATGTCTTTCTTTGTATGATGCGAATTGAGAATTGAAATGAACTGATTGAACTCAATTTTAGAATGGGGCCAAAGTCCAAAAATGTCATCTAAATAACGTAAATAAAGCAAAGGTTTAAGGGGGCATTTTTCAAGAGCCTCAGTTTCCCAGTCCGCCATGTAAATGTCTGCATAAGCCGGAGAATACTTACGGCCCATGGCGCAGCCGCTGACCTGTAGATAATATTTACTATCAAACTCAAAATCATTGCGTGTTAGGGTGATTTCTAAGAGTTTTAATAGGGCTCTATCTGGTCTTTTGGGGTCCGGATGTTTGTTTAGGATGCCCCTGACAGACTGGAGCCCCAGCTCCGTGTCTATATTTGTGTAAAGAGCTTCCACGTCAACAGAAAAAAGGTAAGTATTAGAAGGAACATTTAGAGTCTTCAATTTAGCTACAAAATCATAAGTGTCCTTAACATAACTGGTGTGTAGTTTGGAAAGGGGGTTCAGATGAAAATCGATAAACTCGGCCACGCGATAGGACTCTGAGCCGCAGTCGCTTACGATGGGCCTTCCCGCGGGAATTTTGTGTGGCACAGGCCATGTGTCAGGGGCCTTGTGGATCTTCGGCAGAAGATAAAAGAGACACGGACGAGGCTCGTCAGGGCCGTACAGGTAAGTGAACTGTTTGAAATTAATGTATTTCTTTTGATAGAGATCGGAGATAATTTTTCTGATTATGCCCTGTGTTTCCATCTGCATGGATTTTTCCAGGGGTCTATAATAATCCCGATCGCTCATCTGTCTGTGGGCCTCTGTTAAATATGCGTGGCGGTCCTGGATCACGATCTGACCCCCCTTGTCTGCAGGTTTGATAATAACGTTATCACGATTTTCGAGGACCTTTAGAGCTCGCCTCTGTTCCGCGGTGATGTTGCTTTTGGTACTGCGGGCTATTTTGAAGTCTCTAAAAATTTGTTTATCCGTCTCAATAATCTGTTTAAGTTGTTCGGATAGACCTTCGAGCTCCGGTTCCCAGGTGGAGGGCTCAACAAAAGGCAAGCGATTGATCTCTGTCGTGTCATTGTGATAATAATCGGTCAGCTTTAGTCTACGGTGAAATTTGTGCAGATCGTGGAGGAGCTCCAGTCTGTCGGGGGGTCCGGGCGTGGGAATGAACGTGAGACCTCGCTCTAACACCTCCCTCTCTGGTGTGGACAGGCTGAAGAGGGAGCAGAGAACTGTTATGTTTGAGTCTGGGGCGTGGGCTCGAATGGGCCCCGCCCCATTTACAAGTTTAACTCGCTCAGCCAGTGATTCAGCATGGTTTGGGCAGTCTTTGCCGTCCAGTGTATCGGATCTCGAGGGCTCACCTGGAATAGTAGCGAGTTAATCTCAGGTATGTAAGCATTTCTCTTACTTATTTCATTTCATTTATTTCTTTATTTGAATGGGACAATGCATATTAATGAACAGGCAACAATGCTGTAAATATGCCGGATTTAGCTCAAGGCTAATTTCCATCCGCAGTCCCATGGGGTAAAAACATACCCCATGGATCTGTTTAATTGTTCCAGAATATGTTTTTGCTCCCTCTCCAGCCTGCTAGAGAAATTAATGACTGGGAAGCGGACTCTGGCCTGTGGAAATCTGGATTTGGCAATAGAAAATAATTGTTGTAATTGTTTATCATTTGTTAGAGGCTGCAGCGTGCGGAGGCCATTGTTGAGGCCCATTGAGAGGATGACCTCGCTGAGCTATGGGCGCGGTAGGTTTTTTTCGAATTAACTCTGTAATGTGGTGAATTTGGGCTCCCGGATAACTATCGATTTGTATGTTTTGGTCTGTAAATGGAGGAATGTGAGCTAAATTGGAGTCTCCAATGATGACTACGGGCTTAGTGACCGTGAGGGTCCAGGCTTTGAGCTTCCTGGTGGTCCTGGGGTGGACCCTGGGCTCCCTTCTGGAGAGGAGGTGTTGCTCTACCACACTGTGCTTGGACAGGGGTCAGATTGGGCTGCCGTGTTGTCTCTATAAAGAGATTCAGCCGGGCTCATCATGGTGTTTCCCCCGTCTTTTGTTGTGGGCTTTTCCGGCTCCACCCTCTCGGGTAACCCAGGGTTGCGGCCCTCGGCGTCCGGCAACGACTGCTCGGCCTGGGACCCTTCAAAGTCGATGCCCCCTGCTGAGGAGGCCCCCCTGGGACTGTTATTCAAGCTGTGTTTAGCTTTGTTGGCTGAAGGTTTTTCTTGAAAGTCCAAAGACGAATCTGACCTTGGTGTTTCTAAAAATCGCTGAAATTGGGGACTATGACTCGGAGTCGAAGTTTGTTGGAAATCGAAATTCCTTATCACCCTCCCGAGAATCAAAATGAGGAGGCCAATGTAGGCCGGGGTCCGACTGAGACAGTCGCTCATTTTGGGCCCTGTAGTTGGCTCTGTCTGCTCTAGGGGGGGAGTCAAAGAAGATTTATTATCATCATCATCCCGACAATCATCGAGTTCAGAGTTTTTTGTAAGTGGGAAAGAAGCCCTATGTCTGTTTGATTTAATTTTATTTTGATTTGGAGGATCGAGCGGAGGATCTCCCCGAGGCCGGTTACAGGTAAGTGGATCTTTAGGTAGGTTTTTATGGTTAGTGAGTGCACGTGGGATTCTCTGTGCCTTTGGAGCAGGGTTCAAAACCTGCGCTTGGATCGACAAAACCCTCTGTGTTTTGTTCCCAGATGGAAAGGGAGGAGGAGGGCGGCTCCCGTCCGTGATGGTGTTTGGGGGACCTGGGAGAGACCCCCGCTTCGTCACGGGTGAGCGGCCCCCTGTTTGGTTCCTCTCTGGTGCTGCTAAGGGAGGAAAGTCATACTCCGTGAATTTGTGATCTAACTGGATGGTATTTGTTTGATTTTCAAATCCAGGGGATCTCATCACCAGGTCCTTCAGCGTGCTAATCGAGGATGCTGTCAATTTGGTTTGCGGTACCTCGTCCGGCCCCATTTGAGGGCCCTCTCAAAGGCCTCAAAGTTGACCTGACCCACAAGATCCTGGTTTCAAGAAATGACGTTATCATAGTGTTCCCTCAAAATTAAAAAAAATATTTTTCATCCAGTTTCTGGTGTTATTTTAAACTGCTGTAAATGTGAATTGATTCGGGGACGCGGGTTTGATGAATGTGGTTAATTTTTGAACCTTGCTGACCATGCCTTTAGGAAGGGTGTTTTTGTTTAGGGCATCAGTGATGATTTCTGCGTGGTGTATAGACTGAAGCAGTCTAAAATAGACTTTTGTGGTACCCAGGCCCGCCGTGGCCCCCCCCCCCCCCGGTTTTGGCCCCGATACAGGCTCCAGCGTTGTTGGATCGGGTGGTTCGCGATGATGGTAAGTATTATTTATTAAGGCTATGACGCATTTCTATACTTTGTAGGCAGGTTTAAGGGCACTGACAGGTAAGTTTTAGTTTACTCTGTGTTAGATATTTGAGTCTATAGCCTTGTTGTCCAAAGGGGGCCTGGGAGAGAAAGTCCAAGTCGATTTCAGCTATTGTTGATTTAATGGGTGGGTTTGTTATGGCTGAATAATGGTCAAAAAATAAAAAAATTAAGTGGTTTAAATTACAAGGTTAATTGAAAAATGAAAGTTTAAAGGTGCTTGAAAAAATGGTTTAGAAAAATAATTTAAAAGCTATTGATACTGATAAGATATAAATCAAGTATTAATTAAATACAATTTAAAAAGGAATTAATCTAATATAATATTGCTAATAATACTAAAAGGAGTGATTATGCTGTTGAAATTGGTGAAAGAAAATTTTTTCGAAAATATTCAGTCAAAATCCTACGTTTTGATGTGAATATAAATCCGAATATAGTGACCAAAAAAAGAAAAAGTGGAAGGAAATTTGGAACAAAAATAAAAGAATCAAATTTAAAGTGAGCCATAGACTGTAGCTCCTTTATTATGTTTAGCCAAGATAACTTTGCACTAACCAACAAATTAGGTTTAATTTGCCAAAAGGAAGAGAAGGAAAATATTAGAATTCAAATAGGTCCAATTTCTGTCATGGGGTATAATGTTAGGAATACATTTTGCTAATTAAAATAGATTTAGAATAAAATTGCTACTGTAGTTAAAAAGATAAGATAAGATAAACCTTTATTAGTCCCACAGGGGGAAATTTCAGATTTACAGCAGCAGCAGGATACAAGAAAAACATTAGAAAGATTTACAAATGAAACTATAGGTAATTAGAATAAAATAGAAAAAAGCATAAATACAATTCAATGAAAATAAATGAAGGAGCACGAGCCTTTCAGCAGTATTAACAATATTAACAATATATAAAAGATCTGAATGAGTACAAGTGAAATGAAAATGAAAATAAATGATAGAGCATTCGCCTTTCTGCAATATTAACAGTATTTTACAATATATAAGAAAATCAGTGTATATACAGTATTACAGTAATGGCAATATTATATATTGCGCTAAAAATGTCATAGAGGACAAGCAGAGAATTTGAAAAAACTAGAACAAAGAAGGATGAATTTGGAGCCCTTACAGTAAAAAGATACAGACTATTGCACACTGGAGAGGTTTTTGTTGTAGAGTCTAACAGCTGCAGGAAGGAAGGACCTGCGATACCTCTCTGTCACACACTTCAGGTGGAGCATCCTGTCACTGACAGAGCTCCTCAGTGCAGTGAGTGTGTGTTGGAGGGAGGGAGTGCCTAAGTCCATGATCGCAGACAGTTTGGCTGTAGTCCTCCTCTCCACCACCTCCTCCACAGGCTGGCCTTCTCGAGCTCCTCTCTGTCCCCTGACCTGAAGGCCCTCTTCTTCTCCTTTAGAAGAGCCTTAATGTCAGGGGTGATCCAGGGTTTATTGTTGGAGAAATACCGTATTGTCCTGGTGGGTACGGTATTCTCAACACAGAAGTTTATGTAGTCCGTGATGCTGTCCGTCAAGTTATCGATGTCCTCCCCATGAGTCACTGAATATATCCCACACTGTGATTTCAAAGCAGTCCCTGAAAAAAAGGGGAGAATTAATTAAAATATTGCAATAAAAGAAGAATAAAATTAAACTGATTTAAGAAAGATAGAAAGATATAAGGGTAAGAACCAAAAAGAATTGGGTTTCAGTCCCCCTTCTCTGTTGTTTTACATGGGTTGGGTCATCAGCATATCCAAGGCCCTATTTGGGCTTTTGGCTCCCTCTGGTGGGGAAAAGGTGTAGTGCACTTTTGGCTGAGGATAATTAAAAGACCCTGAGATCAGTGTCGGTATGTAAGTAAAAACACACACATTTATATTAGCAAGGACACACACATGGCAGACAAACAATGCAGTTTAAACTCTGTGTAGTGTTTTGAGCACAAAAAGGTGTTTCAGTTCAACAGTTCACAAGAGTTATTTGGGTATGCAGTTTATAAGGACTTTAAGGAGTTCCTGTTAGGAAGAGCTGATGGCGATCTTTGTGATGTCCTTTTTTGGACATGGAGAGGGGCTTCTACCACATCTCTGTCTGCGGCTTTGTTTGCCATGACCACAGGACCTGAGGTCGGCTGGAGCCGCTGATGTGGCTCCAGCCGAGCAGAAGGAAAGGACGCGGATGAAGACGCTACCTCCATGCGCGGCTTCCACGTGCTCCAAAAAGAGGTTAGGGTAAGGGTCAGGGTTGTAGTATTGGCCCTGCTAGTAGGGTCCAAATTCTGAGCCCGTCCCCTCCCAGAGGAGGCAGGAAGGGCACTGGCCCTCCAGCCCATGGACTGCTGCCCATAACGGTCCCAGTCGGCTAGGATAGGGGAACTGAGCCTTCCAGCCCCATAGGGTGTGGGACGTGTGTGGTCCGTCCCCCGGTCCACCTCAATTACCCAGTCCCACGCGGGTTGGCGGGTACGCTGGCGCCTCCTGCCACAGCGCACCTCCTGCCAAACATCATCGAAGACCATTGTTTTTTTGGTCCTTAATTTATTTTCAATTAATTTATTTATTTATTTTCAATGAATGTATTTTTTATTCATTTTTAATGAATTTATTGTTTATTTATTTATTAATGTCTCTGTCCGGGTTTAGCTTTGTATCACAGTTAATAAGGAGTTTATTTTTGTATTAATTAACTGGGTATGTATTCTCGTGTGTGTATAAAGTTATAAGTGTGTGTGTGAGATTAGACTGTGTTTTAAATGAAGAGAAATGAAATTATTATTTTATGATTTTTTTAGTTCTTTAAGTAGAAAATGTATTGTGTGCCTGTGACAAGGTTTCGGCCTTTATCAGGCCTTCTTCAGGTCGGGCACACAAAATGGAGAAAAGAAAAAAGAAAAAGGAAGAAGAATGGCTGGATGGCTGTGAGGATGTTGCCTCTCTGGCAGTCGGAGCAGAAATGAGCTCTGCTCTGCAGCCGCTCCCTCTTATACCCTCTGGTGGCCTGCAGCATGTGCTGTGTGCAGGAATGGAGCCTGTCTGTCTGCATGTGGGCTTTGCCCAGGCTTGTCCATCTACATGCACTGTTTTACTGAATTTGGCTTAATAAATGAATGAAGTAAATGAATTTGAGTAAATAAATGAACTAATTAATTGTTTTTAACCCCTTAATGCATTTAAACTGCTTGTTTTTATTTAATTATGACTGTTTTTAAAGTTTCCTGTAATAAATTAATTGTTTTTAACTCTTTAATGAACTGAAACTGCTTGTTTTTTTAACTAAATGTGTCTGTTTTTAAGGTTTTCTGTCCCGTAATAAATTGTATATCTGAATTTAAGTTAATAAATAAACTAATGAAGTGTTTTTAAGGTTTTTAATGAATTTAGATTGTTTGTTTAAAATGGTCTTATTTTTTAATGTTTTCTGTCCTGTATTCCCCTTATGAATTAAACTATTTCAAATATGTATGTCAGTGTGTGCATATTAATTAATTAATCAATGTATTTATAGGGTAGGGTAAAGGTTAGGGTAGGTTTATTGTGAAGTATTAGCGTTTAAATTGTGTTTTAATAACTTTCACACTGTGCACAGGCTCGTAAAAACCATCCCTCTGCCCCAAACAAATTGCAGTGATCTTCTTTTTAGTTTGGCCCAGTTTTACCATCGCTGGTATACTGGGCCTTCTTTTTTTGTTTTTTAACCCTTTGAAGCAAATCACATGTGTCAGGGTGTGCTTCAGGTGGCCCAGTGTTACCATCGTTGGTATGCTGGGTCAGCACATGTTCCCATCAGACACACTGGCTGAATCTTAGGCCCCATCCACACGAAGACAAAACGCTTAACAGTTTCCAAAGCGATTGTCATAAAGATGGAGGCGTCTCAGAAAATGTGTGCGTCTATATGAATGCACTCGATATGCATGAAGACGCTGTGAAACACATGCCAGACCTCTTGGGGCGCTGTAACGATATGACGGAAACAAGCTGAAACAGATGAAAAAACAGTGAGCAAGCGCACTTGCAGCAAAAGTTGTAAACAGAGATTGTGATAAAGTGATCATAATGTGTCCTCGATAATTGTTTGTTCAACTCGGTGGTGATTGAGAAGAAGGAGATTTTGCTGCAGCAGGGATAGTAGGGTCACTAGCTTCATCAGCACATATGCTAAACCGTACGCCGCCATTGTTGTTGTCGTTGTTGCCGTGTGTGGCGCATGCATGTCAATGAAGATATGAAACTATGACGTAAGCGTATCTGAAAAGTTACGGAGAGCCAGTAATCACAGAGCTGCGTATACGGCGTTTCAAAATCTTTCCACTCTGGAACCTGGTTTCAAAAATGATCGTTTACAGACCCCCAAAACGCCGTCTTCATATGGATGATACGCAGATTTGGCAAAAAAATGTATGCGTTCAGACCTCGGTTTAGCGTCGTGTGGATGGGGCCTTAATCTCCTCCCTACACCCTGAACCCTGAGCCCTCATTGACTTAAGTCCCTGCACCTTGTCGCGGGGCTCTTCCCATAAACAATATGGCGTAGTCAGACAGGTACGTTTCAGGTTTTTATTGCACCAAACTCCCAACAGTGGAAAAAAATATATACAAGTGACCGAGCAAAAAAACTATTTACAAAACCTATTTACAAAAATGATTAATGGCATTCTGGGTTCTGCTGGGCTTCTTCGCCAACCCCAACTCCAGTTCAAGAAAAAAAGAAAAAACAACAGCAGCACAGTCAATATTTAAACACTCAATCTACTTCACTCAATCTCACTCTGAATCGCCAACTCTCCCACACGGCATGTCCAAAATTGCTGCCTTTTATCTAGTAAGCCCCTCCTAGTAGGCGTGCCACAAAAAGAATTACTTAAACACAACATAAGCAATAACATTTTATCCACACATTCCAAAATTATATATGGCCAATGGAAATATTGTGAAATATTCCCAAACCATTTCCCCCCAATTTATATGCTGTTTCCCAGTCTGCTTTACTGGAAATAAAATGATAATTGGGGCAAAATAAATGTGGGGACCATTTTCCCGCCAAGTGCCCTTTAAAACAGAGGACGTAGGTGCGCCCCTGTTTGGCCGACACTATGTCCGACCGCGGGCAGCAGGGAGGACAACTTGGCATCTCTGGTGAGTGTCATGTAATGTATGAACGTGTGTGTGTGTGTAGAACGACGAGTGTGCACCCTCGTGTGAACTACGATAACTGTGAGTTGTGAATTATTGTGACGATGATGACCGCTGCGGTGAATCAGACTGGGAAGCGAATGTTTGGTGTGTGTTGAGAAAGTGTGTAGCATGTAGCGCGTGTGTGTAGCCCATAGCGTGTGTGTGCGCTCTCAGTGACGGAGCCGCTCCGTCACATCATCCCCCTCCTCCCGGAGATTGACGATGTGCGGCAATCTGCTGAGGTAGTCAGCCACCACATTTGACTTGCCAGCCCGATGGCGAATTTGAAACTTGAATGGTTGAAGGGAGAGGTACCATCGAGTCAGCCGACTGTTGTGGTCCTTCATTGAGTTGATCCATGTGAGGGCCCGGTGGTCTGTCTCCAGGTCAAACTCCTGCCCCAGCAAGTAATAGCGCAGGCTCTCCAAGGCCCACTTAATGGCCAGACCTTCCTTCTCCACTGTGGAGTACCTGGTCTCCCTTGGCTGGAGTTTGCGACTCAGGTACAGGACTGGATGTTCTTCTCCAGCTTCCCCTTGAGCCAGGACTGCTCCAATGCCAACTGCTGAGGCATCCACCTGGACCAGGAATCGTTGGTTGAAATCTGGACTCTTGAGCACTGGTGACGAGCACAGATGATGCTTCAACCGGTCAAAGGCAGCTTGACACTCCTCTGACCAGGTTACCGGGTTCTTCTGGTCCTTCCCTGTCAAGGCTGTGAGAGGAGCTGCAATGGTGGAAAACTGGGGAACAAACCTTCGGTACCATCCGACGAGACCCAGGAAAGACCGCACCTCCTTCTTGGTACGTGGCCGGGGACAGTTTCTGATGGCCTCCACTTTATCCACCTGTGGTCGAACTTCCCCTCTTCCCAAAAGGTATCCCAGGTACCGGGTTTCACGTCTGGCCCACTCACATTTGGCTGGATTCAGTGTCAGCCCTGCTTGTTGGATTTTTCCGAGCACCAGAGAAACATGCTGCAAATGCTCCTCCCAGGTGTTGCTGAAGATCACCACATCATCCAGGTATGCAGCGCTGCAGTGACCACATCCCTGGAGCACTCTGTCCATCAAGCGCTGGAAGGTGGCTGGAGCTCCATGCAAGCCAAAAGGCATCACCTTGAACTGGAAAAGTCCGGCAGGGGTCTGGAACGCGGTGTAGGGTCGGCTTGACTCCTCCAGTGGCACCTGCCAGTACCCTTTGCACAGATCCAAGGTGGTGATGAAAGTGGGCGCAACAATCTTCTCCACCAAGTCATCAACCCGAGGCATGGGGTATGCATCAAACTCAGAGATGGCGTTGAGTTTCCTGAAGTCGATGCATATGCGAAGGGACCCATCTTTCTTGAAGACGATAACCACCGGGCTGCACCACTCTGAGCTGGATGTCTCAATCACCCCGAGCTTCAGCATCTCCTCCACCTCGGTCCGCAATCTCTCCACCAGCTGTTGTGGGACCCGGTATGGACGTTGACGAACTGGGCGTCCATCTTTCAACCGGATCACATGCTCCACCAGGGTTGTCCTGCCTGGATTGGCTGCAAATAACGCGGGATGGTCCTTAAAAACCTGAAGAAGCTGTGCTGCCTGATCAGGTTTCAGGTGTACCAGAACTGGATCTGAAGTCTCCCGGGAGGTCTCTGGTCCAATGTCTGGTTCCTCTTTGTCGTCGACTGTCCTGGCCAGCAACACCCTCCCTGGATCCTTGTCTGGGCGTTCCTTCCATGCTTTCAGGAGATTCACATGGTAGGTTTGTTTACTCCTCTTCTTTTCTGGGTGACAAACCTCATAGGTGACCGGCCCCATTTTCCTGGTGATGGTGTATGGTCCTTGCCATTTTGCTAGCAGTTTATGGCTGGAGGATGGAAGAAGCAACAGGACCTTTTGGCCAGGCTGGAACTTTCGTTTTCTGGCCTGCTGGTCATACCAGAACTTCTGACTCCTCTGGGCTGCTTGGAGGTTGACCTCAGCTGCTTCCTGATACCTGGCAAGACGCTCCCTCATCTCCAGCACAAACTGCATGATCCCCCTGTCCCTGTCGGTGGTGGATGGGGCTTCCCAGCCCTTTCTCAACAGGTCCAGAGGGCCCTGTACATCCCAACCATACAGCAACTCAAATGGGGAAAAACCAGTGGACGCCTGGGGAACCTCACGGTAGGCAAAGAGCAGGAAGGGCAGCCAGCGATCCCAGTCCTTTCCGGTGTCATCCACAAACTTTTGCAGCATTCTCTTCAGGGTCTGGTTGAATCGTTCAACCAGGCCATCAGTCTGTGGATGGTACGGTGTGGTCTTTATTGAAGTGATGCCCAGCTGCCTCTGGAAGAGTTGCATCAACTTGGAGGTGAAGTTCGTCCCCTGGTCCGTCAGGATCTCATCAGGAATGCCCACCCTCGAAAACAACTGCACTAAGGCTCGCAGCACTGCAGGTGTGGTAATTGTCCGAAGTGGAAAAGCCTCGGGGAAGCGGGTAGCATAGTCACACACCACCAAGATGTACTGATGCCCCCCACTGCTTTTCACCAAGGGGCCGACAATGTCCATGGCTATCCTGCGGAAAGGGGTAGAAATGATGGGGAGCGGTTGCATGAAAGCTCTATCTGATTTACGGGCAGTGCATGTTTTCTGACAAACGGGGCATGTGGAACAGTATTGCTGAATGTCTGTGTAGATGGATGGCCAGTAAAACCGAGAGCTTATGCGTAGGTACGTTTTGTGACGACCAAGGTGCCCTGCCCACGGGAGTGTGTGCCCTAGGTGCATGACAAGTGTCCTGCAACTAACAGGAATGACCAAACGTTTGTGATCGTCATGTACAGCAAACAAGATGTCATTTTCTACCACATACTGCTCTTTTCCCACACTTTTCACATAGTCTTCATTTACTGCAATTTCAAACAGGCGTTTCAACGTTTGATCATTTTTCTGTAGCTCAGAAACATTTTCAGGTACAGACCACATACCAGACAATGAATCACCCATTTTCGGCTCTGCCGACTTCAACTTTTTCTCAAAGCGGCGTTGCCTACGGGATTTTTTTAGGCCCTTGGTGCTGCTGTCAAACAGACTACTATCAAAGTCTGGAAGGTACAGAGCAAGCGGGTCATTTGGTTGTGGCTCTGGAGTGTCCCCCTCACACAAACCACTGTCACGGTTTGGGAGTGATTGGACACCAGTTTTTGCCTGGGCTCGGGTAACAACAGGACAAGACATATTGATTTTTTTCTCCCCCCTACTCCCACAGTTTACTTCTGTTGGTTGTTCTTCCAGCAGTAAGTCCGGCAAAGTGGGCAAGTCCCATCCAATAATAGCTGGGACAGGAAGTTTTTCAACAACACAGACATTTAAGAGATATGACTGTTCATCAATAGTGAGAGTTAACTCTGCAGTGGGGTATGGGTGCTTATCCCCATGCACACACACAACATCCTCTTTTCGGTTATAGTCAATTATACTCAATGGTACCAGGTCTTGACGAACAAGCGACATGAAGCTGCCACTGTCCAGTAAAGCAGTAACTTGTTGGCCATTAACAGTCACAGTTTTGTAACGCTGCGGTTTACTCACTCCCTCGGCCTCTTCTGGCCGGGGTGCATAACACGCACCAGTCAGTTTGGCTCTCCGTAGAGGACACAGAGAGGCCTTGTGGCCGGCCTGCTGACAATAATAACAAACAAAGTCCTTACCCGATCTCTGTTGGTGTGGGGCAGAACTGGAGGTACCTGGCAGCTCCTGGGTGGTGGTTTCCCTCCTGGCAGGCCTTGGATGGAGTGGCTGGAGTGGAGCACCTGGCTGGGATGCCTGGAATGGTGACCTTGGGACTGCAGCAGTGGATCGCGGCGCTGGTCCTCCTCTGCGGGCATTGAGGAACTGCAGGGCTAGCTTGGCGGCCTTCTGTCCATTGGTTGGCTCGTGCTCCTTCACCCAGGTCCTCACCTCAGCAGGAAGAACTCGAAGCAGCTGCTCCAAGATAAGGGCCTCCCCGATCTCCTCCTTCGTGTGCTGCTCCGGCCGGATCCAACGTCGATAGAGGCCTCTTAGCTGGTGGTAGGTCTCTGTGGGGTTCTCCCCAGGTGGCACAGTGAGTGAGCGGAACTGCTGTCTGTACGTCTCGGGAGAAATGTCAAATTTTGCCAACAAGGCAGCTTTCAAGTCACTGTAACAATGGGCCCTTTCCTCATCCATTGCACTGTAGGCCTCCAAGGCCTTCCCAGACAGAAGGGGGACGAGTCGGCATGCCCATTCATCCTCTGGCCATCTCCAAGTCCGAGCAATGCGCTCAAAACGTAAAAGATAATTTTCAATGTCCTCACCTATCTGGTACGGTGGAATTTTGGGGTCAGCCTGAGGTCTCCATGCTTGCCTCAGTGGTTCAGGGCCGATGTTGGTGTCTGGTAACTGGAGAGGGGACACACCAGCAGACGTATTCCTCCGAAGCCGGGGTGTCGGTGTTGGCAACCCCAACCTTGGACTGCTCGCAGTTATTGTCTCTGGTGTCACAGCAGCACCTTCAGCTCGAGGTAGAGAAGCCCTCAAACTTCGTAACTCTGCCAGTAGACCCTCCTCTCTCTGACTCTGGGCTGTCAGAAAGTCTCTCATTAGCCCCAGTAGCTCTCCTCCAGAGTTCGTCACTGCTACTGGAGTTGGCCTCACTGGTACATCTTCCTCCTCTGAGGACGATGAAGAAGGAACTGTGTCCCATGCGGTATCAGAGCCAGCAGCTGCTCTATGTTCCTGCTGCCTCAGTTGCTCAGAACGCAGTCCAGTCCGTGTTTTAGGGAGACGAACGACCTTCTTTCGACTAGCCATATCCCACTCCTGACACCATATGTCGCGGGGCTCTTCCCATAAACAATATGGCGTAGTCAGACAGGTACGTTTCAGGGTTTTTATTGCACCAAACTCCCAACAGTGGAAAAAAATATATACAAGTGACCGAGCAAAAAAACTATTTACAAAACCTATTTACAAAAATGATTAATGGCATTCTGGGTTCTGCTGGGCTTCTTCGCCAACCCCAACTCCAGTTCAAGAAAAAAAGAAAAAACAACAGCAGCACAGTCAATATTTAAACACTCAATCTACTTCACTCAATCTCACTCTGAATCGCCAACTCTACGGCATGTCGAAAATTGCTGCCTTTTATCTAGTAAGCCGCTCCTAGTAGGAGTGCCACAAAAAGAAATACATAAACACAACATAAGCAATAACATTTTATCCACACATTCCAAAATTATATATGGCCAATGGAAATATTGTGAAATATTCCCAAACCATTTCCCCCCAATTTATATGCTGTTTCCCAGTCTGCTTTACTGGAAATAAAATGATAATTGGGGCAAAATAAATGTGGGGACCATTTTCCGCCAAGTGCCCTTTAAAACAGAGGACGTGGCGCCCTGTTTGGCCGACACTATGTCCCATCGCGGGCAGCAGGGAGGACAACTTGGCGTCTCTGGTGAGTGTCATGTAATGTATGAACGTGTGTGTGTGTGTGTGTGTGTGCACCCTCGTGTGAACTACGATAACTGTGAGTTGTGAATTATTGTGACGATGATGACCGCTGCGGTGAATCAGACTGGGAAGCGAATGTTTGGTGTGTGTTGAGAAAGTGTGTAGCATGTAGCGCGTGTGTGTAGCCCATAGCGTGTGCGTGCGCTCTCAGTGACGGAGCCGCTCCGTCACAACCTGGAAAGTAAATGGTAAATGGACTTGAGGGTATATAGCGCTTTTCTAGTCTTGGACTACTCAAAGCTGCTTTACACTGCAGGTCACACCTATACATTCACACCCATTCGCTCCCACATTCCCTCCCTGATGGTTCAGAGTTTCTACGTTAGTTATCTCGAACACATTCACACCCTTTCATGCCCATTTACACACCACTGATGCAGCAGTGGGAGCAACTTGGGGTTAAGTGTCTTGCTCAAGGACTCATCGCCATGTGTCGCCCAGAGCTGGGCTTGAACCTGCAACCTCCTGATCACTGACCAAGCGCACCAGCCAACTGCGCCACAGATTTTAGCTTAACCTATTTCAGTTGGGCCCCCGGTTTCAGCTAAAACGGGCCACCCTTTTTATCAGTAACAAACGCACGCATGCACATGTTTGGAAGGAATGGGGCCTATATGTGGCCAATATGTGAAAAGGATGCATCTGCCTAAAAATAATGATAGATCTTTTTAGTAACAATCCACTGAGTTTATCTGCAGTGAGTATGTCAAGCAAGAAGCAAATGAGAGGAAAAGAGAGAGGGACTGAGAGATGGAAGAAGAAGAAAGGTGAAAGCAGAGACAGAAAGTGAGAGAACAGTTGAGGAGGGATTAAGTGAGGAGGAACAAGGACCAGAGAGGAGAAGAGAAAAGGATGATGCAAGGAGGAAGGGGAAGGCCAGAAACATATAATCAGTGGTTAGAGGATAGGATGAAGGGGGCCTTAGAAGAATATAAGGAAGGACAAAGTATGTTGCCATATTGACAGGTGTTTTACGATAAAAATTAATGACTATCCCTTTGCAGCTGGACTGGCCCAACTTACCTGATCGGCTGGCCCATTTTACCTGAAATCTGCTTGTGTAAAAAAGTTGGCACAGCTGACCTATCAAGACCTGTGGCAAAGCTACAAAACTTACAGTTCCACTTCATCCTGGGTGGTGGTCTGAACACAGAACATAGTACATTACCATTGGCCACAAAACTCAAGACAGACCCCCCCAAACACATGAAAAAGCACACGAGGCAAGAAAGAAAAAAACTTGGGACACGGCTTATTACTGGTAATTATACAGGGCTAATACTGACGTGCTAAATCACCTGCAAACAGCACCATGCACAAACAAATCTTGAACATAGTACAAAACCATTAGCTATTAGAACCCCCCTCCACCCAGGCACTCACTCACCTACAAACACGTCACATGCACCAAGGTGTTGTTTGCTGTCTGTATTGTATTTTAATTTTATTTAAGTGCCCTGGGGTGAAGTTTAGCGAGGTTAACTTGTAGCTTTCCTTGACAGGCAACTGGTGTGTATCACAGCCAAATTTCCCCCCCAAATTTGCGCTCACGAAATAGAAAATAAAAGTACATGGCTATTTACTGGCACACAATGCTACTCCTGAGGCGCTGACTGCAATGTTATCAAACATAAGTCATAGCAAGCACCATGATTGTGCTTTTAATACATACATATTTCATCTTCGTCCCAGCCACCCGTCATTCGTTTTAAGTTTATAAAAGTTATAAAAGTACACCGGCTTATGGTTTATTTAGGTTCCCTCCACTATCACTGCTCGGCATTACTAAGTTGTTGTATCAACGTCCTGTTTTTAAAAAACTGCTCAAGTGTGTGAAAAAGTCTAATCATAATTATAAGTCCTTTATAAGATGATGTCCAAATTTATGGCACTATTTGTACCTCGCATTAATACTGCTGCTGTAGCCAGTTTATAAGTGATGCGGTTACCATTTTTAAAATCACATTGTCAACTTGTGGTAACACATTTAAGTTGACATTTAATTGAACTGGCTTACAATGTTGAGTTGCAATCCCCACAACTCATAAAATTAAGTTCAAATGTCAAAACTCATTTTGTTTATTGAAAATAACTTATATAAATAAGTTATGACAACTAATAGAGCTTGTCACTTTTAGTGGGCGGTCTTTCTGGAGCAACGTCGCACATGTATACTGTGTGTCGCAGTTAGAGCAAAGCAACCATGGAGCTGAGCAGCGTACTGAGTGAAGGTCATCTATGTTTTCAGTTAAAGTTGATTATATCAAAAATAGCAATTCAATTAATGCTATGTGGAGGTTTTTATAGTGAAACATTACTTTTACCTTCTGGAAATTTGAGTTTTAAAGTGACACTTCAGATTTAGAAAGCAATTGAGAGACGTGATAATAACCTCCGCCAAGGACGTTATGTTTTTGGGAGAGTTTGTCCATCTGTCCGTCTGTGAACAAAATAACTCAAAAAGTTAGGGATGGATTTGGATGAAATGTTGAGGAAATGTTCAGCATGGGAAAAGGAAGAACTGATTTGATTTTGGTGTTGATTCGGATCAGCGTCTGGTTGAAAAATGTGATTTTTGTGAATAATTACTGAACTTAAATAGATAACATTATGAATTTAATTGCTAATGGTATGTTTTCATGGTCAAGGAATCTAAATATTTAGATAAAATAAAAGTAGGACTAATTTTTATGGTGAAAATCACAATATGGGGGAGGACTGTGGCGCTGGCAGAGGTCTGCGCTCTGTGCTTTTCTACTGTTACTTATGTTGCCAAGCTAGCTTAGTCCAGTTTGAAACAAAGGTTTATACATTTAAGTCGTATGAAATCTTTTCAATAGTGGCTGGGTACCTGTTAAAATTGAGAAGTTCTGGTAAAGACCTAAGAGAAATGTATTGTAAAGGCATCAGGTATTGTTGGTTTAAGATACCTAGCCTAAAGACTCTTTATTTTAATCTCGTTTGACTTTGTCACGTGGGAATGTAAAAACCAAAATGATGGGACTGTTTTTTTAGAAGTGCATTTCAAATGTACATTGAACACTTTGTTATGGAAAGTATCCAGCAGACTTCAGGCAGTTTCAACCAAGGTAAATTTAAATATTGGTGAAGAATATGTACGGTAATGTCAAGTACAAATATCAAATCTTATATTTCATGCACCTGTTAATGTTTAAATAATAAAGAAGGTTTTGATTACAGGAATGGTTTTTGTGTTTTAGAGGGACTGAGTGACAATATGAGTCCAGTTTTCAATTTCTCTAAATTTATGTGTAGTGTAGTGTGCAGAAGATGTATTGTGTGCCCTGATTTATTTCTTTTTGTATTTTTATTCAGCAAACGCAGAGCTTTTCTCTCTGCCACAGTCACCTGACCCTGACGTTGCAGCTTTAAGACAATCCTGCCAGCTTTTATGTGTAAGTACTAAAAGAGTTTGGATTTACAGAGTGACAGTATGTGTGATATTTTTTATGGGTTAGAACTACAGGAGGGCAAGTATTTGATTTACTGAATAATTTATTTAAACCCTGAAAGAGTGGCACATTTTTAAGGTTGTATTTCCTGAGAGTATTATTTAAATATCTATCATGTTCTAAATTAACATGACATAAAGAAGCAGTGCTTGATGTGGTCAGAGATAATGTACAGTACTGCATTTCTTTACAGATGTAACATATTAGAGTTACAGTAAATGTAATATAACAGTCATAGGGATGTTTTCATTAGTGTGGAATTAACTGATTATTAATATGGTTTGATTAAACTTCAAATGCTGTCTTTGGATCGATATAAAAAGTGTGTCTACTGTTCTAAAAGTTGTTGTTAGTTTGTTGATTGAAATAATTGTTTTGTTTTTACCCATGTTTTTAAAATGTATTTTAGAGAGAGTTAAAGGCTTTGAGGTATTTGATCTTCCTCAGAACTCATCCAGAGTTCTTTCTTCCATTGTTTCTTCCATTATTCATTCATGTATTCCTTTGGTTGTCATTTCTTTCAGTATCAGTGTTTGGATGGTGCTGTGATTATGAATGATCATGTATTTAATAATTATATTTGTGTTTTCATGTTTGGCTGGTGTTAAAGGACAATGGGAAATGGATATGGTGATGGAGGAGCCAGGGGAGCTGGGGAGGATGGGAGTTCCTAATTTAATTTAAGATTTTTTGTTTTGTTTGTTTTTTGTTATTGTTGCATGTTTCTTTAATTTTTCTGTATATAAATAAAAAAATGTTAATATTTTCAGTTGGTTGTCTGGTTTAGTTGATTTTAAATGTTTTCATGGCTTTATACCATAGACCATACTACATGAATTCTGGTCCTTCTGGAGTGAACCTCAAGCAGACACTTGACTAACAGCAAGTTTGTAACACTTCTGCATTGTCTCTGATTTTTAGACTGGAGGTTGCTGCTTGGTTTAAACTGTGATTTAAAGTAAGGGCTGCTGTAAAGCTGACTTGGTAACATTGAAGGCACAACATGTTGTAGGGTTTGAGAAAAAGGGTTTAAAAGTTTTGTTAATTGGAAAGATAAAAAGATAAATTGCTAAAGAAAAAATTAGTCTTAATTTTAAGATAAATTGAGAGCTATTTGTCAAAATAGTAATGATGGCAAATCATTTTAAAAGGGAATTAAAAACATTTGTTGTAACATTTGGAATATTAGAAAGTTTATAGTTTGATATGTGTTTATTGTAAGGTAATTGTCTTGTGCAAATTATTAACATTTGAAATAGAATATTCCAATATAAAAGTCTATTTTAAAAGGGTTCAAAGACATTATAAAATGAACCTATAAATGTGATAAAATGTAAGCATTGGGCATGTGAATTAACAAGCAAATGTTAATTTTGCAATACAGAAAAAAAGGGAATATGTATTTCTTTGTCTAGGTTTCTATCTAATAATTTAGAGAAATATTTGCAGGCACTTGTCTAATGTAAATTGCCATAATATAGTATTGTAAGAAAAGGCTTACAAGAAATGGATTTATTTTTTTCTGTGCTGAAATGAAGGCTTTTTGGACTTGAGCTTATATTGTGCTTGACTACTCAAAGCTGCTTTAGACACAGGTCACACCTACCCATTCACACCCATTCACTCTCACATTCACTCACTGATGGTTCAGAGTTTCTATGTTAGTTATCCATCAGTATTTCTAACACTTTCACGCCCTTTCATGCCCATTTACAATCCACTGACGCAGCAGTGGGAGCAACTTGGGGTTAAGTGTCTTGCTCAAGGACACATGGCCATGTGTCACCGAGCTGGGACCTGCAACCTCCCGATCACTGACCAAGCGCACTATCCAACTGCGCCACCGACGCCCCAAAAGAGTCTTGAAAGAGTTATTGACGTTTTGGCGTAACATGAATGAGGTAGACAGAGAGAAATCGGGGTTTTAATATACTGAGTGCAAAGGAATGTGTGAGGTGGTTTTCAAACATTGATTTAGGACTCTTGAAAAGGTGGATTTTACAGACATGGGGGAAATGCATGCATGTATTCTGAAAAGTTAAAAAGAATCACATTTTATTGAGAGGCGTGTTGTTTTCTTAAAGGTGCTATGACGAGAATCTATTACCGGCTAAATAAAGACACTGTTACCCATGAGCACGCATGGCGACTGTCGTAATGCTGCGTTCCAGTAACCTCTGAACTGGGAGTGACATCATCTCAGACTTATCGGCGTTCCAGTTGAAGTCTGAAAAAAACATGCCAATCTACCAGGCTATTGTTAGCTGTTGTTAGCACGCCCTGTGTTGTTGTTCACAAATATCACATGAAGAATGTGATTATCACTATGGCAGCATTTTTGTAAATATAAGTCTAACAATACTATGTATACAGCTGATCTAGAGCGACACACCCCAGTCAGAAGTGCAAATAAATGGATTATTACAGGAGCTAAATAACTGTTCACACTGGGGGCATCCATCTTCCATTGTCAACTCGGGGGTGGTGAGGTTTCACCGAGTTCCCAGTAGGAAATTCAGACTTCGGGGGCGTTCCAGTTGCAGTTTCCTACTCGGAACTCAGAAATTCCTACTTCTGACTACAACTTGAACACCAAAAGACATGACCCAAGCCAAAGTGTGTGTTTGTTGTGATGCTAATGAATGCAGCTCGGACCTTCCTCAGAACTCTGCATTGCTTTACAACTTCTTTTTTCAACAACTTACAGGATGCAAAGCCACGAGGTAATGTATCTCTTTCTAGTTACATAGTGGTAGTTTTTGATGTGTGACAATAAACAAATTTTGGAAAACTTAGTATGGTAGTTTTGTAGCCGGCTATATATGGCTACTTACGGCCCGGTGCTCTAAGACGTGTAATAAAAATGATAAAATAATATAAAGGCGCATTTATTACCAAGTGCGTTTTTTAGTTGTAATAAAGTTGCCTGCGTCAAGACGCACAGAGCGCACAGAGACACGGCAGTGGCTTCACACAATTCTCCTCCTCCATCAGCACATCTTCATCAGCTGCTCATATTTATTCTGTAAATAATCTAAGTGTGGGGATTAAATCATCTGACATGGTCAGACTACTTATCCTCATAAATAGAACAGACGGAGTTTCCCAGGAAAAAAATGTGGCCAACAATTAACATTTTTTTATTGGTCGATCAAAACTTAGATTTATAATAATACTGAGGTAGGGAGACTGCTGACTGACGCATGCTCTCAGAAAGTATGTAAAGAAGTCAGTGTGGGTCCTGTTAACATGGAAACATTGCAGATATACTTATGTGTAATGAAGAAGGTGGGTGTTTTGGCACAATGGATGCATGAAGCAGTGACGTGGTGTCATTCTCTGATTTCTGTGAAGTTTGTGATCCACTGCTGCAGCAAACTACTGACATGTCCATTTTATCCATCACTTCATTCACAAACTCCTCCGTTCGTGGGTCACAAAGTTTACTTGATCTCCAACACTGTCCTCTCTGTTTCACATTAACAGCAGCAGCGATGGACAGCCACTCGCTGCCCTTTCTTTTGTTGGAGATTCCTGTGCTGTGAATAAAATACCTTTCCGGCCATCCACCTCATCAATGAGGACTTCAATCTCCGTCTCCGAGAAATTCCTTTTTTTGGTTTTCCTTTCGGTCACCATTGTCACGCGTAAAGTGTGTGAGCGAAAGGCTTATTTATATACCTAAATATTCACGAGGTGCTTTGCATTGACCATTCATGGTGAATTATGGGCATGCGAGGGGCGGGATTTGCAGCATTTCCACGTGCGCACTTCTCCAGGTGGATTCTGATTTATAAATGGAAAATTGCGTGCAGGTGTGCGTGCAAACAGTTTTATAAATCTGAATTTTTTTGTGCGCACGCCATTTCCAGGTTTTTGGCGCACGTACACTTTTAGTAAGGATTCCACACACTCTTTTATAAACGAGACCCCTGGGCATTACAATACATACTTCTGAAGAGCAGCTGTTTAGCCACACAGAGAGGAAGGCAGGAAACACCAAAATAAAACAGGAAACACAAGAGACAAGGGGAACAGGATGTCTAAACCAAAGAACACAAGAGTTGTGAAGTCGTCCACTCATCCACTCACTCTCTATCCCCTCTGTAGTGTAAATGAAATAGTGGACTACATAGAGAATGACCAAACGAGATTTCAGACACTACACTGAACATTTTTGAACGTCATAGCGTCAGTAGATGAGCCGGATAATCCTGTGACGTTTATTTTTTGTATTATTATGTTAATCATTATGTACCTGTTGAATTCTAAAATCTTTGTAACTGCATTTATCCTGGACGTTGTAAGGTGTCTGTAGATAATTTGTTAAAAAAAGAAAATCCCTGTCACGGAAGTGGACGCGTCAAATTTCACGCAAACAAACCGGGAGGATCAGTAGTAAATTTTGAAGCTGTTTTCAGCCGCTAAAAGATGTAAAAGAGCAACAAACAAGTTAAAAATACTTCAACATTTTTTACATTGATAAATCAAAACAGCTCCTAACAGCCTTCTTTCTCTTCTTCTCAAAAACACGACCGCTTTGCATTGTGGTATACGGGGGTAGAATATAGGGTTAATCGTATGTACACTCACTTTGCTGTGCATCCACTATATAGTGCACTACAAAATACTGGGTATTTTGTAGTGCACTATATAGTGGATGAAATTAACTGCTGAGAATTCAAACAACACTACGAAATGGCAAACACACTATATAGAGCACTATATCCATGATAGTGAGCGATTTCAAACACAGCTAAGGAAACAAAAGCTAAATTTATCAGACCTAACCAAACCATGGCAGACAGTAATGATAAAGCTGATGATTGTTTTGATTTGAATTCACGGCTGCTTGGTTGTTATTTTTTGAATCTCTCTGTGCTGCAGTTCCATCTGAATTTTAATGAGCTGAATGGAACCCTGGAAAGTTCTGGATCACGACATCACAGAGCCGGATCTGTGTAAATACTGAGCTCGTAGGCTGAGGACACTTTTCAAAAATGTCCATGAGCATCAGCCGTGAATTACTGCGAACCAGCACAAGAGCTTAAGGTGAGTTACTGATCATTGATCCATGATGGACTTTTATTTCAGAGCCCTCTGTTCAGTCAAACTGAGCCTGTTGGTGTAAAAGTCTGATTTTAAAGGGTTAATCCTCCATTTTGTGTTGGTGAAACTTTCAAAGTAAAAATTAAACTTTCACAAGATCTATGCTATATGTATTCATTCACTTTAGAAGCATGAGTATCTTAATTGTATTTGAATTGATAAGAAATCTTAATTATCCAGAGAATTCACATAGTTCAGAGAACAGACTCATTTGAACTGATTTTTAAATATTTTTCCTCATAACTTAGACAGCTGTTACTTTGATGCCCTGTGTGGGCGAAGTTTGTTGTCTTCAGTTTACTTTGGGACACCAGTAATCTGGATTACCGTAAAATACCAAATAATAGCTGGGTGTTTATTTGTTCAATCTCTAAGCAGATCAGGTGTTAAATTCCTTTCCCACAAAAATCTTGCTTAGCAAAAAATGAAAAATTATGGTTAATGTAGTCAGATTATTTATTTACACTAGTAGAAGTATCAGCTTTACATTTTCACAGAAAGATTACAGTACTGTAGTTATTAGTTATTCAATTTATTGCGATTTTTTAGGTGCTGATGAACAAAAAAATCGATTTAAAAATCGGCAGACAAAGAATCGTGATACTTATGTGAATCGATTTTTTCTCCCAGTCCTAGTAGTTGTACTCTTGTCTTCTCTCTAAACACTCTTAACATTGGTAACGCAACTATGTACCGCTCACTGACGTGACTGGCCTCCTGACGTTAGCAGGAGGCTGTGGCAATATCTTCTTCTTTGGTTTTGTGAAGCCCTAGTCTGTAAGATTCTGGCTGTCTGCTCTCTAGTGACCTCCGTGGACACTGAGTGTTACTGCACTGTTGTGAAACAGAGCGCCTCACACCAACCTGCATTTGTTGACATACAGAGGGAGGAGAAGCTGACAGGATGTCCAGAGAGACAAATAAACCATGTGGACTGTTAAAGTTCAGTCTGATCATGTTTCTATTCAATAGTGAACTGTCAGCTGTGAGCTCAGCGTTAGCATGTGTGTTCTGTAGGCTAACTTTGACTGTTCGCAGACCGCAGACTGTGCTGAGTAAATCACACCGGGCGTTTATTTGGTATTTTACGGTAAGTTATCCTGCAACAGGATGGAGCAAACCAGGGGTTGGGTTAATTCATAAAGAAACAGTTAGACCTTTTTGAACAGGTGAGTCCTCGAGTTTGAAAGAGCCAAGAAACAAACATAATGAAGATTAAATAGAAAACTAACAGAACTGGACTTTTGTGTTACAGGCAGTCCTCACTCTTGTTTTGTCTCTTCTTGCAGATGCCGTTTAAAATAAAGTTTTCCAACCTTTTTAAAAAGGGGCCAACTCCTGACTCCAAACACAAGGACGTCCCCCTCGAGCTGCCCAGCAAATACAAAGAGCCGACGAGGGTGGGCGAGGGCCGCTTTGGGACCGTCTACAAGTGCAGGGTCAAGGATACTTCAGAAGTGGTGGCCATAAAGATCCCCAAAGACGACCAAACCAGCAAAAAAGAGGTAAATATATGTAGTAATTCTTGACCTTATTTCATTGAACTGAGATTGTTCAGTCAGAGGCAGAGTTAGGCTGTGTCTGAAATGTCATACTAACGTACTACTCATACAAAGTGTGACGTCAAAATGAGTATGTAGTGTGTTCACATTAGATAGTATGAAAAGATTGAGCGTGCAAGAAATACCCGAATGTATACTATATCGGAAAAAATGTTAAGTATGCGAGGTGGGCATACTAGTCACACTCAAACGCCCCATAATGCATTGCGCCATGCATTATGGCCCATAGACATTATATACGTGGACGCCTCATTGAGCGCTGAATCATACGTCAGAGGCGCCGCCATATTTGATATGGCAAGAGCAAACTGAGAACATACCTCATTCATGTGTTGCTGTGCAGTCCAAACCAGATTTCATGGAACTACCTCTCTCAGGTAAGACTGAAAAAATACTTTTGATTGTGTTTGGTCATTAAGGCATAATTTTACGAACAGAAATCGCTGACTTTGTGACTAATACCATGAAGCCCCGCGCATGTGGATTCTCGCGGTTCGACCAGCCTCTTAACAGCAAAGAAGACTTTTCTATTTATCTAAATAAAGTACTCTGATGGTTGTTAGCTGCTTCCCAAAGATGAAGAGCAGAGAAAGCAGTGGGAAACAGCTATCAGACGGAGGGGTTTCTGCTCGTATGTCATTTGCTCTGCAGTGAGCACTTCAGATTGGAGGATTTTTACAGGACGTGTTAGACAGAAATAGAGATAGAGCTGATCCTTTAAGTTTTAAGTTTCCGAGCTCGTCTCCATACATTCGCTTTACAGGCTTTTGTAAGGTTTGATAATTCAGTGCTATGCTAAAAAGTGTTTCCTTTTCTGAATGTGAAGGAATCAGCGATGTATTTTGTTTAACACTGTAAGATAATTTCCAATACTTTATCCTGCACTTTAGCCCGTGGGCACCAGGACGTCCTGACTGTGCACCCTGTCCCCTGTCACCCTCACCAGTGACCCTCCACTCCCAGAGGACAGAAAAGCAAAAAAAGGGTTCTTTGTCCTGAATCAAACTTAATTTATTGACGCTTTTACTGCATTTAAGAGCACGATCTGAAAAAGTGTTTTTTTATCAAATGATTTTTTCGTCGTATTCTTCATCTTGTCTCTGTGACCTGCAGCAGAGACAGAGCTGTGAGCTCACCTGTGACCTGCAGCAGAGCTGTGAGCTCACCTGTGACCTGCAGCAGAGCTGTGAGCTCAGCTGTGACCTGCGGCAGAGAGAGCAGTGAGCTCACCTGTGACCTGCAGCAGAGCTGTGAGCTCACCTGTGACCTGCAGCAGAGCTGTGAGCTCAGCTGTGACCTGCAGCAGAGCTGTGAGCTCAGCTGTGACCTGCAGCAGAGAGAACAGTGACCTCACCTGTGACCTGCAGCAGAGCTTTATGCTCACCTGTGACCTGCAGCAGAGCTTTGAGGTCACCTGTGACCTGCAGCAGAGAGAGCTGTGACCTCATCTGTGACCTGCAGCAGAGAAAGCTGTGAGCTCACCTGTGACCTGCAGCAGAGAGAGCTGTGAGCCCACCTGTGACCTGCAACAGAGAGAGCTGTGAGCCCACCTGTGACCTGCAGCAGAGAGAGCTTTGAGCTCACCTGTGACCTGCAGCAGAGCTGTGAGCTCACCTGTGACCTGCAGCAGAGCTTTGAGCACACCTGTGACTTGTAGCAGAGAGAGCTGTGAGCTAAAATTTGACCTGCAGCAGAAGAAGCAGTGAGCTCACTTGTGACCTGCAGTAGATCTGTGAGCTCACCTGTGACCTGCGGCAGAGGTTTGAGCACACCTGTGACCTGCAGCAGAGAGAGAGAGCTGTTAGCTCACCTGTGACCTGTAGTAGAGCTGTGAGCTAACCTGTGACCTGCCGCAGAGAGAACAGTGAGCTCAGCTGTGACCTGCAGCAGATATAGAGCTGTGAGCTCACCTGTGACCTGCAGCAGAGAGAGCTGTGAGCTCACCTGTGACCTCTAGCAGAGCTGTGACCTCACCTATGACCTGTAGCAGAGAGAGGTTTGAGCTCGACTGTGGCCTGCAGTAGAGCTGTGAGCCAACCAGTGACCTGCCGCAGAGAGAACAGTGAGCTCACCTGTGACCTGCAGCAGATATAGAGCTGTAATCTCACCTGTGACCTGCAGGTGAGAGCTGTGAGCTTACCTGTGACCTGCAACAGAGCTCAGAGCTCACCTGTGACCTGCACAGGAGCTGTGAGCTAACCTGTGACCTGCCGCAGAGAGAGCAGTGAGCTCACCTGTAACCTGCAGCAGATATAGAGCTGTGAGCTCACCTGTGACCTGCAGCAGAGAGAGCTCTGAGCTCACCTGTGACCTCTAGCAGAGCTGTGACCTCACCTGTGACCTGCAGCAGAGCTGTAAGCTCACCTATGACCTGTAGCAGAGAGAGGTTTGAGCTCCACTGTGACCTGCAGTAGAGCTGTGAGCCCAACTGTGACCTGCAGCAGAGAGAGGTTTGAGCTCCACTGTGACCTGCAGTAGAGCTGTGAGCTCACCTGTGACCTGCAGCAGAGAGAGCAGTGAGCTCACCTGTGACCTGCAGCAGATATAGAGCTGTGAGCTCACCTGTGACCTGCGGCAGAGAGAGCAGTGAGCTCACCTGTGACCTGCAGCAGATATAGAGCTGTGAGCTCACCTGTGACCTGCGGCAGAGAGAGCTGTGAGCTCACCTGTGACCTGCAGCAGAGGAGTGAGCTCACCTGTGACCTGCAGCAGAGAGAGAGCAGTGAGTTCACCTGTGACCTGCAGCAGAGGAGTGAGCTCACCTGTGACCTGCAGCAGAGAGAGAGCAGTGAGCTCACCTGTGACCTGCAGCAGATATAGAGCTGTGAGCTCACCTGTGACCTGCGGCAGAGAGAGCAGTGAGCTCACCTGTGACCTGCAGCAGATATAGAGCTGTGAGCTCACCTGTGACCTGCGGCAGAGAGAGCTGTGAGCTCACCTGTGACCTGCAGCAGAGGAGTGAGCTCACCTGTGACCTGCAGCAGAGAGAGAGCAGTGAGCTCGACTGTGACCTGCAGCAGATATAGAGCTGTGAGCTCACCTGTGACCTGCGGCAGAGAGAGCAGTGAGCTCACCTGTGACCTGCAGCAGATATAGAGCTGTGAGCTCACCTGTGACCTGCGGCAGAGAGAGCTGTGAGCTCACCTGTGACCTGCAGCAGAGGAGTGAGCTCACCTGTGACCTGCAGCAGAGAGAGAGCAGTGAGTTCACCTGTGTCCTGCAGCAGAGAGAGAGAGCTGTTAGCTCACCTGTGACCTGTAGTAGAGCTGTGAGCTCACCTGTGACCTGCAGCAGAGAAATCAGTGAGCTCACCTGTGACCTGCAGCAGAGCTGTAAACTCACCTATGACCTGTAGCAGAGAGAGGTTTGAGCTCCACTGTGACCTGCAGTAGAGCTGTGAGCCCACCTGTGACCTGCAGCAGAGAGAGCTGTGAGCTCACCTGTGACCTGCAGCAGATAGAGCAGTGAGCTCACCTGTGACCTGCAGCAGATATAGAGCTGTGAGCTCACCTGTGACCTGCAGCAGAGAGAGCAGCGAGCTCACATGTGACCTGCAGCAGAGAGAGAGAGCTGTTAGCTCACCTGTGTCCTGTAGCAGAGCTGTGAGCTCACCTGTGACCTGCAGCAGATCTGTGAGCTCACCTGTGACCGGCAGCAGAGAGAGAGAGCTGTTAGCTCACCTGTGTCCTGTAGCAGAGCTGTTAGCTCAACTGTGACCTGCAGCAGAGCTGTGAGCTCACCTGTGACCTGAAGCATTGAGAGCTTTGAGCTCACCTGTGACATGCAGCAGAGCTGTGAGTTCACCTGTGACCTGCAGCAGTGCTGTGAGTTCACCTGTGACCTACAGCAAAGAGAGCTGTGAGCTCACTTGTGACCTGCAGCAGAGATAGCAGTGAACTCACTTGTGACCTGCAGCGGAGCTATGATCTCAACTGTGACCTGCAGCAGAGGGAGCAGTGGGCTCACCTGTGACCTCCAGCAGAGATAGCAGTGAACTTACCTGTGACCTGCAGCACAGCTGTGACCTCACCTGTTACCTAGAACAGAGAAAGAGCAGAGAGCTCACATGTGACCTGTAGCAGAGCTGTGAGCTCACCTGTGACCTGCATCGGAGCTGTCAGCTCAAGTGTGACCTGCAGCAGACAGAGCTGAGAGCTCACCTGTGACCTGCAGTAGAGAGAGCAGTGAGCTCAAGTTTGACCTGCAGCAGAGCTGTAATCTCACCTGTGACCTACAGGTGAGAGCTGTGAGCTTACCTGTGACCTGCAGCAGAGCTGTGACCTCACCTATTACCTGCAGCAGAAAGAGAGCTGTGAGCTAACCTGTGACCTGCAAGTGAGAGCTGTGAGCTCACCTGTGACCTCTAGCAGAGCTGTGACCTCACTTGTGACCTGCAGCAGAGCTGTGACTTCACCTGTGACTTGCAGCATAGCTGTGAGCTCACCTGTGACTTGTAGCATAACAATGAGCTCACCTGTGACCTGCAGCAGAGCTGTGAGTTCACCTGTGACCTGTAGCAGAGAGAGCTGTGTGCTCACATGTAACCTGCAGCAGAGAGAGAGCTGTGAGCTAACCTGTGACCTGCAAGTGAGAGCTGTGAGCTCACCTGTGACCTCTAGCAGAGCTGTGACCTCACTTGTGACCTGCAGCAGAGCTGTGACTTCACCTGTGACTTGCAGCATAACAATGAGCTCACCTGTGACTTGCAGCAGAGAGAGAAGTGAGCTCACCCGTGACCTGCAGCAGAGCTGTGAGCTCACCCGTGACTTGCAGCAGAGCTGTGAGTTGACCAGTGACCTGCCACTGTGCTTTGAGCTCACCTGTGACCTTCAGAAGAGCTGTGAGTTCACCTGTGACCTACAGCAGAAGAGCTCTGAGCTCACCTATGACCTATAGCAGAGCTAAGACTTCACCTGTGACCTGCAGCAGAGAGAGCTGAGAGCTCACCTGTGACCTGCAGCAGAGCTGTGACTTCACCTGTGACCTGCAGCAGAGGAGTGAGCTCACCTGTGACCTGCAGCAATGCTGTGAGCTCACCTGTGACTTGCAGCAGATCTATAAGCTCACCTGTGACCTCTAGCAAAGCTGTGAGCTCACCTGTGACCTGCAGCAGAGCTGTGAGCTAACCTGTGACTTGCAGCATAACTGTGAGCTCACCTGTGACCTGCAGCAGAGCTTTGAGTTCACCTGTGACCTGCAGCATAGCGGTGAGCTCACCTGTGACCTGCAGCAGAGCGGTGAGCTCACCTGTGACCTTCACTATAGAGAGCTGTGAGCTCACCTGTGACCTGCAGAAATGCTGTGAGCTCACCTGTGACCTGCAGCAGAGCTGAGCTCAACTTTGACTTGCAGCATAGCTGTGAGCTCAGCTGTGACCTGCAGCAGAGAGAACAGTGACCTCACCTGTGACCTGCAGCTGAGCTGATCTCACCTGTGACCTGCAGCAGAGCTGTGAGCTAACCTGTGACTTGCAGCATAACTGTAAGCTCACCTGTGACCCGTAGCAGAGAGAGCTGGGAACTCACCTGTGACCTGCAGCAGAGAGAGCAGTGAGCTCACCCGTGACCTCTAGCAAAGAGGTGAGTGAGCTCACCTGTGACCTGCAGCAGAGCTATGAGCTCACCTGTGACCTGCAGCAAAGCTTTGAGTTTACCTGTGACCTGCAGCAGAGAGAGAGCAGTGAGCTCACCTGTGACCTAGAGCAGAGCTGTGAGCTCTACAGTGACCTGCAGCAAGAGAGAGCTGAGAGCTCACCTGTGACCTGCAGCAGAGCTGTGAGCTCAACTGTGACCTGCATCAGAGCTGTGAGCTCACCTGTAACCTGCAGCAATGCTGTGAGCTCAACTGTGACCTGCAGCAGAGCTGAGCTCACCTGTGACTTGCAGCATAGCTGTGAGCTCACCTGTGGTCTGCAGCAGAGTTGTGAGCTCACCTGTGATACGCAGCGGAGAGAGCAGTGAGCTCACCTGTGACCTACAGCAAAGCTTTGAGTTTACCTGTGACCTGCAGCAGAGAGAGCTGAGAGCTCACCTGTGACCTAGAGCAGAGCTGTGAGCTCTACTGTGACCTGCAGCAGAGCTGTGAGCTCACCTGTGACCTGCAGGAGAGAGAGCTGTGAGCTCACCTGTGACCTGCAGCAGAGCTGTGACTCCACCTGTGACCTGCAGCAGAGCTATGAGCTCACCTGTGACCTACAGCAGAGAGAGCTGTGAGCTCACCTGTGACCTGCAGCAATGCTGTGAGCTCACCTGTGACCTGCAGCAGAGCTGAGCTCACCTGTGACTTGCAGCATAGCTGTGAGCTCACCTGTGATACGCAGCGGAGAGAGCAGTGAGCTCACCTGTGACCTCCAGCAGACCAAAGAGCTCACCTGTGAGTTGAAGAAGAGCTGTTAGTTCACCTGTGACCTGCAGCAGAGCTGTGAGCTCACCTGTGACCTGCAGCAAAGCTTTGAGTTTACCTGTGACCTGCAGCAGAGAGAGCTGAGAGCTCACCTGTGACCTAGAGCAGAGCTGTGAGCTCTACTGTGACCTGCAGCGAGAGAGAGCTGAGAGCTCACCTGTGACCTGCATCAGAGCTGTGAGCTCACATGTGACCTGTAGCAGAGCTGTGAGCTCACCTGTGACCTGCAGCAGAGCTGAGAGCTCACCTGTGACCTAGAGCAGAGCTGTGAGCTCTACTGTGACCTGCAGCAGAGAGAGAGCTGTGAGCTCACCCGTGACCTGCAGCAAAGCTGTGAGCTCATCTGTGACCTGCAGCAAAGCTGTGAGCTCACATGTGACACGCAGCGGAGAGAGCTGTGAGTTTAGCTGTGAGCTCTACTGTGACCTGCAGCAAAGAGAGAGCAGTGATCTCACCTGTGACTTGCAGCAGAGAGAGCTGTGAGCTCACCTGTGACCTGCAGCAAAGCTGTGAGCTCATCTGTGACCTGCAGCAAAGCTGTGAGCTCACCTGTGACCTGCAGCAGAGGTGTGAGCTCACCTGTGACCTGCAGCAGAGCTGTGAGCTCACCTGTGACCTACAGCAGAGAGCTGTGAGCTCACCTGTGACCTTCAGCAAAGCTGTGAGCTCATCTGTGACCTGCAGCACAGCTGTGAGCTCACCTGTGACCTGCAGCAGAGCTGTGAGCTCACCTGTGACCTGCAGCAGAGCTGTGAGCTCACCTGTGACCTACAGCAGAGAGCTGTGAGCTCACCTGTGACCTGCAGCAAAGCTGTGAGCTCATCTGTGACCTGCAGCAGAGCTGTGAGCTCACCTGTGACCTGCAGCAGAGCTGTGAGCTCACCTGTGACCTGCAGCAAATCTGTGAGCTCACCTGTGACTTGCAGCATAGCTGTGAGCTCACCTGTGACTTGTAGCAAAGAGAGCTGTGAGCTCACCTGTGACCTGCAGCAGAGCTGTGACTCACCTTTGACTTGCAGCAAAACAGTGAGCTCACCTTAGACCTAGAGCAGAGCTGTGAGCTGTGAGCTCCCCTTTGACTTGCAGCATAGGTGTGAGCTCAGCTTTGAGCTGCAGCAGATCTTTGAGTTCACCTGTGACCTGCAGCATAGCGGTGAGCTCACCTGTGACCTGCAGCAGAGCTGATCTCACCTTTGCCTTCCAGCATAGCTGTGAGCTCACTTGTGACCTGCAGTAGAGAGAGCAATGATCTCACCTGTGACCTGCAGCAGAGCTGTGAGCTCACCTGTGACCTGCAGCTGAGCTGATCTCACCTGTGACCTGCAGCAGATTTAAGAGCTCACCTGTGACCCGCAGCAGAGAGAGCAGTGAGCTCACCCGTGACCTCTAGCAAAGCTGTTAGCTCACCTGTGACCTGCAGCAAAGAGGTGAGTGAGCTCACCTGTGACCTGCAGCAGAGCTATGAGCTCACCTGTGACCTACAGCAATGCTGTGAGCTCACCTGTGACCTGCAGCAATGCTGTGAGCTCACCTGTGACCTGCAGCAGAGCTGTGAGCTCACCTGTGACCTACAGCAGAGAGAGCAGTGAGCTCACCTGTGACCTGCAACAGAGCTGTGTGCTGACCTTTGACCTGCCGCAAAACCTGTGAGTTCACCTGTGATCTGCAGTAGAGCTGTGAGCTCAGCTGTGACCTGCCGCAGAGAGACAGCTGTGAGCTCACCTGTGACCTGCTACAGAGAGACCTGTGAGCTGACCTGTGACCTGCAGCAGAGCTGTGAGCTCACACGTGACCTTCAGCATAGCTGTGAGCTCACCTGTGACTTGCTGCAGAGAGAGCTGCGAGCTGCCCTTCGACCTGCAGCAGAGCTGAGTTGACCCGTGACCTGCCGCTGTGCTGTGAGCTTACCTGTGACCTGCAGCAGAGCTGTGAGCTCACCTGTGACCTGCAGTCGAGCTGATCTCACCTGTGACCTACAGCAGAGAGAGCTGTGAGCTCACCTGTGACCTGCTGCAGAGAGAGCTGTGAGCTCACCTGTGACCTGCAGCAGAGCTGTGAGTTGACCTGTGACCTGCCGCTGTGCTTTGAGCTCACTTGTGACCTGCAGCAGAGCTGTGATCTCACCTGTGACCTGCAGCAGAGCTGTGAGCTCACCTGTGACCTGCAGCAGAGCAGTGACCTCACCTGTGACCTTCAGCAGAGAGAGCAGTGAGCTGACCTGTGACCTGCCGCTGTGCTGTGAGCTCACTTGTGACCTGCAGCAGAGCTGTGATCTCACCTGTGACTTGCAGCAGAGCTGTGAAGTCACCTGTGACCTGCAGCAGACAGAGCTGCGAGCTCACTTGTGACCTGCAGCAGAGCTGTGATCTCACCTGTGACTTGCAGCAGAGCTGTGAAGTCACCTGTGACCTGCAGCAGACAGAGCTGCGAGCTCACCTGTGACCTGCAGCCGAGCTGATCTCACCTGTGACCTGCAGTCGAGCTGATCTCACCTGTGAACTGCAGCAGAGCTTTGAGCTGACCTGTGATGCACTTTTAAAGCTTTTAACGAGGTTTTGTTCTGATGAACTCTCTCTCAGAGCAGTACTGCGGTGAAGAGATGGAAAATTATACTTTTCCAAACGGAGGCGAAAACCATTGTCAAAGACGAGGGGTTGATAAATTCAGTGTGACCTCTTTTTTGGGGGGCGGTGGGGGTGGGGGTGGGGGAGTTGTTAGTCAAAGGTATCAGGTTGTTGTTGCCTGTAAATAATGTCAAGGAAAAGAAAAAAGAGGCAAGACTGATTGAAGAAAAAGTGATGAAGCAGTTTGCTTATAGATTTAACGTCATTATAACAATGTAGAGTCAACAGGTTTGGGGGCCGTTTGTAAAGTAGCTCATGCAACATTTTCTCACATTTAGCTTCAAAACATGTTCTACCAATTTTCTGATTTTTTTCTGGTGACCTTTTATGACATTTGCAGCAGTATTTGCCATCCCCGACCTTTTATGCTGGTACTTCCTGTTACCTGGAGTGAAAATGTGCTTGTTAGCTAAACATTTAGTTATGTCTGACAGACATATATTTAACACTTAAATTTATATTTAAAAAAAAAAAATTATATATATATATACATATATATATATATATATATATATATATATATATACATATATATATATAAAAACTCTTCTCTCACCCACCCCCCTCTCTCCCCTGGTGGGGGTGGGTGGCTGTTCATCCTCTTCAGCTCGGGTCCTCTACCAGAGGCCTGGGAGCTTGAGGCTCCTGCAGTATCTTAGCTGTTCCTAGGACTGCACTCTTCTGGAGTGAGATGTCTGATGTTTCTCCAGGGATCTGTTGGAGCCACTTCTCCAGTGTGGGGGTCACTGCCCCAAGTGCCCCGATGACCACAGGCACCACTGTTGCCTTCACCTTCCAGGATTTCTCCAGCTCCTCTTTGAGCCCTTGGTATTTCTCTAGTTTCTCGTGTTCCTTTTTCTTGATGTTGCTATCACTTGGGATGACTACATCTATCACAACGGCTTTCCTCTGCTGTTTATCTATGATCACAATGTCCGGTTGGTTGGCCATTACCATTTTGTCGGTCTGTATCTGGAAGTCCCACAGGATCTTGGCTTGGTCATTCTCCATCACCTTGGGAGGTGCTTCCCATTTTGACCTCGGGGTCTCCAGTTTGTACTCTGCACAGATGTTCCTGTACACTATACCGGCTACTTGGTTATGGCGTTCCATGTATGCTTTTCCTGCCAGCATCTTACAGCCTGCTATTAGGTGCTGAACTGTTTCAGGGCCCTCTTTACATAGCCTGCACCTGGGATCTTGCCTTGTGTGGTAGATCTGGGCCTCTATTGCTCTGGTACTCAGGGCCTGTTCTTGTGCCGCCATGATTAGTGCCTCTGTGCTGTCCTTCAGTCCAGCCCTCTCCAGCCATTGGTAGGATTTGTTCATATCAGCCACTTCAGTTATCTGTCAGTGGTACATCCCATGCAGGGGTTTGTCCTCCCATGATGGTTCCTCTGGTTCCTCCTTCCCTGTCAGTTTCCACTGTCTGAGACACTCACTAGGCGCTTCATCTCTTGGGGCCATCTTCCTGACATAGTCATGGAGCTTGGATGTTTCATCTTGGATAGTGGCTCTGATGCTCACTAATCCTCTGCCTCCATCTCTGCGCTTAGTGTATAGCCTCTGGATACTGGACTTGGGGTGGAATCCCCCGTGCATGGTGAGCAACTTCCGAGTTTTAACATCTGCGGCCTGAATGTCCTCCTTTGGCCAGCTTATTACCCCAGCAGGGTATCTGATCACTGGCAGGGCATAGCTGTTAATTGGCCGAACCTTGTTTCTGGGGCAGTTAACAGCTATGCCCTGCCAGTGAGTCAGCTCATTGGCAGAAACAAGGTTCGGGCAATATATCTATATGTACATATATATATTTAACATTACATTTATTTTTAACATTGATATTTACATTAAAAATTATTATTTTGCATTTATATTTATCTTAATATTTAGATTAAGCATTTGTATTTACATTAATATTTAATATCTATATTTAAAATATATATTTTTAGATATTATTTACATGTGACATTTAATATTTACATTTAACTGTTTAAGATATTTTTTAGATGGCAAATATTGCTGTATTTGTCATAAAAGGTCACCTATCCTTTGTTCGTTCATCCCTTTGTACAAAACAGTGCTACTGGAACCTTAATTTTCCTGAAGGAGTTGAACCAAGGGATCAATAAAGTTCTGTTTTATCTGATCTAATCTAATCTATCTGACGACCTCAACTGGGAGCTGACGTCTTGAATTTCGTTATGTGCCCATATATTGACCATTTACAATTCTTGGTTCTTGATTTATAATCACAACAATTTAAGTCACCTAGATTGTTTTTAATGCCTATTTGTTTTCCCAAAAGATGTTGTCTGTATGAATGGATGAATAAAGTGCGTAACGTTGGCAGAAAGGCGCTTTATGAAGTTTGGTCAATTTCATTGCATTAGTTTACAGGGCAGAGCTGCCACATCCAATATGGCGGACATGCTGACGTATCGCTGTAACGGGCCGAGCCGCTCAACGAGGCATCTACGTATAATATGTCTATGTTCTGACCAACTGGACCGACTGGCGTTCAGCTGAAAATCAGCCGCTAGCAAACTTCCCATTTTCAAAATAAATGCATCTTTTATGATCTCCTTTTAGTTCTTTAACGCTTTTGTAAATTGGGCTCTTGTTTAGGAGCCGACCGGAACTTTCTTTGATAGCATAATAGCGTATACGTATACCGAAATGAAATTTGTATAAGTGCGTTTTTTGGCTCAAATGACCACATTTTGGTATTCTACAAGGTGTACAGAGATATTTGATAGCCTGGTGTGCTTCAGATTCAGAGGTTTGAAATGCATCATGGGAAACTTAGAAGTATACTACAGTGTGAGCGGTTGGCATCCTAATCATACTTATAGTATGTAGTATACAGTATATACAGAGTTTGTAGTTTGTAGTACGTTAGTATGCCATTTCAGACACAGCCTTAGATTATCATATTGGAGAAGATGAACGGTGTTTGAAGGCATCAGCCTGCAGTAACCGGTCCATGAAGGAGCAGAAGATGATGGATGGTGGATGAGGAGCTCACATTAAAAGGTCAGTCAAGGGTATTCAACGTAACAGCAGAAACAATAACCATATTTATTTTCTCCAGGCCGCCATGTTGAGACGATTCAGGTGGAACCGCATGGACCTCCACAACGTGGCTTTACTCTGAGACTCCTTCGAGGTGAGCAGTGGCACCGCGCTCGTCTTCAATTGTTACTGCATGAGCTTGGAGGACTACTTGATGAAGACGTACATGGAGCAGATGAAGCTGGAGGACATCAGGACTGTCATCACAGGTCTGTCCACCACATTTACCCCCTCTGTTGAAAAGGTTCAGTCTCTACAACGATCCGTACTTGAAGTTGGCCGAGGCTCTGAAGGCCTTAAAAGAAGTCGAGGTGATCCACGCCAACATAAAGCCAGCTAACATCATGCTGGAGAGGATGAAACGTCCCTGGAAGATCAAGCTGATCGACTTCAGCTCAGCGATGGAGACAGATGCAGCTGAGCAGGGGAGGCAGCTGCAGACGGCCTCCTACAGGTATGAGACCGTATCAGTGTGAGGAAACACAGTGTTTATGTTTCCAAGATCAGTTCTTTGGTTTGTTTCCTTTCTTTAACCCTTGTGCATCCCTAGGGGGTATTTTTTACCTTTTGGACACTCTTTTGTGGATAACTTGGGTTGTGTTGATGTAAATGGCATCAAATTTGGTCAGGTTGTGTATTTTCTGAAGCTTTTTGATATTTCAGCAGTTATTTTTTTTTTAAGTCTTTAATACACTTTAAAAATAAAAAAGTCCCACAGAAGTCCCTAAGGGTATTTTTTATCGCATTGACTCCCATTCAAACCACAGTTTTTTAATACACTGCAATTGCAGAATGATATTTTTATTATTAGTGTTATTTTCATTCCTTGGTGTTGATAACCCTTCAAAATATATATCTTTTTGTTCCACACGAGATAGTGTTATTTTCTCAGATATTGTATATCGAAGACTGAGAGCTCATGACAGCATATTTCCCTTACTGTATAAAATCATGCACTGAAAAGCCAATTCAATAAACATTTACAATTATTTTGATTTGGTTGTGTTCTAGGGATGTCATAGTGTGGTGTGCATGTGTGTGTTGACAAAATTTTGTGTATATGTGTGAATATGGGAGGAGCCAAAATGCAGCCCTCTAATTATGGTCATTTCAATGTAAAATGATAAAATCGTTTTTTTAGTGTTTACAATATAGTTGAAGCTTATGCGGGTATGTGTGTGCATGGGTGTTTTTTTGATTATATGGGGATGTGTTGGTGTGTGGGTGTGTGTGTGCATGTGTGTGTGTGTGGGTGGGTAGGGCAGGGGCTTGGAGGGGGGCAGCTACATGTGCTTACTTTTTCATTCAGGCTAAAAGTTTGACCTCAGCATGTACCCACTCACAGACCCATGTTTACACATGCTCTTTGTCCAATATTAAAAACATATTGCATCTTAAACTTCCTAAGCTGACCCCCAGCGACCCCAAACAACAGCCTGAAAAAGTCTAGCTTTGTCTGCACAAAGATAAACACATTTATATGTGTCCATCAGTTTGGGTCTAATTTCATTCTGCCTGGTCAAGTTGAGCAGACACAGCAACAACACTGCTGAAGTCCTTAACCTCCTTGGACTGGGAGATGAGGAAGACCCTCTGATGAAGACAGCTCAGATGGGGACACAGAGGATGATGTGGACCAGAAGACACAGCATGTGGTCCCTTATTTGGATGGGAGTCAAGGACTAGGATAACTTAGTCCCCCACAAATACAGACATGGCCTGCACCAGCCAGCTGGGAGTCTTTGTCAATCCATCAATCAATCTATCAACCAATCAGTCAATCTATCAATCTATAAACCAATCTATCAATCAATAAATCAATCAATCAATAAACCAATCAATAAATCAATCAATCAGTCTTTATCTTTATAGCACCATTTCATAACAAGCGTTATCTCAAAACACTGTACAATCGAGCAGGCTGAAGACAAACTCTTTGTTTTACGGATACACACATACACACCTGTATAAATATAAAATACACATATTCTCATATTTCCAAAGTCCAACAGGAATCCTTCATGAGCAGCACTCGGCCAACTTAACTACAGGAAGGTCTGCCGGAGGGAGTAGAAGGCGATAATCCGACTCGTTTTTTTGAGACCTGGCTCCCTGACACCCTGAACATAAAAACCAAGTCAGGTAAACTGAAGTTAGAGAGGGCACACCGCTCACTAGCACCGGAGCCCCCCATCAGCCAGAGACCACGATCCGTGCTGGTTAGATTTCACAACTATCAAGACAAACAGCGAGTGATGAACGCCTCATGGGAAATGGGGAAGAGAAACCAGGCACTGAAACACGACAATGCCACTGTGATGATTTTCCAGGATTTTTCGGCTGCTGTCCTTCGTAAACGCAAATGCTTTGACGGAGTAAAGAGGCGTCTGAAGTCGATCGGCGCGGACTACAGGCAACTTTACCCCGCTTCGCTGAAAGTCACTCATCACGGCGTCACCAAGGTGTTCCAGGACCCGGCTGCAGTGGAGCGGTTCATAAAGTCGCTGGAAATCGACTGTGCTGATGGTGTGTGACTGTTGAACAGAGTCAGGTGCAACCTCGCTACTCATTCTCCACTACACAATAAGCTAAGTGGATTATTTTTCATCAGGCCGTGAGTATACAACTGTTGTGGGACAGATCTGCTCCTTTTCTTTTTCCTCTTTACTTTTTCTGTTTCCCTCATGAAGCACACACGGGACAACTTTAAGGTGCAGCCTCGCACCCAAACTGACTGTTCCTTTTGCCGTTAGAGTGCCCTTTCACTCGAACTTCCTTAGGTTAAGAGAAGGACAGTGTTTATATACTACGCCCTTTTTAGGCATGTTGCACCTTAAGTGCATTTACCTTGTTTTATTTGTTAATGTTTTTTTGTTTGCTAGTTCTGTGTCAGTTCCTACTCAGCTCATTTTTCACTACAACAAGTTTGTGTACATGTGGAAGAAATACTCAGGGGTTTTTGTGCTTTATAGTTCATTATGATGTCATCTCTGAAATTATGTACCTGGAATGTAAATGGAGTGCATACACCTGTGAAGCGAAGAAAGGTCTTAACTTATTTGAAAAGGGAAGGGGTTCAAATTGCATTATTGCAGGAAACTCACTTAAATGATAATGAACATTTAAAATTACAGCAAGAAGGATTCAACCAAGTCTTTTTTTCATCATTTTCCTCAAGAAGCAGAGGTGTTGCTATTTTAGTTCGGAAAAATGTACCTTTTAAGCCCCTAGATTGTATAAAGGATATGGGAGGTCGCTATGTGATTGTGAAAGGGGTTCTGTATGGAGAAGAAATTGCAATTCTGAACATGTATTACCCTCCTGGACATCCATGTGATTTCTTAACTAACACCTTTTCTAAATTTGTAAACCTTAATGTCAGGAACTCTTTTATTGGAGGAGACTTTAACTGTCACTTGTGCCCAATTATGGATAAATCTCCTTCCTGTAAAGTGTTACGTTCATCACAGGCTAAGAGTATCACTGCTATATGCGAAGAACTGGACTATGTAGATGTCTGGAGGGCTCAACACCCGGCAGATAAGGAGTTTACATTCTTCTCTAAAGTCCATACCTGTTACACTAGAATAGATTATTTTTTTATGTCAAAAATGTTATTACAATCAGTCACTTCCAGCTCTATAGGAAATATAGTTATATCTGACCATGCCGCTGTTTTCATTCAGTGTGACCTTAAGAACCCAGCTACTCAGAGTAGGCATTGGAGGCTGAACCCTTTCATTTTGAACGACCAGTTCATTTCTCACTTTGTAGAGGAATTTAAATCCTTTTTCCATTAATTCGCCACTGAAGGATTCATCGCTGTTATGGGAAACATCTAAAGCCTACTCTAGAGGTATTATTATATCTTATATGGCAAGTAAGAGGCGAGACAAGCTGAACAAAGGGAAATTTTAGAATCAAAACTTAAGCGTGCCGAGACAGAATACGCTAAACGTCCATCTCTTTTTAAACTTAAGGAGATCACTGCACTTCGTTCTGCCCTAAACTCTCTTTTAACTAAAGAGGCAGAAAGCAAAATCAGATCTGCTAGACAAAAGATTTTTGAACATGGTGACAAAGCAGGGAAATACTTAGCTTATTTAACAAAGCAAAAATCAGATTCCCAAACTATCTCTTCAATTGCTGATGACAATGGTAAACTCTTTTTGATTCAGTAACAATTAACAATACATTTAGGACATTCTATGAAAAACTGTATAAATCTGAGACTCACAGTGATGCTCCAAAGCTAATGGAAGAATTTTTCTCTTCCCTTCAACTTCCTACCCTCTCAGAGGATCACAAGCTCTCCTTAGATGCTCCGATAACTAAAAAAGAGGTTCTAGACACTATAAAAAGATTACAGTCTGGTAAGGCGCCTGGGCCAGACGGGCTCTGTAGTGAGTTCTATAAGGAGTTTCAGAATATATTAGCCGACCCTATATTAGATATGTTTAACGATTCTATTAAAAAAGGTGTTCTACCTGTGTCCTTGAGAGAAGCAAATATATCACTAATTCTAAAAAAGGGTAAACATCCTGAGAACTGCGCCTCTTACAGGCCCATTTCTCTACTAAATGTAGATTTGAAGATCTTTTCCAAAATACTTGCAACAAGACTAGAAAGTGTCCTCCCTTTACTTATTAATGAAGACCAAACCGGCTTCATAAAAGGCCGTCATTCATATGACAACATGCGCAGATTGCTTAACATAATTCAGCTTTTTCAGCAACAGTCAATGCAGGGTGTGGTGCTTTCTCTTGATGCCGAGAAGGCGTTTGACTGTGTTGAGTGGCCCTATCTATTTAATACATTACATAAATTTGGCATGGGTGGAAATTTTATCAGCTGGATCAGGTTACTCTATAATAACCCCCTCTCTGCGGTACTCACCAACAGGTTGCGGTCTTCTAACTTTCACATTCAGAGGGGCACAAGACAGGGCTGCCCGCTCTCGCCGCTTTTATTTGCTTTGGCTATAGAGCCACTCGCTGAAGCAGTTAGGACAAATAAAGACATACATGGTCTGACTATTAAAGGAAGACAGCATAAGATAACTCTTTATGCTGATGATGTCCTGATTGTTCTGCAGAGACCTGAGATCTCCATCCCCGCTTATTGAGGTCATTGATAAGTTTAGTATTTTTTCAGGTTATAAGATCAACTTCGCCAAATCAGAAGCAATGCCGCTGGGCAATGTAACTCAGAACCCTCCAACTCAATCTTCTTTCCCATTTAAATGGTCAACAGGGGGATTTGTATACTTGGGTATACACATAACACCGCATTTTAACCAGATGTATAAAACAAATTTTCTTCCTCTATTTGAGCGCATCAGGCTGGATTTAGAGAGATGGAATTCCCTCCCAATATCCTGGTTAGGCCGTGTTGCTCTCTTGAAAATGAACATCCTACCAAGGTTGTTATACTCAATGCAGATGGTTCCAGTCATCTTCCCACACAAATCTATCCAAAACCTAAATAAGTGGTTTAGTTCTTTCATTTGGGCTAAAAGGAAAGCTCGTCTTAAAATAGCTACATTATGTCTCCCTTCTTCAGAGGGAGGCCTTGACCTCCCTGACATCAGGAAATATCAGCTCAGTGTCCATTTACGTATTATGGCCGACTGGACACGTGGTAAACCTAGATCTCTCTGGCTTGACATAGAAAATTTCATGTCTAAATTCCCCTTACAAAATTTGTTATTCATTAAAAATATTAAATCCTTGAAATCAATCTGCAATAATCCAATCACACTTTCTACTGTTATGGCATGGCGGGCAATCAGGAGATTAGAGAGTAGATCTCAACTCACCTCTGTCTTCACACCCATATGTAATAACCCTGATTTCCTGCCTGGAACAACAGACAATGGTTTTCAGATTTGGTCAAAAAAAGGGATTTCTAAATTGCGAGATTTGCTGGAGGGACACACCCTGATGTCCTTTAGTCAGGTGATTCAAAAATATAACATCTCAAAACAAGACTTCTTTCGCTACTTACAGGTGAGGGACTATATAAAAAGAGACACTACAATTCTTACAAACCAAAACACTTCTAATTCTGAGAGGCAACTCTTTAGGCCACAGCTAGACAGCTCCATAAGAACTTTCTATTGTATGCTAAAAGAGTCTGACACTACAAACACTAATCACCTTAAAGAAACATGAGAACGAGAACTCAATGTTCAGATCACAGATGAGGAGTGGGAAGAAGCCTGGGTGAGTGCTAAGACCCTGAGTGTCTGTAACAGACTTAAAGCAATTCAATTGAAAATACTACACAGGGCCCACATATCTCCCTCACAACGCCATAGGTTTAATGCTGACCTCTCCCCGCTCTGTCCCAAATGTAAAATAGAAACAGGCAGTCTTACTCACTGCTTGTGGTCTTGCAGGAAAATACAACACTTTTGGTATGTTATTGGGAAGGAAATTAATAAGATATTGGCTATTAATGTTGAATGTAACCCATTGTACATGCTTCTAGGGATATCAACAGCCTCCATCCCTGATAAATACAAAGGGAAGCTCTATAAAATGCTTACATTTTGTGCTAGAAAATGCATTCTGTTGAACTGGGTTACAGACAAAATCCCATCTAAAATACATTGGCAAAGGATTATACTGGAATACTTATCGCTTGACTTCCTGACTTGCAGGTTACATGACAAGAAGAATACATTTCATAAGATATGGGAACCATTCATGACATATATGGACCTAGATATCTCTGCTATTCTCGCAAGGGGGTTTGTTTAGACAAAAGTTGGAGATGTACTTAACGGGTACTGGGTATGTATGCATGTATGTATGTTTACATATATAGTCTAAATGTTTTAGTTTATTTTATTATTTATTTATTATTATTTTTCTTTCAAGTACATTCTGTGCTAATCCTGAGTCTTCCATCTGTTGATTTAACTGTGAACCTATGAGCTGAGATGTTTTGTTTTGTTTTGTTCTGTTTTGTGTTTGTTGGACTGTGTATGTTTATTTCTGTCTAAAAATTAATAAACATATACTTCAAAAAACTACAGGAAGGTGTTTCTTTAGAGAGTTTACAGTAACAGTAGCAGGAACAAACCTGTTTAAGACCTGGAGATCTTGAGCAGATCCAGTCTCATGTTGGGTATGTGATCGTAAGAAGGGAGGTGAGCAGAAACAAGTGGACAAAAGCAAGAATTGAAGGTACTGGCAGATCCGTGGGCCAATCATAGACCTGTCCTTGTCATATTTGTCTCTGATGAATAGAATTGTATCAAAGATTAGCCCCTTGAGGCGTGTGATCTTGTTTTCAAGAGGGTCCTCATGTCTATGTGGTTGTAAAGAAATTTACTGTCCATGAAAATCATTACAACCACAGATATAGAAATCAGTCTGATGTTAACATTAAGATCATTAATGAATTTAATCCAGAGAAGACTGACGTTAATTAATATATCAGCATCTAGCTGAACTACCATTAAAATGAGTTATCTGATCTAAAACTGATCATCAAATGATGGCGATTCTGTTGGTGGCTGATGTGAGATAGAGCACATGGTCCACAGCCGCAGGTCATCCATAATTTTTTGTCAAGGTCATACTAATATAACCTTTTGCTGTTTTGTGGGAACAAATATGTATTTACTTTTGTTGATCTCTCTAAAGTTAATATCAAATATCTCTAAAGTCCTGGCATCACACACTATGTGGCCCTTAGGATGGAAAATAATTAATTTGTGTTTTTTTTGTATTTTTTAAAAATCAACATTTTCACAAAACTGGCATATAAGAAGTTAACACTCTGGAACAAAATAAAAATGTGTTATGTTTAGTTACAGCTTAAGTAACTGAGAGTGATTATGTAAAAACAAATGAGTGTTACATTCATATAAACATTTTTTTATGGCAGTTTTTCTTGTCTGATGTGTTTTAACCATAGGGACATATTTGGGTTATTTTATACAACATCTGACCCTGCATGAAAAAAATAACATGCATCCAAATTAATTTAAATGCCAATTTTGACACTCCCAGGCTCTGATAAAATCATTCAAAATAATGACATTTTTAATGAAATTTAATGAAAATATTTCACTTTTTGTGTTTTTCAGTATTTTTAGAAGTGGACTTTTTCACAAAAACTGGCATTGAAGGGGTTAAAACTTTGAAACAACATAAAAATTGTTATATATGGTTACAGCTGAACCTCCTGAAGGTGTCCATGTAAAAAAAAGTGGAATGATACATTTCTTTATTTTTATTTATGGCTGTTTTTCTGAGCTGATAAATTTTACCTTAGGGACTTATTTGGTGCCTTTTATACAAAATGTGACTTTACACAAAAAATAAACATGCATCCAAATTAATTTTTCTACCAATCTTTGACACTCCCAGGCTCTGATAATCACCCAGAACACATGACATTTTTAATGCAGTGGACTAAAAATATTTCACTTTTTGTGTTTTTTTGTAATTTTTAAAAGTGGACTTTTTTCACCAAAACTGGCATTGAAGGGGTTAAAACTTTGAAACAACATAAAAATTTGTTTTGTGTGGTTACAGCTGAACCTCCTGAAGGTGTCCATGTAAAAAAAGTGGAATGATACATTCATTCATTTTTTATTTATGGCTGTTTTTCTGAGCTGATAAATTTTACCTTAGGGACTTATTTGGTGCCTTTGTTAAAGGGATGCACAAGGGTTAAACTGGAGCCCTGCTGCAGTGATGACGTTAGCATCATGCTAGCTCAGTCCATGGTCATTGTTTCCGTGGCTATCTGATTATTGATAAAGAGTTTAGCTCGTCCAAAGATGAAGTCTTTATGGACTGATATATTCAGGATCATGTCTGAGGTCATGAATACTTAAACCAGGGCCTGTGCTCATTGTTCTTGGATCATCTCTGATCTTAAGAGAACTTGTGACATCACAGTGGTAATTTCTGTCGTATTGTCTTTACAGCAGAAACATTACTCCTTACTCTGTGGGAAAACACAACGCTTTCTTCCTCTAAATGTGGTTAGAAAATTTATCTAACACTCTACATTTGAAAGGATAAAGGGTTAAAATATATAATATATAATATTATCTGAATTTATTGAGCTTAAATGCTGCAAAGTATACCCCCGCAGCTTCCACGAGGCGGGGGGGGATGCTTTTCAAATGCCTGTCAAATTTCGTGCGGACTAAATTTCAATAGAGTGGTAGGGGAATTTATTCAAAGATATGCCCAAAGATCAGGACATATATAAAGTCTACTCACCTGCAAAGCAAGCCTGTAAAAAAAATCTATTCCTGTTATTAAGTGGGGGTGTATTTTCAATCGATGTAATCTTTGTCGCTATAAGTGACAAAGCGATTTAAAAACATAAATAATTTGGTCCTAGAAACATTTGTTCTATCTTCAAAGTAAAGTTGTGTAACAACCTGAGTGGACTGTTCACAAAAACTGATTATAAAACCCTGCACTGTGCGTCAGTGAGTAATGAGGAGTCAAACAGCGGAGTCCCGCGGACAGCTCCCGAATAATGACAGTTAAGATCCTCACCTTGACAGCGACTATGACATTTGGGCTCTACAGGGTGATCTGTCACTGCATGAGTGAATAGCCTCATAGAAGTTATGTTTTACAAGTCTTCACGTTATTTACTAACAAAATTCGTTAAGGCAACTAATTTGGTGCTTTTAAGGTCATACCATTAAGTTTACATGGATCCTCACGTTTACGTTAAGGGGCAGACTTAAAATGATACGACGTACATATAAGAATAATATCAAAGCATGTCAATTTATAAAACTTTATTTTAAAGCATAAGCTGTATCAAATAAAATGAGTGCCATCAACTGACTCAACTGGTTAACTAAAATAAATATTGCACAGCAGAAGCTGAAACCGCTTTTCTATTGAAATGCATACGTAATAAAACTCTGTATAAACAAAACGAAAAAATCCCTTCACATGTTTCTGGCTTTCCCCACTCATTCTTTGCTTCACTTTTTACACATTTTGGCTTGTTTGAAGTGTGCAGCAGCTGCATTAAAATCAAAAGTGTGCAGTGTCTCCCCGCAACTTGAAATGCGCATCAGTCTTGTGACTTTGTTCTCCCCCAGGCGACTTCGCTGTGCTGCTTTGATCCGGTTCTGCAGGGAGAAACCTCCCTCTGCTGGCACACTCACGGGGATCACGCAGGCTATCTTGGCCAATTTGGCCCACGCCGGGTAGATTTCGCTGAAATCTCTGATGAGAACTTCGCAGGCTGTAGAGAAGTTTGAGCCTCCATAACCGCAGAGCGCTGTCATCACCGCAATGGCATCTCGTTGCACACTTCGGGCATCAATGAGCGGAGCTGCAGCTGCAGCAGACTTGTCCTCACTTGTAATTTCTTTGCCGAAATGACCAATAATGGTTTGGATGGCTTGTTTTTTTAAATAAAAATGACGTGGAAATTGCCTTTTTTTTTTTATTCAAATTTTGCTTGGAGGGAATATTCAAATAAAAATTGAGCTTGGAGGGAATATTTTTCACACGGACATTTTGACCGGTGGTGTTAAAATATGTCGGACTTCGGCAGATTTTACCGGTCAAAGTCTGGTAATTACCGGATAACGGAAACCCAGACGCAGACACAGAACTGAAGTCTGTCAGGTCTATGAAACATTTCTAAAGTTAAAACTTCATAACTGATGAGTCAATCACAGAGCGTGCTTAGCACTCATTCATCCCAAAGCTATAAAGCTTGTTTAAAGCTCGTTGACTAACTCTCATACTAACTGTCTGAATCTTGTTTTAGGACGCTGGGATTGAATATCAGCCTTACCCGTTCAGATATACGGACTATTCTTCTCTGGAGGAGCTGATAAAGGTCGGTCCAAAGCAGCTTTCACGCTGTACCTTTAAGGACGATGGCGATGGCTTCACTGACTCTTGTTCCTCTCATTTCCAGGCTGAACTGCGTCGTGGAGAGAAAGGGGAGCAGTTTGAGAGCTGCATGGACCTGCTGAAGGCCATGCTGACCATGGACCCCAGCGAGAGAATCAGTCCCATCCAAGTCCTCAACCACCCCTTCATCACCTACACCCCGGCCAGGAAGTGAGTCTGTGTTTCTGTAGTGCTGCTCGGAGCGATCAGGCCTTTAGGGGACTGTTCTTATGAGAAAAAGATTATTTAAGATGTTGATTAGATAAATAGGATATGCTGTGTAACATGTAACAATCCATACAAGAAGAAGTCTTTCCTCAGTGAAGGGCAAACAGACTCAACAAACAGAACATGGGCTCCTTAGATGCACTATTTCAGTGATAATGGCCTTTTTACTAGCAGTGCGTACTGATTCACCCAAAATGTAGTCTGCAGTATACAGTATGAACAAAAGTGAAGTTGCAGTATGTAAAAAATACCCATATGAAGTACTGATTCAGGAAAAAATTCACAGTCTGCTTCACCTGCTGTTACCCACAATGCAAAGCGGCTGAAGCGAAGCTTCAGCAACCGGAGCAGCACACGAAAATAAATATATGAGCCACTATTTGTTATCTTTACCTTTTCAACACGTAATGGTGTGTACTAAGTTGTAAAAAGGTCTGTTGTTGTTGTTTTTCCGTTAACGGTTCATAACAGCCAGACGGTGGTGTTACGTCCGTCCTATACCTGCAGCATTATTAGCATGAACCACAGACAAGCCTGACATTTTACCGTTATGTTCTGTGTTTTTCCTCTGGATTTTCACCACCGTGAATGTTCCTGCTTTACCTCATTCTCAATACTGTATTGTGTGTGTGATGTTTATTCTTGAACTGTTGTTTTCTTTTCAGTGGCCCTGATACGCATCACACAGAAATATATAAAATAATTCCTCTCTGAAATAATATCTATTCTCCACCACTGTCTGATTCATATAAAATGCTGCTTCTGGTAATATCTTTGCAGATTCATAACTGAAATGTCAACATGTACTCATGATTTTGTTGTTTTGTACAATTAAAATTAAGTTTGGGGAATAAATCAGCTGTGGCCTACTTCTGCTTTGCTCGAACTGGAAACCAGCGTAGCTACAAAATAAACCAACAGAACAGTCAGACTACATGCTATATTCCAGTGCAGTATGCAGTAGGCCTATGCAGTGCCTACTACAGACTACTTTCATATGCAGTATGTAGTAGGTGAATTCGAAAACGGCCAATGTGTAATCAGCCATCCTGTGCAGACTTCCTGCTTTGCTTCAAATCATTCCAATATGGCGAAATGTGAGACGTGACGCCCCGTGTCATCATACAATAAAGGACTAAAAACAGTCTAAGGAATTAGCAACATTAGCTTAGCTTATATAGAGCAGCTGCTAACACTGAGTGTCTGAACTCAACAGGAGGAGCATATCGATCATCTGGAAAATCCCCATCAACAGCACCACCTTCTGACAGTTCAACGACAACAACAGTGAGGCCTCCACCATCTCCAGCTCTGATACCACCCCCATGGACCACAGACAGAGTCCACCCTCACCTGTGAGGGGGGTGGAGTCTGCACCACCTGAAGACCTGCTGAAGCCAGAGGAGGAAGAGGAGCCTCAGTGAGAGGCAGAGGAGTGAAGCCGAAACCTGAGGAGAGGCCAAGATGGTCTAAGAGCAATTAAAGAGACAATGGGCCTCATGCAAGAACCGTTCGTACGTACAAATATGTTCTTAAGTGTTGAGTACGAATGATTTAGGAGAATTTGTCGCATTCAGCATTTTTTTCATATTTAGAATTTTCTTTCAAGTACGAACACAAATCACGAGCGGTCCAGACTTGTCTTAAAAATCCCAACAAATGAGTCTGCTCTTTTCAAATCAAGGGCCTTACATACTGATTATACATTTAACTAATTTCAAGTGTTTTTGATAAAATATAGCATAAGACGAAATAAATCTGAGGATCTCAAACCAGAGAAAACATTAAAATCTATTAATTGAAGGTTTATTAGACTGGCCAATATAAAATGCTAAATGAGAGAGTAACCAGCTGCTTCATGGCTGAACTTCTTCTTTTGGATGCCCTGGCACGCCAGGCACCTGGAAGTGTGTTTGGTGCCATCTTTATGAATGAACACTCCTGTAACATGGTGTGGGAAACATATCCTTATATGGTATTCTTGGGGTGTTACTTATGCAAATGTGCTATCCTCGTGCATGCGCGCTCAGCTAAAACGTGCGCTCGAATAACTATTTTGTGCACACGTTTTAGTATCTCGTGCGCACGTTTTAGTATGTCGTGGGCACGCTTTAGCTAAAACGTGCGCACGAATAAGTATTTCGAGCGCACGTTTTATTATGTCGCGCGCACGTTTTAATATATCGTGCGCACAAGTTATATATTTTGTTTTATTTTGTCCTCTGTGGCGCCTAAGGGGCTCCGTATAGTTTGAAAAGTTATGAATTAAAGTATTTTACAGGATATCATGATTGAAAATAAAGACAATGACATCAAATGTATGAGGTCTACTGTCAAAATGATTATAAAACATGGATGTTGATCTCTTCTACTTCATACTACAGCATGTGAATTAAGAATAAGATAATAATAACTGCTCTGAATCAAAGAAAACTAATAATACAATTTTGTGAGATGTTTGGGGGCCCCTGGACTTCTTGGGGCCCCAGGCAATTGCCTGTGTTTGCCTAATGGTAAGTACGCCCCTGTGCGCGCTTCAGTACACACAGGTGGCATTCATCATGTTTCCACGGGTCATTTAGACACTTTTCTAAATATGGAAATTTTTGTTGAATCTGACGGAGCATGTTTGTACGAACGCAACATGAGAAAAAAAGTAAGAAAAATTTAGGATGTGAATACGAAAATGTTCTTGCATGAGGCCCATTGTGAAGCAGCAGAGCCTCGAATGTCTGGATAGAGTCTGTAACACCACTGTGTGTTCAACTGTCTAAATGACCTGTTTAATAACAACTACAGGCCTATATCAGACCAAACTACAGGCCTATATCAGACCTAACTACAGGCCTATATCAGACCAAACTACAGGCCTATATCAGTTCTAACTACAGGCCTATATCAGACCAAACTACAGGCCTATATCAGTTCTAACTACAGGCCTATATCAGACCTAACTACAGGCCTATATCAGACCTAACTACAGGCCTATATCAGACCTAACTACAGGCCTATATCTGACCTAAATACAGGCCTATATCAGACCTAACTACAGGCCTATATCAGACCTAACTACAGGCCTATATCAGACCTAAATACAGGCCTATATCAGACCTAACTACAGGCCTATATCAGACCTAACTACAGGCCTATATCAGACCTAACTACAGGCCTATATCAGACCAAACTACAGGCCTATATCAGACCAAACTACAGGCCTATATCAGACCTAACTACAGGCCTATATCAGACCAAACTACAGGCCTATATCAGTTCTAACTACAGGCCTATATCAGTTCTAACTACAGGCCTATATCAGACCTAACTACAGGCCTATATCAGACCTAACTACAGGCCTATATCAGACCTAACTACAGGCCTATATCTGACCTAAATACAGGCCTATATCAGACCTAACTACAGGCCTATATCAGACCTAACTACAGGCCTATATCAGACCTAACTACAGGCCTATATCAGACCTAAATACAGGCCTATATCAGACCTAACTACAGGCCTATATCAGACCTAACTACAGGCCTATATCAGACCTAACTACAGGCCTATATCAGACCTTCTAACTACTGGCCTATATCAGACCTAACTACAGGCCTATATCAGACCTAACTACAGGCCTATATCAGACCTAAATACAGGCCTATATCAGACCTAACTACAGGCCTATATCAGACCTTCTAACTACTGGCCTATTGGCCTATCTGGCCAGATAAGTTTTAGTTTTCTTCCCAGATGTCAGCCACCTGTATGACCACAGGTGGCCCTAAGTAGGACCAGACAAGTTTCAGAACTGGTTCCAGATGTCAGCCTTAACTAAACTGTAACCAAGCCATTTCTTTAATACACTCACTTGCCGTATTTGGCCCAGAAAACAAAACACCCCAACAATGACAGTATCAAATATTTATTTATTGATACAATTACAATATAATCTTAAAACTGTACATAAAATTAACAAGTTTAATACAATAAACTTTTACAATTTATATTTATATATATATGTATACAATACTGTAGCGATATCAAACTGATCAACTTTAAGGAAACTCTGAAAGAACAGAAAAGGTCTTCAAAACCTCTCAGTCTTCCATGGCTGTGCCTCCCTGCATGACCGTAAATCTTCAAGAGGCCTGTGGCACCATGAAGCCTGTGTTTTTCTCCTGAGGACTACAACAAGAAGACATAGGCATCTGATGTGTTTACTTCTGATTGGCTGAGACCTGATAATGTGTCCGAGGACCGTCCATTCCAAAGTCATAAACAATTCTTAGGTGACGCCTAAGTTGACCTTTTGACCTCCCTGGCCATCTTGGACCCCTCATCCACTCCAGATGTGGTCTCTGTCCACACAGAAAACCACAAACCTTGTAAAACTCTTTAAATGACATACCTAACAATGTGATGTTTTATTCTGTCATGACAAATGCTTTCTAATGATGTGACTTGTGTGTTTTAGCTCTAAAATGCCTAAGATACAAAAAGTTTGTTTATCTGTGAAAGTCTTCTGACAGACTGAAGAGATCTTTCTCCTCCAGGAATGTGCCTGTACTCTGCATTATTTCATCTCTCTGATTACTGACAAATGCTATAATAGGATTTCTACACTTTATCTTGGTTGCATACTATTCCTAAGGGCATGTTGACTGATATATCTTAAGTTAACCACCTCTATTTTGTTTAATTGACTGTTTAATAAGATTTGAATTGTTTAATTCTTTCTTATACTTTAGATATATAGTATTTGGTATCAAATTGATCACCATGAGATTTCCTATCCAGTTGGAGTGCTTATATTGGATGTTGAATCAAAATACAACTTATTTCTGGCCAAATATTAGTTGATGAAAGTTTTGATCACCACAGAAGGCCCTCCTCCTCAGAGATCCTCATCAGGAGTTAAAACAGAGAGACATGCGGTCTTGCCCTCTCTCGCCTCTCTCTTCTTCCTCCTCTTTATCGTCACCACTCCTGTGACTTTCGGCTCCACATATTTTTCCTTAACTCTTTTGTCTAAGTTTTTGTGACATGCCCGCCGATAAAAGCCAGTAAGCTATAAAAGACTTCACAGATTTACTTCATAGTAAATGGACTTTTGTTATTAATTTCAGAATAGTATTCGTATGGTCGACGAATTCTTGATTTTTGGAATTAGTTACAAATCAATTTTTTTTTATACAATCGAGACACCAACGCCCAAGCTCCAGCTTCACCTTAAACAGAACCTGCCAGTCCAATCTAAGACTTCTCTCCCGGGAAACCTGGGACCACATCAGAACAACCTCTTTGGATCCATAGCGCTGGGTAGAGTGTGGACCAACCCTCTGGGACGACACCCAGAACCAGAACAGTCCTTCAGATTCCCCAGTAGCTCGGACCAGATGAGGCCCAATCCAGATGACACTTCGTAAGAGGCAGTTCTATCTTCTTTCAGATGGGCTTGAGTGTGTCTTGGTTCAATTCTCTAATAATTTCCCCCTTGATTTGACCTTTTACAAGTAGGTTAATTCAGAAATTAATCCTCTATAACCACTCCATATGCTGAAATGTTCTTTAAGGGTTCATATCTTCTTTCCTGATTGACAGCATTATTGATTTAGTATAACTCTGACATTTATTCCATCTTAAGTGTTTATTTTATTTTATTTTGTCTTCTATATTCATTTTAATAAATCACCCTTATATTTAAAGTTCTGTCTGTTGGTATTCTATTTGGAAGATTGACATCACTGCATGAGAGTTCTGTCTTTAGATTTGAGATTGATTAAACAACTGAAGTTTGACTTAATTGATTAAACTGATAAGTTTGACTTAATTGATTTATCTAATTTAAATGAAATAAATTAATAAATCAGCTAATTAGGTTAATTTTGCCTTTTTTGTATAAAAAGGATGGTGGCCCTTTAATTAACGAGAGCAAACCTGGTTATTAAATAAATATTAATTAATTTAATTAATATCCAGTAATATCCAGAAAATAATTACTACAGTACAATAAATATTCAACACTGAACACAATGCCCCCCAAAAGAAAAACATATTCTGCAGATTACAAGTTGCAAGTAGTGAAACATGCAGTTGAAAACAGTAATCAAGCAGCAGAAATAAAGTTTGGAGTAAGTGGAAAACTTGTGAAGGACTGGAAAAAGCAGAGGTTACTCTTACTGCAATGACTACAGAGAACAGAAAAAAAAAGCTAAGCGGCTAGGGGCTAAAACTTGAGGAATGGCCACGAGTAGCAGGAATTAGTGGCAGTAGCAATTTGTTAATGTTGTTATTACTAGGCTGGGTGAAAAAGGGCTGGCAGTAGCAAATATTTATTTATTAATACAATTACTAGGGCTGGGTGAAAAATAAAAAAAATGAATTGATTTCCCTTTAAATGGTTCACAATCGATCCATAAAATCCAAAGATGGATCTTTTAACGTGGGTAGTTTTTTCTTCATTGGACGGCCCGAGAAGCAGCCTGTGGTATCAACCCTGCTAGTCTCGCGTATAGCGCTGCTTTCTACTGAACAAGATCTCTGAGATGTTACTGCAAGCAGTCAAAAAACATGGCGGAAGCAAGTAGCACTATATGGGCACCATGGGAAAGTTTAAAAGTTGACGTTTGGACATATTTCAGATTTAACAAGCATTAAAGAAAAGACAAGTTGGACAAAAACAAGTAACTTGCAGAATATGCATTAATGCATGTCATTAATATGTGACTAATGTAACTGCTTTGGGTTCAGTTCTTAATGTAAAAACAGTTTTAATACAGTTTTTCACGATTGTTAACACAAAAATCTAAACTTTGGCACAATATGCACAACCTTATCTTCACCTACCATTCGCTCGACCCGAATTGTCACTACTTCAAACTCCCTTATGACTCCCCTAGACTCTGACTTCCTTCTTTACACTCTGATGCCAATTGCACATCACCTTGTTGTCTAAACACTACACACAATGTTCAGTTGTTGCACACACCTCTCATGTAACATCTCAGTGGTATCAACCTACAACACACAAGTGTTCAAAAGTCAACAAATTCAGGTCTGGTGAGCAGTTAGCAATCAGGACTGCAGCATATCAGGGCCTTGAGCCTCCTCCTCTGTGTTTGGTGAACAATGGAGAACCTTAAAGAGAGTAACCAGAGAAGGAGAAGTGTAAGAGTGAGAGGAGGAGGAGGAGGACAAGGAGGAGAACAAGGAGACAGAGAAAGAGGACAAGGAGGGGAGGAGAGAGGAGAGGGAGGGTATGGAGGAGGACAGAGAGGAGCAGGAGCAGGAGGATAGAGAGGAGCAGGAGGACAGAGAGGAGCAGGAGGACAGAGAGGAGCAGGAGGACAGATTGGAGCAGGAGGACAGAGAGGAGCAGGAGCAGGAGGATAGATTGGAGCAGGAGGACAGAGAGGAGCAGGAGGACAGAGAGGAGCAGGAGGACAGAGAGGAGCAGGAGGACAGATTGGAGCAGGAGGACAAAGAGGAGCAGGAGGAGGACAGATTGGAGCACGAGGAGCAGGAGGACAGAGAGGAGCAGGAGGAGGACAGAGAGGAGCAGGAGGACAGAGAGGAGCAGGAGGAGGACAGAGAGGAGCAGGAGGACAGAGAGGAGCAGGAGCAGGAGGATAGATTGGAGCAGGAGGACAGAGAGGAGCAGGAGGACAGAGAGGAGCAGGAGGACAGAGAGGAGCAGGAGGACAGATTGGAGCAGGAGGACAAAGAGGAGCAGGAGGAGGACAGATTGGAGCACGAGGAGCAGGAGGACAGAGAGGAGCAGGAGGAGGACAGAGAGGAGCAGGAGGACAGAGAGGAGCAGGAGCAGGAGGATAGATTGGAGCAGGAGGAGCAGGAGGACAGAGAGGAGCAGGAGGACAGAGAGGAGCAGGAGGACAGAGAGGAGCAGGAGCAGGAGGATAGATTGGAGCAGGAGGAGCAGGAGGACAGAGAGGAGCAGGAGGACAGAGAGGAGCAGGAGGACAGATTGGAGCAGGAGGACAAAGAGGAGCCGGAGGAGGACGGATTGGAGCACGAGGAGCAGGAGGACAGAGAGGAGCAGGAGGACAGAGAGGAGCAGGAGGACAGAGAGGAGCAGGAGCAGGAGGACAGAGAGGAGCAGGAGGACAGAGAGGAGCAGGAGGACAGAGAGGAGCAGGAGGACAGAGAGGAGCCGGAGGAGGACGGATTGGAGCACGAGGAGCAGGAGGACAGAGAGGAGCAGGAGGACAGAGAGGAGCAGGAGGACAAAGAGGAGCCGGAGGAGGACGGATTGGAGCACGAGGAGCAGGAGGACAGAGAGGAGCGGAAGGAGGACAGAGAGGAGCAGAAGGAGGACAGATTGGAGCAGGAGGACAGAGAGGAGCAGGAGGACAGAGAGGAGTAGGAGGAGGACAGATTGGAGCACGAGGAGCAGGAGGACAGAGAGGAGCAGGAGGAGGACGGATTGGAGCACGAGGAGCAGGAGGACAGAGAGGAGCGGAAGGAGGACAGAGAGGAGCAGAAGGAGGACAGATTGGAGCAGGAGGACAGAGAGGAGCAGGAGGACAGAGAGGAGCAGGAGGAGGACAGATTGGAGCACGAGGAGCAGGAGGACAGAGAGGAGCAGGAGGAGGACGGATTGGAGCACGAGGAGCAGGAGGACAGAGAGGAGCGGAAGGAGGACAGAGAGGAGCAGAAGGAGGACAGATTGGAGCTCCTTTCTGTCCTCCTCCTGCTCCTCTCTGTCCTCCTGCTCCTCTCTGTCCTCCACCATACCCTCCCTCTCCTCTCTCCTCCCCTCCTTGTCCTCTTTCTCTGTCTCCTTGTTCTCCTCCTTGTCCTCCTCCTCCTCCTCTCACTCTTACACTTCTCCTTCTCTGGTTACTCTCTTTAAGGTTCTCCATTGTTCACCAAACACAGAGGAGGAGGCTCAAGGCCCTGATATGCTGCAGTCCTGATTGCTAACTGCTCACCAGACCTGAATTTGTTGACTTTTGAACACTTGTGTGTTGTAGTAGGTCAGTGGTTCCCAAACTGGGGTACGTGAACCCCTGGGGGTACGCGAAGAGATGTAGGGGGTACATGAATACCTGTCAGGTTTCAAACTGTTGTTTCAGTAGTTCAAGTTCAAACTGGTAAATGTTGTATTGTGAGATTTGATAAAGGCCTGAAGTGTTGGCAGAGAGGATGGAGGATGGATTGGTGAGGCATCATGGAGAAGGAAATCTGTCCTGAATCTAAGATTCTTTTATTAACATACGTTCAGTCAGACAGCCTTCTTATTAGAGCTGTCGTGAGTCTGTAACAGTTTCAAGGTTATTAACGAATATGTTACAGAAATGTTCATTTCTTTTTCAAAAGTGAACTGGCGTTGTCCACTGACATACTGTAGCTAGTAAATGTATTTAGTGAAAAATAATACACTTAAAGAGACTTTATTTTTATGTTGTGCATGTTAAATGTGGGAGGCAGGGGTGGCAGTAGCCTTACAGATGTATTTGTTTTTCTCGCCGCTGTAAGTGTGTGAGAGTCGGGGGAACACGGCTGGAGGAAGTGACTGAAGGGGTACAGGCTGTGAAAAGTTTGGGAACCACTGTTGTAGGTTGATACCACTGAGATGTTACATGAGAAGTGTGTGTAACAACTGAACATTGTGTGTAGTGTTTAGACAACAAGGTGATGTGCAATTGGCGTCAGAGTGTAAAGAAGGAAGTCAGAGTCTAGGGGAGTCATAAGGGAGTTTGAAGTAGTGACAATTCGGGTTGAGCGAATGGTAGGTGAAGTTAAGGTTGTGCATATTGTGCCAAAGTTTAGATTTTTGTTTTTTAACAATCGTGAAAAACTGTAAATTAAAATATCTTTATACCTGAATCTATTTCATACATCTGAGACTGAAGCGAACCTGAAAACATGTTTGTGCTCTGTTTTACCTCCAGGAAGGGCAGATCAAATACTAAAGCCAGCAAAAAGTCTCCAGTGTTGCCATGTTTTTATGTTACTCTGTTATGTTTTATCAATGAAAGGAGCTGTCACTGTTTTCCTGTTATCAAAGCTCACTGTTATAATCAGCACTTGATTTTGTTCAGCAGAGGAAATACAGGGTGTAAAACTCAATGTAAACCTGTGATGTAGTCCTCACTTTGTTTGATAATAAAAAACAAACTGTTTAAACATCAGATACCTCCATTTAGTTTTTGGTCCCACCTAAGATATAAAGACTTGAAATATCTGTGTGTGTGGAAGTGGACCCCACAAGTATTGAATGCTGGAAACGTGTCCCACAAGTGACACCTACAGTATCTATTTCTTATTACCACATAGTCATGAGGTCCCTCTGAAAATGGGATGTCACATCTCAAGAGGCCTTTAACACATTTATATTTAATGGAGAAAAATATGGTTGGGATGCACTTGTGGTCTGTGTGCACCCATGGTCGCCACACTACAAGTTCTTATTTTCAGTTTGAATATCTAAGATTATACTTCTAGAAAATGATCACCACAACCATTCAGACATGAGGACCCTCCAGAAATGAGATGTAGCATCTCAAGAGGCTAACCTCTAAGGAATCAGACGACAGGCCGATGATACATGGACCTGTCCCTAACTTTAGTTCTTACTTCGTCCACTTGTCTCCTCTTACTTCCCTTCCTTTGCCCTCACACCCATCACAGCATCGTGTGGATTTGCTGTTCATCATGAGACTGGGATCCACATTCAAGATTTCCTGCTGCTTAACAGAAGGTTTTTTTCTTGAGCCATGATGGAGGGATCCATGATTGACTATATGGATTCATGTTGGGTGTTGGATGTTTATATTTGTATATATATGTATATGTGTATTCTATATGTATATATGTATCTATGCATATATGTGTATCCATAAAATGAAGAGCTTTATGCTCTATTGTAAAGTGTCTTGAGATAACACTTGTTATGAATTGGCGCTATACAAATAAAGATTGATTGATTGATTGATTGAAGTGACCAAAAAACTAGTGTAGAGAAAAAACTTTGGAGTTTGGATAATCTGAAGTGACTGAAAATTTTGTTATTTTTTTTATGCTAGCCTGATTTTTTACAGAGGCCTGGGACCATTGGAAAGGGTGGGCCCCACTAGTGGGTCAAAAACATGGGGCCCCGCAAACTGACAAATACGAGTATGTGTGTGTGTGTGTGTGTGTGTGTGTGTGTGTGTGTGTGTGTGTGTGTCTGTTAGTGGGCACGCGCAGGAGTGAAGACTTTTGCCCATGCGTGTGGGTAATTTATGTAAAACAGGGGTGAGAAGGTGGGTTTAAGGGAATGTTTTTAATTTTCTATGTCAAGCACTTTGAGTTGCATTGATTGTATGAAAAGCGCTTTATAAATAAAGTTTGATTGATTGAAATCATTTATAAGCATGAATAAACATTTGTAAATAATGAATAGTTTTCGCTTTAGATTAGGGCACATAATCACATCTATAGATGATTTATAGATGTTTTATTATTGTGTAGCAATAATTTGTTAAACATGAATAAAGAAATGGCTGTCGATGTTGATCATATCAGAAAAAAATATCTACAGATCACATATGAATGTTAAAGTAGCACATTTTCAAATGATCTACTAATTTGTTGAAAATGTAGGCCCATACAATAATTTTATAATAAACAGTTTGATTGTGATGATTTTTCCATAAATGCTTTGAGCTGCAACACAGACTTAACGTGTGATTTATACTGACTTATAACAAATCATTTAATAACCCTAAATACACAATAGATGAAGTTAATCAGAGAACAATTTCTTAGATCTATTGAAACATGTCCTACACATAAAAATAACAGTAGTTAATGATGAATATATTACGTACAAACAATGCTGAAGCAGCTTTTTTTAATAATGTAGAAATCATTTATAAATGTATTGCAACATTAGATGTAAATGTTTGTCACTGACTTATGTTTACATATGGTTTATTCATGACTAGTTCAATAATAGCTTAATCATGTCTTGTAACTTAACGTATAAATCATTTATTAATAATTTACAAATGATTCAATAGTTATTTACAAATGCCTATACAAGGCATTTGATACACCATTTGATACGCCATGCACCTTTAATGGAAACAATGACTTATAGCTCCAGGGTCAGTAAAAAGGGCGATTCGGTCACGATTGGCACATCACTAAACAACAGTGACAACAAACAAGCTGCAGCACGTCCTGCTCATTGCTGAGGGCTGACACCCTTTAGCTCTTTCAGTTTGATCACAGTTATATCATCAGTGGGGTATTGTACAAAAGTAGGATAAATACATCCAGGATAAATGAGCAGGCGTGGCTTGAATAAGCCTCGTTGGCGCTTTCTCAGATTAATTGGTTGCACGTTTGCAACCAATCATCATTTCCTCACTGAAAGTTGTGTTTGGATGCTTAATTCTGTTGTTGCAGCGTTTCCTGCTCATTTGGGCCAAGTGCTGTCCAAAAACAGAAAGATCTATATTTTACTGCTTGTTATACTGAAACATGCCACAATGTGTTTGTATCACACTAATCTGCTGATGAACAGACGCGGCTTATTCAAGCCAGGTGTGGATCAGTGGGATAAGTGCGCGTTCACAGCATTCTTAAGAAGACCACGAGATCGATCACAGAATCACAGATTGAAAATGGAACAAGGACGTGCATCTTCTTCATGCAGGATGAACAGGCAATGCTTCTTCAACTATATAAAGAAGTAAAACACATAATCCACAAGAAAGGCAACACGAGTGTTGTAAAAAAGGAGAGGGAAAAAGCCTGGCAGTTAATAACGGACCGGCTTAATGCATAAGTAGCAGGAACATGGACAATCAATAAACTGTCCTCCACAGACACTGTCACAACTACAGTTCAAGGATGCAGAGCTGATAACTTTTTAAGTCCACCAACCAATACTTGTGTTTTTCTTTAATGTGGCCCATAGAAGTGCATGTTACTCGAGTTATGTGAAGTATAATTAAGTTCAAAGAAAATTTCAACTCTGTGTCCGTATTATCTATTTAATCAATTGTTCTCATGTTGTGTTCTGTTTCATCCCTCATCTGTCATGAAGAACAAACCTGTCCGTCCAGAAAAGAACCTGGCAGCAGGTGAAAACCAAATATAAAAATATTCTGCAGTCTGGTAAGTTACTTAAGCGTAGCCCAAAGAGCAATTATCAAATGAAGTGATACATTTGTTGTCTGCTGAGAATGAATTTCTGTATGATTTTAGCCGTGAAGAAAAAGACACATAAAACCAGCACAGGGGGTGGCCCACCAAGCCAGGACCTGACCCCAGCAGAGGAGCTGGCACTTGACTTAAATAAGGGGAGGCCAGTGATGGAGGAGATCCAGGGGGGGACTGTGACAGACTCTGTCTTTGCTACAGAAAGTTGCAGCTTCTTACAAGGTAAATATTGCAGTTCCTCTGCAGTTTTAACACATTTGACAATTTTATTCTGTCTGACTTTGAATTCACTTGTAGTGTCTGGGGACACAGTTCTGCTTCTGGGGCCACCAGAAGACGATCCCGTAAGTACAGTACATTTTATTCAAAATGACAGGCTTTACATGTCTTCTCAAATGTAAATATGAGTTCTGTTGATTCATGTATGTATGTGGCAGGGGGAAGGCACATCTGCAGCTGCCGAGTGTACCTCTGTAGATGAGGAGACTCTCTCAGTGGACTCCAGAAGGCTTGAGGTGTCATGTCAAATTTGTGTAGTGCTATTAAAAATCTGTTGCAGGACCTAGAGACTGCACCACCTCAGAATCAAGCTGGTAACATTGTAAGTATACTCTAGGCTGAAGTAAATCTATGTGATACACAAATCCTGTTGTGCTAATTGATAATTCTTCTACAGAATTCACAAACTATCCTGGTGCTTTATGCCAAACACCTGCAGAAACAGGTAGAGCTGGCAGAAGTGAAAATTCAGAGGGAGAAGAGGAATCTGGATGTGATTGATCTGGACATCAATATTAAAAAAGGAAGCTTAGGATATTGGACATAGAGATCGAAAAAATTGGAGCAGGAGGTGAGCAGACATAGCAGTGCACACTGTAACCATATCTGTAATTGAGTGTTAATCATTTTTACTTTTCTCTCTCTCAACTCCAGAATGAAAGCTGAGAAATGACCAAATAAAGAAAACTAAATCAAATTTGGAATGTTTTTTTTTTTTTTTTCTTTACGGTGAATGTGGGGTATACAATTGATTTGGAGATGTGGGTTTTAGAAATTGACTACACAGTGTACTATAATGCTAGACAAAATGCACATACACAGCAAAAAGTACCACACTAGATCATTTATTATTCAAAATTCAGCACTTGATGATGATGAGCTCTTCCTCATCCAATACATCCTCCAAAAAAGTGCACGCCATCATGAAGAGGTAACAGGTGAATAGGAAGTTGGACCTGTATATATATACTATGTTGCCCTCGTCAGTCGCTATTGAAACCATCCTTGCAACTCCAGCAATCGTTTAAAGTTATTTTAATGGCAAGCTGTCTTTATTAGTATTGAAATATAACACTAGGGCTGACAATAATGAGACCGAATGAACAAATAGAAAGATTGTTTAAGTTAAAAAGTGGAGTCAGAATGATGTGGGACCCTTTAACTCCTAAAGGTGGAATCCTAAAATAGGACAATTTTCCTATTTTCAGGAGACAGTTAAGACAAAATGATATTCTGTCTGTTATATTCTTGTCCATTTCAGTGTTGTGACATATTTTTTTCCTTTGTTTCTCCTCTTTCTCATTCTGTAGGTTGAGGGTTGTTATTTTTTTTTTTTTAAATCAGTTTGGTTTAATACCAATTTCAGTAAGGTCTGTTTTTTCCCCCATTTTCTTTGTAATAATTATAAACCTTTTATTGTAGGACTTGTATTAATAAATAGAGGATTCTTAACTGTCTGTGTTAAAAGTTATTTTTGTCTTCATATAATCTGTGCAGATAAATAATACTAAAGTCAACCAGCAAATGCAATGACTTTTAAGATTTGGGTGCAGGTTGATTAAATGATGTAATGTGTAGAAAAAGCATGGAAATGCTGTAAACCACGCTCATTTCTCACATTACAGACAGCAGAGCCAGCACAGGATTAATCTTATCCTGGTAGTTAGCCTGGTCTGGAGCAGGCTAACTCCAGAGAATAAATCACCATGGTAACTTGTCCGGGATAAACTTGACCAGCTTTTGTTCAACCGACTTGAGGCTAACTTCATCCAGGATAACCAATGTTTGCAATCCCTCATCCTGGTTTAGTGCAATACCCCTCAGCAGTCCTACACTTCTATATTTAACTTTATAATCCTACACAGGGTGTTTCTAAACACTGCCATGAGAGCACCAAACGATCCAAGGACAAACAGAACTGAAGCAAACCATCCGAGCTGAGGGTGTGGACGCCCTAAATGTTTCAGACATTTGAGCACAGAGGAGCTCGAACACGAGGAGGAGACATAAGAACAAAAGAAAGACCTCGTGGGTATACCTCTGAGAGCTCAAGGAGGGTCACTCAGCTTTGGCATAAAGGTCACAAGATGAGTGAGACGTCCGCAGCCAGTAACAAAACACAGTGCACAGTGATGAACAGAGCCCAGAGTCTGGAGACTTTTGGATGAGGCAGTCATATACAAAACATTTTATAGTCAATCAGGGACAGAAAGGTTGTAGAGATGAGATATTTCTGAGCTCTGAGGGACAAACAGGATTTGTTCAGAGAGAAAAGTCCAAGTTTTACCTTCAGTACAAGGACCAGGTTGTCAATGTGAGCCTGGAATGAGAGCTCCTGCTCAAGCAGAAACCCAAGACCCTTTAATATCAAAACATTCAGGGTGTACATGACAAAACATCATTATTAACACAAAGCTTACCTTTTCTACAGTGGGAGTAAAAAGTAAGCACACCCTTTGTAATTTTGTACATTTCTGCCTAAATTGGTCATAAAATGTGGTCTGATCTAAACTCAAATCACAAGAATGAGTAAACAGTGTCTGCTTAAACTAATGCCACCCAAACAATTACATGTTATCATTTTTTTATTGGCCATAAGATGTAAACATTCACAAGACAGAGGGGAATAAGTAAGTACACCCTTGGATTCAATAGCTGGTTGGCCCTCCTTTGGCAGCAATAACTTCAACTAGACGTTTCCTGTAGCTGCAGATTAGTCCACACAACGATCAGGATGAATCTTGCACCATTCCTCTTCATAAAACTGCTGCAGTTCTGCAAGATTCTTGGGATGTCTGGTGTGAACAGCTTTCTTGAGGTCATGCCACAGCATCTCAATTGGGTTTAGGTCAGGACTTTGACTGGGCCATTCCAGAACATTTATTTTATTCTTCTAAAACCATTCTAAAGTTGATTTGCTTCTGTGCTTTGGGTCGTTGTCCTGTTGCAGCACCCATCCTCTTTTGAGCTTCAACTGTTTGACAGATTGTCTCAGGTTTTTCTGCAAAATATCTTGGTAAACTTGTGAGTTCATTTTTCCATTGATGATGGTGAGCTGTCCAGGCCCTGAGGCAGCAAAGCAGCCCCACACCATGATGCTCCCCCCACCATACTTAACAGTGGGAATAAGGTTTTGATGATGGTGTGCTGTTCCATTTTTCCTCCACACATGACGTTGTGTGTTCCCACCAAACAACTCAACTTTGGTTTCATCACTCCACAGAATATTTTTCCAGTTGCACTGTGAAGCATCTAAATGCACTTTTGCAAACTTCAAATGTGTAGCAATGTTCTTTTTAGACAGCAATGGCTTTCTGTGTGGTGTTCTCCCATGAAACCCATTTTTGTTTCATGTTTTACGTATTGTAGATGTGTCAACAGAGATGTTGGCATGTTCCAGTGATTTCTGTAAGTCTTTGGCTGACACTCTAGGGTTCTTTTTTACCTCATTGAGGATCCTGCGCTGTGCCCTTGGAGTCATCTTTACAGGGCGACCACTCCTTGGAAGAAGCAACAGTGCCGAACTGTCTCCATTTGTAGACAGTTTTTCTCACCGTGGATTTGTGAACATCAAGACTTTTAGAGATGGTTTTGTAACCTTTTCCAGCTTTACACAAATCAACAATTCTTGATCTTAGGCCTTCAGAGAGTTCTTTTGAGCGAGGCATGGTGCACATCAGACAGTGCCCCTCATCAAGAGACAACTCTTAACTGGTGTGTGTTTTCCAGTGGGCAGGGCAGCTTTAAGCCACACCTCAGTAACTGAACTTCAGGTTGGCTCACACCTGACTCATAAATTTGACTAACTAGCTCTTGGAGGATCCTTAGCCAGGGGGGTGTACTTACTTATTCCCCCCTGTCTTGTGAATGTTTACATCTTATGGCCAATAAAAAAATGATAACATGTAATTGTTTGGGTGGCATTAGTTTAAGCAGACACTGTTTACTCATTCTTGTGATTTGAGTTAAGATCAGACCACATTTTATGACCAATTTAGGCAGAAATGTACAAAATTACAAAGGGTGTACTTACTTTTTCCTCCCACTGTATGTGAGAGTGCAGTCTTAAAGAAGCCCTGACTTGTTTAATTTGATCTTCTCTTTTGTGTCTGCATCGCTGAATAACAGTCGTGTCATTTTTCAGCTTGTTAGAGCATGTGTACCAACCTGTTCCTCCCTTTACTACACCCACTGAGCTGAGGCTGAGAGGGCTCATCTGGACTCTGTCACTTTAAATCACTAAATATATAAACTGCCATCAGCTCAGTCCTGTGTACGTAAATGGTCAAATGTTGACCCTGAGGTCATGACAGCAGCTCTGATGATCCCTCACTCCATCACCAGGAGCTGTGCTGTGTGATCTTTAATAATGGAGACCCAAGAGTGTTTTCATGTGATTTCAATATTCAGTCAGAGGGTGAACTTTCATTTCAGGGCTCAGAGTTAAACTCCACTTTGTGTCTTTGTTTCTGCTGCAGAGGTTTGTTCTCTGTTCAGTCTGAAGTCTGAGCTTCAGCTCCACAAACTCATCATGGAGCCTCTCTGCTTCACCCAACAGGGTCTGACACAGGTAAGGAGGGGATGACCATGACCTCTCCTTCTGAAGAAGAAAATCCCCACAGATGAGACCTTTCTGACCCAAAACGACGAGCTGTGTGGCTGTTTTTTTTTCTTCTGGTGCATCAAGCCGATGACATCACTGATGACATCATCAGTGCACCTAAACACAAAATCAGGTAAACAATGGAAAAGAGCATGGAGGGCGTGGACACAGTTTTCTGTACTTTGTACGTTTGACTCTCTTTAAAAATGTTCAAACTCGGTGTTGATGACACAAAGGTGGATGGAATTAGCTGCTGAGATGGCAAAGAGTCACGAAAGTTACGGCCAGAGTGATTTTGTGCTGTGGGCACATTACGTCATGATGTGAATTATCGAGTCAACCTGTGTGTGAAAAACCTGTGTCGCTTGCAGGATCAGTCGACCCGGGTCGAAATGCTGATTAAACCCTTTCAAACTGCAGACAGGAGCCGACTGTTACTGAGCTTAAACAGGTTTTTTGGCCACCCTGAAAGGGGTATTAGTGGAGTAACTGTGCAGAAGAGGGGGCTCTCTGATTGGCTGGTCGACCAACCAATCAGAGAGCAAACAAAGGATCAGATAAATATAAGTCTAAGTGTTAAGAAATATAACAACACAAGCACAAATCATAGTTGCTGATGGTCCTGAGCCGAGACCGATCCGTCCTCCAGTCCCTTTGTTTCTGTCTTTAGTCTGGGGTTCTGTTGTGGTCTCAGGTGCAGTCTGGGGTTCTGTTGTGGTCTCAGGTGCAGTCTGGGGTTCTGTTGTGGTCTCAGGTGCAGTCTGGGGTTCTGTTGTGGTCTCAGGTCCAGTCTGGGGTTCTGTTGTGGTCTCAGGTCCAGTCTGGGGTACTGTTGTGGTCTCAGGTCCAGTCTGGGGTACTGTTGTGGTCTCAGGTGCAGTCTGGGGTTCTGTTGTGGTCTCAGGTGCAGTCTGGGGTTCTGTTGTGGAGAGAAGAACTGTTGGAGCCTATTTCTATTAATTGATGATTGATCAAATTATTATTTAGATGATGATGATGATTTAAATTATTTTAAATCATATTGCTTATTTTGATAATTAGTAACCGCTCACCTGCCTCCTCCGTGTGGAGCCGTCCCACTCCCATGATTAAGGGAGAGCAATCAGCTGTTCAGGGGGACGCTTCTTTTTGTGTTGAAGGAGTGAGGAGTGAGACAGTTTTATCTACCGCTAAATTATATTTTTGCCTAGAAAGTCAACTACGGAGAAAACTTAATTTTTGTTTTTGTAAATACATCTGAACATTTTTTGAATCGTAATAGATCTCCGCGTGTGCTTATCATTTAGTGAGTCGTAAACCTCCTCCTCAAAAGACGGATAAGACTCTTTTTGAAAGAAACAACAGCCATAACAAGTAGATAAAACTTCACTGAGGACTCGGAAGGAATTGGAAACGTTGGTGAAAGCCAGACGATCGCTCATCAGGAAATGAGGAAAACCGGCGAGTCGTGAGTAAAATCAGCTGATCAAATTCATGAATGGATGCGCCGCTGAGCGCTAAAGACACAGTTGAAGACAGCGGAAAGCAAAGTTGTGAATCATGGATTGTGGACATGGATTGTTTGATGCTGGATGTTTGAGATTTGAAAGGCTGTGAGGACAGTGGAAGAAATTGTGTGATTATTGCAATGATGTTTGGCACGGAGGCCACCGCAGCTGAGGCGGAGGATAGGTTGAAGAATCGCATTGCTGCGCGCAGGGCCAGGCTGGGCGCGTGCACGAGGAAACTGAATGAAATCAAAGCTTTGATGACAGACGATGGAAATGTCGATGATGTAAATGACACATTTGAAATGTTAAAAAAAGCTGTGGATGAATTTAAAAGTGCTCATAAATTGGTGCAAGAACTTTTATCAGAGGAGAAAGAAAATGATTTCAATGACTGGTATGAACCCAGATGTTGAAACAGGAAAAAAAGAAATTGCACAATCAAGAGTTGGACCTTTGGATAGCATATCAAATGTGTCCCAAAAATCAAAATCCTTTTCCACTGGATCAAAAGCCTCCAGATCTTCCTCAGTGTCCTCGGAGTTAAAAAAGGCGAAAGCCGAACAAGCTGCTGCCCTGGCACGAGCTGCAGCACTGGAAGAAAAGCACAATTTACAACTGGAAGAAACAAAACTGAAAACAAAGATGGAACAAATGGAGCTGGAAGCGGATCTTGCAGCATCAACAGCTAAAATAAAAGTCCTTCAGTGTGTGGATGTCACTCAGGAGGGTGATGACTTGAATGCATACTATGACTCTCACCATGAACCTGAAACTGTGGAAAGCAGTATGGATTTTGCACAGTTAGGAGCAATACCAAAAACCCCACTTCATCAAACTATCTTGAAGCTCCACAGCACTGCACCTGCTACTGTCACCCAGCACAAGAGGATCCAAATAAACCTCTGAGCAGGATTAGAACCATGGATCATCATCAAACTAGAGATCATGCTGTACAGGATGACATGGATGCAATCGTGAATACTGAACACAGCAGCATGAATGCAGTTATTCAAAGACAAAGTGACATTGCAGAACGTATTGTTTCACAGCAAAAGCTGTCTCTGTTACCTTCCAGAGAGATTTCTGTGTTTGATGGCAATCCACTAGAATATCAGTCTTTTATTCATGCTTTCGACCACTTAATTGAAAACAAGACTGAAAACAATCAAGACAGACTGTACTATCTCGAGCAATTTACATCTGGTTTGCCAAGAGACTTGGTTCGCAGCTGTCTACATATGGATGTTAACCCTCGTGTGGTATTCGTATTGTTGTTACTTAGCCGGTTTTTATGGGTCTGGTGGACCCGCTAGAGTTTTGGGCTTCCAAACAACACAATCGAATAATTTTCTCTGAAAATACTCAACAGATGTTTACTACATGCCAATTACAATTTATATGAACAGCAAACATGGTTAATATTTGCTCTTTATGAGTGTATGAGAAAAAAAAGTTTGGTTCTCGCAAGATAAAAGGGGACATTGTGCAGGAATGTAAGAGTAGATGGTGTTTGTTGAATTTTCTACAATGTTTCAACTTTCGAGCACACCGGCTCGCACGCACAGACACACACACACACACACAAACACCATTTGCAGGTGGGATAGTGTATGGCTGTGTCTGAAATGGCATACTAACGTCCTACTCCTCCTTAGTGTGACGTCAAAATGAGTATATAGTGTGTTCACATTCGATAGTATGAATAGATTGAGTGTGCGAGAAATACCCAGATGTATACTACAATATTGTATATCGGAAAAATATTTTAAGTATGCGAGGTGGGCAAACTAGTCTCACTCAAACACCCCATAATGCATTGCGCCGAGCAAGATCGACCGGCATTCAGCTAAAAATCAGCCACTAGCAAACTTCCCATTATCAAAATAAAGCGTCTTTTATTATCTCCTTTTAGTTATTTAACACTTTTGTAAATGAGCTCGTTTTTAAGCCGACTGGAAGTTTCTTTGATAGCATAATGGGGCGCATAGCGGAACGTTCGAAATGCCGAAATGAAATTTGTATCTGTGCGTTTTATGGCTCAAATGACCACATTTTGGTATTCTATGTGGTGACTTTCTCTCCTAAAATGCTCTCTGAACTTTCAAACGTGGCGAATCAACAGAGATATTTGATAGCCTGGTGTGCTTCTGATTTTTGTCGTCGGAGGTTTGAAATGCAACATGGGAAACTACGTAGTATGCTACAGTGTGAACAGTTGGCATCCTAATCACATTTATGTAGTATACTGTATATACACATGAGTTTGTAGTATGTAGTACGTTAGTATGCCATTTCGGACACAGCCTATGAGAAAAAAAAAGTTTGGTTCCCACAAGATAAAAGGGGAAATGTGCGGGAATGTAAGAGTAGATGGTGTTTGTTGAATTTGTTTCAACTTTCAAGCACACACGCACACACACAAACACACACTTGTGCAGGAGAAGGAGGGGCAGAAAACACTATCAGTAGCCCCAGAAAGGAGGAAGACCGAGTGGGGGTACACAAAATCTACACGTTCCACACTTTTATTAGCCCCGGGTCCAGTGGACCCGAACACCCTGTATGTAATATAAATGCGTAGGGGGGGTGTACAGTATGCGGTCAGAGAAAATGTGTTTTGATTTATGTTCTTCACAGAAAATGAGCCAAAGCCAATGAATTTCAGGTTGAAAAAATAATTAATTGTATCATTTTTCTTTCGATGAAAACTGAAAACGGGTCCCACAGACCCGAATACCATACAAGGGTTAATAGGGGCTATAGAGAAGCAAGACACCTCTTAAAAGAACACTATGGAAATGAAATGAAAATATCTGAAGCTTATCTGGAAAAAGCCTTGAACTGGACAGCTATTAGAGCTGAAGATGGAAAAATGCTGCAGGAATATGCATTGTATTTGAGAGGATGTTGCAACGTAATGCAAGATTTACAGTATTTGGAGGAACTCGATATTCTGTCAAACTTAAGACAAATCGCTTCCAAACTACCCTATAAACTGAGGGAGAGATGGCGAACTACAGCTTATGAGACACAACAAAAGACTGGAAGGAGAATCAGATTTCAGCACTTGGTGGAGTTTGTGGAAAAAAATGCTAAGATGCTTTTAGATCCGCTGTTTGGAGACATTCAAGAACAAAGGACAACCAGGAAATCTATTCCAAGAAGCAAAACAGAACAAAAATCCTCAAGAAGCAAAAATAGCAGTTTTGCTACATCAGTAGGAGTGAATACAGAAAGGTCAGGGTGCACCATGAAGCCCTCATTAGCTCCACAACAACAGCATCAATCTGCACCTAATGCTATCATGGCTACATGTGGATTCTGCCAGGAGAAACATGCTCTAACTGACTGCTCACAATTTAAGAAACAGTCACATGACAAAAAGGTTGAATTCTCGAGAGCTCATGGTTACTGTTTTGGTTGTCTTCTGCGAGGTCATCTCAGCAAAAACTGTAAACGACGATTAATATGTCAGGTTTGTCAAATGAAACATCCTACTGTACTTCACATTGTAAAAAACCCAAAGCAGGAAAATCAGCCAAAAGCTACTGATCCAGAAGAGACACCAATAAGCAGTGCTCTTGTGTCAGCAGGAGGCGCAACTGGGGCCGGAAGGGACTGTGCACTTGCAATTATTCCAGTCAGAGTCAAGGTAGCAAAAGGGAGCAAGTATGTCCAGGTGTATGCTTTCCTTGATCCAGGAAGTACAGCAACGTTCTCCACTGAAAAACTCATGAACCAGTTAAATGTAAAAGGACGCAAAACAGAGATTCTCTTGCGAACCATGGGACAGGAAAATCCTACAGGGACCTATGAAGTCAGAGGACTGGAGGTGGGAGATTTGGAGGGCAACACTTACCTAGATCTGCCGAAAGTTTACACCCAGAATAAGATCCCTGTATCAAAAGAAAACATAATCACAAAAGCGGATTTGGGACGGTGGCCTTATCTCAGTGGCATTCATCTGAAGGAAATTGAAGCAAGCATTGAGCTCCTCATTGGGACTGATGTTCCAGGGGCAATGGAGCCCTGGAATATTATCAATAGTCAGAAAAATGGACCCTATGCAGTCCAAACATTATTGGGATGGGTGGTAACTGGACCACTTGGTGTGGATGGTACTGCTGGGCATGCTGGACCCATTGCAGTTTCCATGAACAGAATCTCAGTTGTGGAGCTGAATGATCTGCTTGTCGGGCAGTATAATCAGGATTTCTCTTAGAACAGGTATGAAGAGAAAAATGAAATGTCAGTTGAAGATAAACAGTTCATGAAGATTGCTTCAAGCTCAGCATCTCTTAAAAATGGCCACTATCATTTGCCACGGCCCTTCAGGAATAAAGACAAGGTTATGCCTTAGAACTATGAATTAGTCAGAGAACGCACACTGCACCTTCTGAAAAAATTTAGGAAGGGTAAAGTGTATGCTGAGGAGTATACAGCATTCATGGAGGACATTCTGGAGAAGGGTTATGCAGAAAAGGTTCCAACTCAGCAGCTTCACAGGAAAGATGGGCAGGTGTGGTATATCCCCCATCACGGAGTTTACCACAAACGAAAGCATAAACTGAGAGTGGTGTTTGACTGCACGTCCTCATTCAAAGGAACATCTCTAAACAAAGAGCTCCTCCAAGGACCAGATTTAACAAACACACTTATTGGAGTCCTACTAAGGTTTCGCCAGGAGCAAATCGCAATTATGGCAGACATTGAAGCAATGTTTTATCAAGTTCATGTTGATGAGAGGGACAGAGATTTTTTGAGGTTTTTATGGTGGCCACAAGGTGATATCAGCAAACCACTGGAGGTTTACAGAATGAAAGTCCACCTGTTTGAAGCTGTATCATGCCCGAGCATTGCTAATTTTGCCCTGCATCAAACTGCCCATGACAATCAGAAGCATTACTCGGATGAGGTCATACAAACAATCAAAACCAACTTTTATGTGGATGACTGCCTCAGATCTGTGCCAACCAAGAACGAAGCAATTAAACTCATAAAAGATCTGACAGAAGCCTGCTACCAGGGAGGTTTCACATTAACAAAATGGGTCTGTAACAACTGCGAAGTTTTAGCAAGCATTCCTGAACCACACAGAGCAAAGATAGTCAAAGAACTGAACCTGGATGATGATGAAATAAAGGGTCAAGCCCCAATCGAGCCAGCACTTGGAATCCAGTGGAGCATTCACAGTGACACCTTCAAGTTTAAAGAAGAGGTATACTCTCAACAGTAAGCTCAATTTATGACTCATTAGGTTTTCTGTCTCCATTCATCCTAACAGCCAAACAGATTCTTCAAGTGCTCTGCAGATCCAGGTATGGATGGGATCAAGTTATTCCACAAGAAGTTGCAAAGCCCTGGCAGAGATGGGTCAAAGAATTGAATCAATTAAGTGGATTTCAAATAGAAAGATGCATCAAGCCTGAAAACTTTGATCCAGTAGAGAATGTTGAACTACATCACTTCTGTGACGCTAGTGAGTCAGGTTATGGCACAGCAAGCTACCTCAGAATCACAAATCAAAAAGGAGAAATCCATATTTCTTTTGTTTTTGGAAAAGCCAGAGTGTCACCTCTCAAGCAGATCACAATACCCAGGCTTGAACTCACTGCAGCAACACTAGCTGTGAAAGTGGATCGGATGCTGAGGAAGGAGTTACAGCTCCCACTTACTGATTCCTCTTTTTGGACAGGCAGCACATCTGTGTTAAAATATATCCACAATCAAACCAAGAGATTTCATACATTTGTATCGAACAGAGTTGCAGTAATCCATGATCTATCTCGAACAAGTCAGTGGAAATATGTTCAGTCAAGAGATAACCCGGCCGGCGATGCACCATGAGGGTTGCACGTCGAATCTTTTTTAAGATCAAGATGGCTGAAAGGTCCTGAATTCCTGGGTAAAGAGAAGAGGAAATGGCCGAAGAGCTCACAAGATCTGGAAGAAATATCAACACAAGACCCTGAAGTAAGAAAGGAAGTCACAGTTCATAGTGTGAGTACTGATAAACAGGCGACCCTGTGTGTAAACTGATCAAGCACTACTCCTCATGGAAACGACTTCAGAGAGCTGTTGCCTGGATATTAAAAGGTGAAAAAAATTACTCCAACGTCTAAGTCAGCAGTGAAAGGATCAGGCACATGTGTCCACAGAAAAGATGAGAAAACTTAAAAGCAATCATGGGCTACAAAATGTATCAGTAGAGGATATGCAAGAAACAGAAAACGCTCTCATTTGTTTTGAGCAAAGGCGCTATTATAACAGTGAGTTTACAAGTCTGGCAAACTGCAAAAGGCTCATTGCAAGAAGTACTCTTAACAAGCTGGATCCAATCATTGATCATGGCATCTTGAGAGTAGGAGGCAGAGTAAACAAAAGTGCCATGCCAGTGCACCAGAAGAATCCCATCATTCTTCGAAAGGTTCTCACATATCCCATCTAATTCTGCAGCATAACCATCACCAAGTTGGACATTCAGGAAGGAGTCAGATGCTTTCCAAGGTACATCAAAGGTATTGGCTCCCTCATGCAAACTCCTCAGCCAGAAAAATTATCAGAAGCTGTGTTTTTTGCAGACGCATGCAGGCAAAACCTGGAGAACAGAAAATGGCGGATCTCCCTGAGGAGCGTTTGTATCCAGATATACCACCCTTTAGTCATGTTGGTATTGACTACTTTGGTCCCATCGAAGTGAAGAGAGGTCGGCCATGGTGAAACGCTGGGCGTCATCTTCACCTGCATGGTGAGTCGAGCTGTCCACCTGGAGATGGCAAACTTCCTAACTACAGACTCATGCATAAATGCAATACCTAGATTTGTATGCAGAAGAGGACCAGTTCTAAGTATCAGAACAGATTATGGAACCAACTTTATTGGAGCTCAGAAAGAACTAAAGGAAGCATTGAAAGAGCTGAATCATCAGAAGATTCAAAACACATTTTTAACCGAAGGAGTGAAATGGATCTTTAACCCACCTTTTGGAGCCCACCATGGCGGAGTCTGGGAAAGATTAATCAGGTTAGTCAAAAGATTCTCACATCTGTTCTAAAAGAACAAACACTTGATGATGAAACTCTGTCAACTGCACTATGTGAAGTCAAAGCCATCCTAAATGACAGACCTATTACCACAGTTTCAAATGACCCCAATGATTTAGAGCCATTAACCCCAAACCATCTGCTCCAGCTGAAGGCAAAAACAATCATGCCACCAGGACTATTTGAGAAAAAAGGATGAATATTCCAGAAAGAGATGGAGACAAGCCCAATATCTCGCTGATCTCTTTTGGAAGTGATGGACAAAAGAGTATCTTCCACTGCTGCAAGAAAGAAATAAATGGCACAACATCAAAAGGAATCTGAGCCTTGGAGATCTGGTCATCATTGTTGACGACACAGCACCAAGAAACTCATGGACTATGGGACGTGTGGTGAAGACTTTTCCTGATGCCAAAGGCTTTGTGAGAAGTGTTATGGTTAAAACCAAAACCAACATGGTTCAACGACCAATAGATAAACTCTGTCTCCTAATGGAGGCAGCATGATGAACTGAGCATGAGGATGTGATTCTCCAGCTTCCCCCATGGACTGTTAACATAATCATGGACTGTGAAAAGAAAGATGATCATCAAGTGCACGGACTTTGAACATTAAGAATAATTTGAGTTTACATATTATTATGGTTGTTTGGCTCCTTTTGAATTTTGTTTGTGTAATTGTTTCGCTAAGGCTAACAATTAGGGGCCGGAATGTTGGAGCCTATTTCTATTAATTGATGATTGATCAAATTATTATTTAGATGATGATGATGATTTAAATTATTTTAAATCATATTGCTTATTTTGATAATTAGTAACCGCTCACCTGCCTCCTCCGTGTGGAGCCGTCCCACTCCCATGATTAAGGGAGAGCAATCAGCTGTTCAGGGGGACGCTTCTTTTTGTGTTGAAGGAGTGAGGAGTGAGACAGTTTTATCTACCGCTAAATTATATTTTTGCCCAGAAAGTCAACTACGGAGAAAACTTAATTTTTGTTTTTGTAAATACATCTGAACATTTTTTGAATCGTAATAGATCTCCGCGTGTGCTTATCATTTAGTGAGTCGTAAACCTCCTCCTCAAAAGACGGATAAGACTCTTTTTGAAAGAAACAACAGCCATAACAAGAACAGACCTGTGAGTCCTGCACAGCCCGACACTCAACATGTTTTTACTGACAGTTCACACAAAGACTTCTCTAAAAATGTGTCCCATAGGACCCAGTGTCCAAAAACAACCGTTTTTATTATAAACTCAAACAAGTTTCCCATTAAAGGAACTAAATTCTCTTTAGACTTTCATACAAACCTCCATCAAGTGTTCTTATTCATCTTTAGTATTAAAAAAAACATCCAACTGAATTAATTTATGGATCCAAAGTTCATGGAGGGACAAACATGTCCACTCAGCTGGACACCATGTGTGTGACTGTTGAACCAAATAAAAATGGATTTAACCAACAATAACAGAAACTGATTTAGTGTGTGAAAAATATGAAATAAAAGCATTTTTAATGTTGCCAACCTGATACAGGTGAAATATCGCCGGTGATGGATGGCGTCCAATTTAGTGATCATGTGACCAATAACTGATTTCTCCCAATAGAAAATAAATATTTGGAAATGTATAAATTACATTAATAATAACATGTAACATAATGCTAGTATATTTTTCTAACTTCAAGGATGTCCAGCTATCCTACATCCTGTCGGCCATCTTGCTTTTGCCTAAAATAATGTACATACCATGATGGGCCAGTAGGTGGCAGTGTATGTGACGACACACCAGCAGCTACTTTGTTGGCTGATATCTGCGACTATAACAACAAAACCCGAGCACATCCAAGAGAACAGCCTTTGAACAGCTGTCTCTGCAGAGACCACAACGCATGAGATCCATTCAGATCAAGTTTTTGACAAAGATGTGACGCATCGGACCAGGACACAAAAAGTGGACACGTCAGGATAACAAGCTAACGTTTACAACACAACAGTCTATTCAGCGTAGTCTCAGTGAGGTTAATGCGTGCTGGACTCCCCTACATGGCCACGCTCAGATCTCCAAAGCTTTCTGTGTGGATAATCGTGTGTAGCTGCTCTATAGGAGCCCAAAAATCAAACAAAGGCCTGAAAATGTGTCAAATAGTTCTCCTTTAACTCTTTAAATGTCAACGCTGAGCCGTACATCTGTTGGTGTGTTGATAGTTTCTTTTTTCTTCAGCTTTAATTTACCTGTCACATTGACTGTGCAGAAATCCAACACTGATCCATAACCTATGTCAAGGTAACATCCATAAAAACCAGATTCTTCAGTCCTGAGGGAGGACACATGAAGTCTGATTCTTCTCTCTCTGAGGACGTCTTTGTCCAACTGAACTCGTCCTTTAAAGGGACCGCGCAGAGGACGCTCAAATCCATTATCATACTCTAACAACTTGAAGTTATCGTGATCAGTGAACACAACACAGAAGATATAAAGAGGATCCAGAGAGCTGTTGGTGAAGGTCCACTCCAGAGTGACGTCCTCATTCTTGAAGACCTGATAGAAGCTCGGAGCAGATCTGACCTCAAATGTTTCTGTTGACAGAGAAGAAGAAACCAAAGTCACCCTGAAGTCTCTTTTTTAAAGAACACTCATCTTTACACAGCAGATGACTTTTTAGATCACTCATAGTTCTGACTGTGATTGTCTCTCACAGTTCAGATCATATAAAGTAGTTTAGTGAGTTTGTGTCCTGAGCTGAAACTTTAGTGAACTCCTGCTTCACAGAATCACAGGGACACATTTCTGTTTCTGTTTGACTGAATCAGCACAGAGTCACAGACACATGAAAACAGAAACTGAACAGAGAGCAGAGGCACTGACCACAGACTGAGCAGGTCAGAGAGATGAACAGGAGGATGAAGATCATCTTCTTCATCAGTTCAGCTCTGGAGGAAGAGAAAAACACAAAGACATGAATCAGAAAGAAAGAAAGATTCAGAATTATGGACAAAAAACACATCGAGCCTTTTTCTGTTTTGAGAAAATCTCAGAATTTTGACAATATTCGACTTTTCACAAAATTTCCCTTTAGAAAGGTTATATTCTCTTTTTTTAAGTTTATTTTTATTAATCGGCCCAAATACTTCGACACTAAGATAATTCAGCGTGCTACTGTATATTTAATTGACTTAAAAAAGGATACCCTACGCCTTCTTTGTTTACTCACTGCAGTCAAATTCAAAGTTAAGTTTATCAGTCACGCCTCTCTTTTCAAGACTTTAACAATCCACTCCACATGTTTACGTTTCAGCCACACAGTAGCAGAAGTAGCATGCACGTTACACCACGGAAATAACTGTCCATGTCAAACAGATTTAAACCAATCCTCCAGGCACAGAATTTTCCCTGAGGATTATTTTAATCAAATTACTCGGATTTGAAGGTGTTAAATCACCTTCTCTAGATATCTCTGTTGGGGTACCTCAGGGGTCAATACTTGGACCCTTGTTAATGTATATTAATGACCTGCCCAACTCATGTCATAAAGTTGAATTTCAAATGTACGCTGATGACGCTGTCATCTTTACCAGTGTAAAAAATATTCAAGAAGCAGCCTCTGTTCTTACATCAGCGATGGTTCCTGTAAATGAATGGTTATATAAATCTACTATTAAACACAACTGAAACTGTTTGTATGATGTTCACAGAGACTACTGGACATCATTCTGGTGTGTTTCTTGGAGGACAGGAGCTACAAGTTGTTTCTGAATTTAAGAACCTCGATGTAACACTCGATTCAACATTATGTTTCAAAAGCCACGTTAAAAGAATAATTAATACAGTGAGAGTCAATCTGAACAAAAAGACCTTTCATAACACTGGGTGCTGCTAGAATGTTCTTACACTCAATGATACTGTCACTCATTGAATATTGTGTTTACATGTTGGTCACTGGCAGGTGTAAATACGTGCAAAAACATCGAATCACTCTATAAATAATCACTCAAGACCCTTTATAGAAAACCAGTGTCATTCCATGTTTGCAGCATTTTAAAAATGTACAACTTCATGAGTTTTGAGAACTTCATCCATTTTAAATTTGCTTGTTTATTGTATAAGGTGCTCCATGGACTCGCTCTGCCTCCCATGCCTGACTTTTTAAAATAAGGGCCTCAACACCAGGGCCTCATCGAGAGGGGGCTGAGAGATGAAACAGAAAAACAGCTTTTGGACAAAACTGTTTCTGCAAAGGCAGTAAGATCTGGAACAGTCTCCCACTCCACATAAGAGAGTGTCCGACATTACAAACTTTGAATCAAACCAGTCCTGTAACTGTTAACATCCAGGGTTTAGAAATGAACTGTGTGCTCTTATTATGACCTATTAGTAGGGTCATTTTGGAGCGAAACGTGACCGCGGTGAGTGAAGGTCCGTTTCTCAATGGATTTGTCATCTAGGAGGGTTAAAAAGCAAATTTAGCCGGTGTGTATTTTTTAAAATGGAGGGGAAATTTTTTTAGAGGCCAAAATCCAAAATGGCTGTCGTGGAAATGATCTTTTTTAAGGCTCGACCTACAATGATGGACAATAAATGTTTTCAGACCTTATTTTTATTAAGAAATACATTTTTCTGAGTTACATAATGATTTTACCTTATTTTAACCTTCAAATTCAAGATGGCTGCCACTTTTGGTGTTTTTTGGGGGAAGTTTTTGCCATTTTTGGGGAAATTTTTTCAGTATTGTTACAGAGTCTCTATAAGGTTATAATGGAAGCTCTGCTCATGTTGAATTGAATAATATACAGTTAAAGTTCACAGAAATATCATCTGAAGTCAATAAAGTAGATGTTCATGTGTAAACAACACTTGTTGATTTCCCATTTCCCATTAAAATGGACTATGCAGCTCTGACTTTTCAGGTCTGTATCACAATTTTTTTGGCCTTAGTAAATTCTTTTTTAGTTTCAGACCCATGGAAATGAATAGATTCCTTTATTTCACTCCTATTTAAATTAATTTAGATTTACCATCACCATGGAAACCACTGGAACAAAGACATAAGTGTGATGTCACAAGGAAAACGCAGGCCGTTTTCGAATCCACCTACTACATACTGTGTATGAAAGTAGTTTGTAGTGGGCACTGCATACTGCCTACTACACTTGAATGAAGTATGTCGTATGACTGTTCTGTTAGGTTTACTTTGTAGTATGCTACGCTGGTTTCCAGTTCAAGCAAAGTGGAAATAAGCTACAGCTGTTTTTTTCCAAACTTAATTTTATTTGTACAAAACCAACCATGAGTAGTTTGGTAAACTCTACAACTGGCATAGCTATTAAAGCTGGGCTTGGTAATTTTGGAAAACTAGCATGAATTTTAATGTAGCATCTCCTCAGGACTCTGTGTAGCTCCTCCCACCCTTCCTCCAAAATGACAAGTTCCATGACAAGTCTCCCGTATTATCCATATTTTATCCTCTTTCGCTACGTCCTCCTGTATCAGTATTCTTCTGTAAATCTCCGGTGTGATGATATAATAATAAAAACATTCCTCTGCCTCTCCAAACTGAACTCTGTCTCTAGCCTGAAGGGGGCGGTAATGCTCCAAAATGATGGACGCTAACCGCCGTAAAACCAAAGGAGAAGAAAAATTAATCACAGATTAATCATAGCACACAAACATTTTGATATTGTCCAGCTGGAGGACCCATACATGGCAGTGGCACATGTCACTTCACACATGCGTCTCTAGTCAAACCAAACAAAGCCCAGGTGACAACAGGAATGGCATATTTAAGACTTAGTCTGATTTTATTTTTGAATTTATTTATCTATATTTGTACTACATTCTTTAATAATGCATCAGGCCTAATTGTTTTGCTGGATGTCCTCGACCTTTTTCTTATTTTGAATTTGATTTATGAAACACACTTAAAGTGTAATTTGAGTTGCCTGATTGAGCTTAGAATTTTCTGGACAAGTTGTCCTGACTTTGGTTTTATTTAGTCACCAATAAAAATGTGGATTTACAAATCTTCACTTCTTAGTGTATTCATTTGATTAGTCCTGCACGACAATTTTATAATATCCTAGAATTCAAATTCTTTATTTGGGGACTTTAAGCAGATATGAGATTAAAATGTGATTAATTAGATTAATTAATTATAAATCTGGTAATTAATTAGATTAATTTTTTTAATCGCTTGACAGCACTAATCTTGACACATTCATGCAAGTTCAGTTAGAAAAACTGCCAGAGCTATTTTTCTTGGTTATTATTGAAAATGAATTTATTTGGAGTTTGTTTTGTCTTGGAGGTCATTGGGGTTCATGCACCAGGAAGGGATTCAGGATTTTTATCAGGTCGATGAGACGTGGCTTGAAATGTTTGTTCATCCTTTTTTGATTCGAGTAAATGACAAACACTATGAATCCTGGGTGGACATTGATTTTCTTATTGCCTGCATATGACCAAACAGGAATGGTGAATTGTGTTTGTTTGTCAAAGTTAGTTCCTTTATTTTTTATTAAAGCCATTTTTATGAAAAATAACCACTTCAACAATAACAGCTGTGTGGCATGTCTCTTTGCAGTTAGCTGTTGGCAGTGAACGAGTTAATGAAGACAATGACTCGTAACTCCAGAGTCAGTAAAAAGAACAATTCGGTCATGATTGGCACATCACTAAACAACAGTGACAACCAGGGCCGTAGCCAGGATTTTGAAAATACCGCGGTCATTTTATCGTGGGAGCTGTCAGGCTGTGGGGCCAGCACTGTCCAGTCGCTCATGTTCTAATCTCTGATGTTATATTTTCGGCCTAAATGAATGCTCATATGCACCATCAGGGGTGTTTCTTGAGACTGAGGGCATTGGGAGCTGAGCCCAAACCCTCATAGAAAAAAAAATCTCTCTATATGCTTGCCTTGTTTTTTTTCTGCTGCTGAACTGCAACATACAGACATGAAAATGGGTCTGTGGTGAGAAAGGTCAGAAGACTGTAACGCCTCCAGGGGGGTCCGAGGGCATGTTCCCCCAGAAGAGAATTTAGAATATTTCATATTTAAAAGCATCAATCTGATGTATTCTGAGAGAAACATGAAGCAGAATTACAGGACAGTATGACTGTATAATAAAGTATCTATCAAAACATTCTGCTCCATAAGAAATGAGACTGACAGCTTCTCTCATGAAATATGTTCACAGTTCATTTCTACTGGAGGCTTGTTGTTGTTGTTGTTGCTGTGTTAGCTCTCCTGCTGTGTTAGCTAACGTTATGCATCAGTAACACCATGAATCTTTCAGCAAACTTTAATTCTTTTACTGATATATAACCTGTAGTCAGAGGTGGGACCAAGTCACTGTTATGCAAGTTACAAGTTAGTCTCCAGACAAGACAGTCAAGTCCAAGCTCATGTCCTGAGCCCTTTAGTTTCAGTTTCAAGTCCTTTGAGTCTATCTTGGCTGTTTCTCTCTGGTCTGTCATGTTGTCTTTCATACATTCTGGAGTGACTGTCCTATTTATGTAAATGTTTAAAAGATTTCCCTTAGCTGATATAAGAAGTGGAAGAAAACAGTTCCAGTATGTTTGACACTTTCAGATAAAACAGAGTGAAGAGTCGGCTCTTACTGCTCTATTCTGACAAACAACGATCATCTCAACAGTCAACATCAAATCTCAAAAAGATTAACCACTTAAATCTGTTTCATGAAATATCGTGGCAGTTTGGACCTCAGATTAAAGAAAACACATTTGATGCATAAAATGTAATAAAGCTTCAGTAATAGTGAGAGCCCTGGGAGTTCACAGATCCATTCATCACACAGTGTTTCTCATCAGAACATTCATGTTGGTTGTTTTCCTGATATCTCAAGTCAAAGGTTCATCATAGGAAAATCCTCATGTCTGTGCCAACATGAGAAGGAAACATCAAGATCCTGAGAGAGCAGATAATATGTGCTTGTTACAGCACAGCAGAGTCAAATCAAATAAACTTTGTTGTCTCCTTAAAGACTCTGAACACTGAAGACAAACTTGCCTCATGATTTATACACCGTCCACTGAATACAGCTCTGAGACCCACTTTTGGGCCTCGACCCACAGGTTGAGAACCCATGCACTTGTAGACTGCATTTGGAGCTTGATCCTTTACAGATTGCTCTTATATCATGGAGAATAAGTGATGCAGAAACCTCAGGATGAATTTAGAAAAATTAAGTTAAAAAAGAGCTGGACTGTTCAGGAGTGCTGAGTTTTAACCAAAAGGTGGACTCATACTTTTTTTTATTGCTGTGCTCTCTAAAAACCGTGTGACGTGGGCCAACAAGACACTGTTTAATTTTAACTGTATTGTAAAGTGTCCTGAGATAACACTTGTTATGAATTGGCGCTATACAAATAAAGACTGATGGATTGACTGATTGATAACAACACACCAGGTGAGTGATGACCCCACACTGTCCCTGTGTCTTTACGCTCACAGGCTCTCTGATCTTCACGGAGTTTCTCCGCGCCTCAAAGCATCTATCTCAACTGAGGGCATTTACTGAAGATGGGAAACTAAGGGCCGTTTACATGGCGCCGAAAACAGTCCAATCCGATACGTTAGTGTTGTATTTTGGCCTTGCATTTAGATGAGAACACGTTGCGTTTCCACCTAAAACGCAAACTTTTGAAAACAGGCTCCCGAGTGGAAAGATTTGAATTCGGTCTTCATGCACCTCCCTGAAAACCCGTATCAGATCGTTTCAGGGTGAAACGCTGACGTCACCAAATGCGCAGTACTCTTTCACATGAAGGCTGCGCACGCATACCAGGAACAACAACAGCAGCTTCAGCCGTCCACCGAGTAACATGTGAGCGTCTTACTGTGCTCGATCTGATATCCAGATAAAACTATACTGTCAGATTTGTCATCTGAACTGATTTGTTGTCCTGAAAAGAAACTCCTGCTTCTCTGTGTATCTATCAGCCATTGTTGTTTGTGAAAGGTTTTCTTCTTCGTTCGTGTGTTGTAGCAGCGCTGCATCTCTGCAGACCTACACTGCCATCTACTGAACCGGCATGCACACTACAGCGGATATACAGGGGATTAACTCGTCTCCAGCGTTGTCATGTAAACGCAGAAGAATTTGAAAATGCAACGGAAGAATCTTTGCATCTTTAAGTCAGGAGTTTCCATGTAAACGACCCCTAAAGCTCCTTCAGTGGCTAAATCAATGTAGGCCTACGGTTCTGTTATATTTATGAAGTGGGAATATCAGGGGCTACTGAAAAAACGTTCGGGGTCAAAGCCCCGAATGCCCAAGACAGGCAACGTAAATGGTCCACACACAAAAATGACACAAATTATTCGTACCTTGTTCTCCATAGATCTTCTTCTTTCAATATACTTTAACTCTCTCTGTGCTTCGTGCTACTCTTTTTTTTGTCTTTCCAAAATCTTTATCTCAAAGCTCTCGTATCCTGGTCTATAGGCCCATACAGCCAGATGACCCAGATGTCAATCAAAGATCGTCTATGAAGAGACGATGAGTCACTCCGTCACCTGCCCTTGGCTCTACCACATAATTTCACAATATATATACATTTTGTATTTTTTTTCCGGAAAAATATACCGAGGTCATGACCTCGGTGACCTCAATGGTAGCTACGGCCATGTATGCAGGTGTACAGGGCCCCTAAAAATCTGCCATTACTGGATCACAGAATTGAACGTGCATGGCTGAGTGATATAAACGCGGTATATCAGGGAAATGGACGACATTTTACGTAAAAGTTTTTTTCAGAATAAAAAAGGAACATGTTTTTCGGGAATATGTCCCGGGGGGGTTACTTTAAAGCAGGGGACCATGTGGCCTCACTTCCCCTCCTCACCCTCCCCCCTCAAACATGTAGAAGCGGCCATCTGAGACACCAGCTAAGTTGGAAAAAATGCTCCGAAACTCCCATTTAACTTTAAAATACAGGACAGGTCAGTTTCCCAATGATTGTTACGTGTAAGGCGATCAAATGTTCTGCAAGTTGTGTTAACATTAAAGATAGACCGATATGTTTTTTGGGGGGCCGATACCGATTATCGGTAGTCAAGGAGGCCGATAACCGATATTTGAAGCCAATATTCATTTGCAGTAAAAATGAAAATACTGCATCAAATTTTGGATCATACAAAGTCCAACACTTAACTATGTTTCAATGCCTTTAAGCATATGTTTATTTCAGGCTCAGCAGCATGCCTTATAACATTTAAATAAACTCTTAAATAAATTAGCTGCCTAAAGTTTTATCCAGTAAACATAAATATCCAAAATTTCACAATAAATGAAATGTTGTTTTATCTTTAACTCTTCTTTGTTTTAAGGTCAAACAACAATGTGCAGGGAGTTCCCAGGGTTAGCAGCATCTCTTTTAAACTTAACTGAAAATTTGATAAAAAATATCTTCCTGAAGGTTTTTTATAGGAAATAAAACAAAATAAAATAAAATTTGCTCCAAAATGTGAGACTCAAATCAATTAGTAGTCCCAGTTGAGCAGTACCAGATTGTGATTGAACCTCTGAAAATACTAAATGGCCTAAAGCATCCTCGCTTTAATAGCCAGTGTTTATCATGGGAACAGACTGCTGCTGACGTATTGGACCTCGCAATAACGTTAGTGGTCGTGAGATGTAAACCTTCTCATGTGGCTTCCACACAAACACACATTACTCTCTACCACAACAGATCGGCGTAAAATTCTTCAAACCGAATTCTTAAAAAAATAAAACGGGAAAAACGGAACATTAGAAAAACTAAAGTGGGATTTTGGAAAAGAGGACGCCATTTTACAGGAGCCTATTTGTATGTTATGGGACAGGTGTGGTGTGGTGTGGCGTCGGACTCCATCATGTTAGTTCGGTTCTGTCTACTTTTACTCGCGTGTGTTTTACGGGGCGGGTCGGGGGGCTTCGAGGGACAGTTACTTGCGGAACGATCGAGGTTCGAGGGGCTGTAAGTATTTTTGAATAGAGTTTTAACTGATGCCTGTCCCCCTCATGGGTAAACTGCAGCCATGGCGATGGATACACTCTAATTGAGGTGAAAGGGAGGTGGGTTCATCAGCTGCATGCATGCTGGTGGCTGCGTGTGCGTGTGTGTGTGTGGGAGAGAGAGACATTTAAGTTGTAAAGGAAATACACACTAAAAGATGCAAAGAGGTTTAAAATAAGTCATGTACAAAACCCAAAACCAGTGAAGTTGGCACGTTGTGTAAATCGTAAATACAAACTGAATACAATGATTTGCAAATCCTTTTCAACCTATATTCAATTGAATACACAGCAAAGACAAGATACTTAATGTTCAAACTGGTAAACTTTGTTATTTTTTGCAAATATTAGCTCATTTGGAATTTGATGCCTGCAACATGTTTCAAAAAAGCTGCACAAGTGTCAAAAAAGACTGAGAAAGATGAGGAATGCTCATCAAACACTTATTTGGAACATCCCACAGGTGAACAGGCTAATTGGGAACAGGTGGGTGCCATGATTGGGTATAAAAGCAGCTTCCCTGAAATGCTCAGTCATTCACAAACAAGGATGGGGCGAGGGTCACCACTTTGTGAACAAATGTGTGAGCAAATTGTCCAACAGTTTAAGAACAACATTTCTCAACCAGCTATTGCAAGGAATTTAGGGATTTCATCATCTACGGTCCGTAATATCATCAAAAGGTTCAGAGAATCTGGAGAAATTACTGCACGGAAGCAGCAAGACCCAAAACCAACACTGAATGCCCGTGACCTTCGATCCCTCAGGTGGTACTGCATCAAAAAGTGGCATCACTGTGTAAAGGATATCACCACATGGGCTCAGGAACACTTCAGAAAACCACTGTCAGTAACTACAGTTCGTCTACATCTGTAAGTGCAAGTTAAAACTCTACTATGCAAAGCCAAAGCCATTTATCAACAACACCCAGAAACACCACCGGCTTCACTGGGCCCGAGCTCATCTAAGATGGACTGATGCAAAGTGGAAAAGTGTTCTGTGGTCTGACCAGTCCACATTTACAATTGTTTTTGGAAACTGTGGTCGTCGTGTCCTCTGGACCAAAGAGGAAAAGAACCATCCAGACTGTTATAGGCACAAAGTTCAAAAGCCAGCATCTGTGATGGTATGGGGGTGTATTAGTGCCCAAGGCATGGGTAACTTACACATCTGTGAAGGCTCCATTAATGCTGAAAGGTACATACAGGTTTTGGAGCAACATATGTTGCCATCCAAGCAACGTCTTTTTCATGGACGCCCCTGCTTATTTCAGCAAGACAATGCCAAGCCACATTCTGCGGGTGTGAGTGCGGGTACTAGACTGGCCTGCCTGTAGTCCAGACCTGTCCCCCATTGAAAATGTGTGGAGCATTATGAAGCGTAAAATACAACAACGGAGACCCCGGACTGTTGAACAACTTAAGCTGTACATCAAGCAAGAATGGGAAAGAATTCCACCTGAAAAGCTTCAAAAATTGGTCTCCTCAGTTCCCAAACGTTTACTGAGTGTTGTTAAAAGGAAAGGCGATGTAACACAGTGGTAAAAATGACCCTGTGACAACTTTTTTGCCATATGTTGCTGCCATTAAATTCTAAGTTGATGATTATTTGCAAAAGAAAATAAAGTTTCTCAGTTTGAACGTTAAGTATCTTGTCTTTGCTGTGTATTCAATCGAATATAAGTTTAAAAGGATTTGCAAATCATTGTATTCTTTTCTTATTTAAGATTTACACAACATGCCAACTTCACTGGTTTTGGTATTGTACATGTTTAGGTCAACAACACCTGTCACAAGTGCAGTCTGTTTCAGTGGGAAACATTGCAGTTATCTGTTTACATTAACACTGCACATAGGCATACAAAGTCACATGTGCCGTGTCAGTATGAAAATGAAAACGATGCTCGAAGACTTTTCTATTTCCAGCAATGCATCATATTACATTGTATAGTAAAGTATATGTCACCTGCCCTGGGAATGTTGAATCTGTTATGGGTTATAAATAACATTAAAACTTTCAGTTTGTTGATCACCTGTTTTTCCCTCATGGATAACATTTTTTCTTCCCTAGGTCTGTTACCTTTTTGGCACACTGATAGACTTGATAGTGGTAAGTCCCCACAGCTGTATCTTAAAAAGCCAAATACAGTTTAAATATTTGAAAAATATTCGTTATTTTTGCGTCTAAATTGATAATAAGTCAGTTCATTAACTTAACTGTGGTATTCTTGAGGAAAAAAAACATTTCAATTTTGAGATTAACGTATTTAGGTAATGCTTGGTTGCTATTATCCTTTTATTAAAGTTTGAGCTTTCATGTTCTTACTCATGATCATTCTGATGTGTGTTACATGGTTAGGTCTTATTAATGTGGAGTTGTAAGGGTTGCACTGAAACTTTGCCAAGTAGGTCAAAACTTTTGAATCACTACAAATTAAAGCGTCCATCTTTTGGGTGTAGTTCGCGCTTCCCATGCACATATCTTCAATGTCCGTGCACGTTTAGGACTTGGAATGTCCTAATTGTTCACCAAAGAAAAGTTCACTCAACAATTGACAAGGCACAAAGAGAGGAAGCAATATTCAGTTGCCACCTGTGTGCCTGCAGTGATTTGACTTCAGAGAGGGATTATTTTTCTCGTATTAACACACATCTAAAACGAAATGAGACTGTGACTTGTATGTTTTTAGGCTGTGACTTTAAGACAAATATATATCCTACATTTAAATCACACAAAAACAGAAAACACTGCAGCCATTTTCTGACTGATTTTAAAGCTGGAGTAGTTCTTCGAACTAAGCTATCATCTGTGAATGAATTAGAGGAAAATACAGAAGAGTGTGACGAGCTTATAGACACTGCCATTTCATCAAAGGGTAACTCTAATACAGAAGACTTACAAAAGACAACAGAGCAAAGATTTGCTGCTGCCTTGTTGAAATTGGAGCATTTGGTCCATGTACCAGGAACAGCTGTAGATTGTCTTTTGGGAGAACTCCATCATTTGGTTTATTCTGCCCAGTTCCTCTGTCTTTAGATGTTGTGAGGGACATCTTTCGTCAGAAAAACCTCCTCGCTGATGAACTTCTGGCTCAACAAACTTTTGAGGCTATTTTTTCTGGCAATCTTGTGCAAAGGTCCATCCAAAAAGGCAGCCCTCTGAGCACTGTGCATCTTCATAAGCAGTATTACAAGAAGAATTTCAGAGTTGTAGAACCAGTTGAATACATCTTAGATAATAAAAACACTTGCAGTTTCCAATATGTCCCTTTGCTGAAGTCCTTACAGCAGCTGTTAAGTAGGAGGGACATTACTGACAGCCTTGTTGAGTCCCATCAGAGACAAAGGGGAATCAGTTCTGAAGTTTCAGGTCAGTACATTTCCCCAAGATGCAAACCTGCTATAGTACATCCAATGACGTTATTAATGCGCAAAATCATGCAAACAGAAGATTTTAAAAGCAAAAATATTGTAATGGTTTAAGGTGCCTCAGACTCGTATCAGACTGTTTTTGTTGAAAAAGATAAGGTCAGTGTATCCACATGAATTCCTGTTGTCACTCATACCAAACACCTGTGGAATAACCTCATGCTTACCTGTGCATGTCATCCCTTTTATTTGCTCCTCTGCAGCTTCTTCTGCTTAAAAAAATAAAAGAACTTTCAGAGATTCACTTAAACTTTTTTTTCAGTCCTATTAATCAAAAATAATTAAGTGCTGAAGCTTGTGCAAAAGTTAAGATGACACCAACAGCAGAAAGCTACTCAGCAAAGCCTAACGAGCTACACATTGCTACACGGCGTGCCATGTGAGGCGTTTGAGGTCCAGTCGGAAACATTGTGATGCAGTCAAGTTAGCTCCATAAAATGAGTATTTAAAAAGCTGGAAGCATCCGTCCATCTGCCAACTATCTTTCCTGCTTGTTGTTTTCAAGGTTTCAGGAAGCAAAGAGCATGATGTGTTTTAATGCATTCTGCAGAGTTGGAGATTTTGGATGAAATTTGTATTTTGGCAATTCGACATAATGGCAAAAGCTGCATTGTGTGAGTTCATATTTTTAAACGTGATGCCTTTTATTTATTAAACTACTGCTTTGACTGTTGGACCGAATAATAGTTTTAGTCTGTTTGTCGATTATTTTGTTCCATAAAAAAATAAAGTCAATTTTAGAATTATTATATTGTATAATCCAGAACTTATTATTGAATGATATCTTAAATGTATTTGTATGTTTATTTGTTTGGGACAGATATAGAATACCCAGACAAACTGAAAACAGTCATCCAGTGCAGGTATCATAGTGTGATACCCGCACAAACAGTGTTGAGCTGTTAACTTGCAACACTCTAGATGTGCTTTAACAAAAATAAAACAATCAAACAATGACTCTAAGGAGTAAAATAGGAGTGAATTCATTCACACATTTCATTGTAAAGATATTAAGTATTGCTTTGTTGTGTAAACACTTGAACACTTGTTAAAAATCCTGTTTGGTGCATCCCTTTTGCTGATGCAAACAACACATATTGGATAATTTTCTCAGAATTAGACTTTATCATGTGGAACATTAAAACTTTTTTTCCTTTTTGTATCTTGACATGACATGAGTATGAATACTTTAGGAAAAGTTGTGTTTTAATGTTTTAACTAGATATGTTTGGATAGAAATCAGACAAACCATCTTAGCTTTATCCTATCTTTGATGTTTTTCATGTTTTTCTAATTCTTTGGATCTTTTTTATTATCAAGCCATCAAATTCATCCCTATGGCAAGGAACCCAGCTAAAACTAAGACAACATGCATATGTCTGCAACAATATCCTCTGCTGTGCTTCGTGTATCTTTTTACCTCCATTTACTCCTAATTGCTTCACTCAACAGGACCTCTTTCAACATTCAGCTCTCCTCTCGCCATCATCAGACCAGCATACAGCTAAATGGTCCGGCCATACAAAAAGCAACAGCTACTACCAAGGGTCAGGCATTCAGACAGCCTGTGACAAGCAGACCCTGCAACTAAGAGTTACCACCATGTCTGCTCAACAATTATCCATACAGAGAACACTTACATCAACCTCTTAGTGCTTTATGCTTTGCATTAAACCCTATTCTTTCCTATCCACGCACCAGTGTCATTCACTCTAAATGATAAGAAAATAAAACCACCAACTAGTAGCTGGAGATTTAATACATCATTACTTAAAGACCCTAATTGTATCAGCTATTTTGAAAAAGACTGGTCTCTATATATAGAACATAATGACCTACCAGAGACCTCAGCTTATGTTCTTTGGGAAGCAGGAAAGGCAGTAATGCGAGGGAAAATAATTTCATTCTCATCACACAAGGAGAAGGAGGAGAAGCAGCGAACATCTGAACTGGAGTCAAGACTCAAATCACTAGAAGAAGCGTATAGGGCAGCCCCTGAAGAGCACATACTGAACAGTATTAGGAAGGCTAAACTCGAGTTGAATGAAATAATCGAAAAGAAAACTCAATTTATGATGCAAAGACTACGCTTGGAAAAATTTGAACACAGTAACAAATCTGGTGGATTCTTAGCTCGTCAATTAAAGGCAAACAAAGAGAAAACAGCTATCTCCTCTCTTCAGGATTCAGCAGGAAATATCACCATGACCCTGACAGAATAAATAACATCTTTAGGGATTTCTATAAGACACTTTATTCATCACAAATTGACCACCAGATAGCAGCATTGAAGAATTTCTCAGTGACATAAACCTCCCAAAATTGCAACCAGAACAGAGAATGGCTTTGGACTCAACCCTCACAGTTGGGGAACTCCATGAAGCACTACAAGGCATGTCTAGTAATAAAGCCCCAGGTCCAGATGGTTTTCCAGCAGAATTCTATAAGACATTCTTTTTTTAAGATGGTCTCAGAGATCAACGGAAAAGGAAAAATACCCCAAAACATAAATTCAGCTCACTGATTCTTGAGAGTCGGGACAAAACACTTTTAAAAAATCTTTTTTACAAAATGCGAACTACATTTGTTAGAGTTACATACATTTGAAGAGAAGGGGCTTATTTTTATAACCATGTAATGGTACAGGTTCTAAATACAAACAGATTTTTAAAAAATAAGCATGTTTCCCTTTAGAACTCAATTTGTGTCAACTCCGTCAGACACACTTAAAAGTATGCATTTTTAATTCTTCCAGTCCAACAAGAACCTAAAGTTCCAAATTATGTGGTAATAATGTGGCAAACTCGGGTATGTAAAAACATTTAGTATTTAAGCATATATTGTGATTTCAGACTTTTTTGAAAACTCAGTTTTCCAAATATCGGGATTTTCAAACTTTATTTTTAATTTTATGATCATAAAACCAATTTCCTTAAATAAATAGGCGATAAGAGGATGTAGCTCAGTTGTTTCTATAATACATAAACTACATATACTGAAGAAAGATTTTATTTTATTTTATCAAAATTCACAAAAACATACATCTGACGGTGTTGACAAAGAATGAGTGCAGGAGATTGGAGATTTCTGAACAAAATCTTTTGTGTGTACATCAGATTTAGAACTAACCACTAACCTTAGGAAGCCTTTAAGAGTCTTAGCTAGACCTTCTTTTCAATCGCTGGCTCAACTCTTAGGTCTCAGGAGCAGAAAACAACACCAGAGCAAATGAGAAGAAGAAGAAGAAGAAGGGAGATCCCAAAATTGACACAGGCATTAAACAATATTGATTGGGCTGATCATCTCACCCACAATAATGTTAGCAACAACTGTAATTCATGACTGTTATCCAAGACACAGTATCTACATTAACTAAAAAAATTATAGCCAAACCATCAAAGAAGAATCACCTTCCCTGGCTCAATGAAAATATATGATCATTGATGAAACAAAGAGACTGTGCTCTCAAAACATCACTTAAAACAAAAAGACATTTGACAGGCAGACATTTGCTTCGCTCAGAAATAAAGCAGTGAGCGAAATCCAATCTGCAAAAAACTTTTTTATTAATATAAGAAGTACTGCAAGAGGAAATGTTAAGGACATATGGACAAATATTAAAAACAGGCAGGAAATGGCACAGTGCACAGAGAGATTAGGGAGCTACAGCTGGATGAGGAAGTTATTCATGATTCAAGAGACATTTTGATTGCACTGAACAATTACTTCATAGACTGTTGAAAACCTGATGCAAAGCTCCTGCCCTAAGACAGATCACCACCCACCAATGCCAATGAACAACGACGCACCATCTCTTAATCTGTGTGCTGTGTCACAATCACAGGTTAACAAGGTTGTTAGTGGTTTAAAAAGCTCTAAAGCCAAAGATGCATTTAATTACATTTCTGAAATATCACAAGGGCTCTTTCATAGCACTCCTGACTACCATTATTAATAAATCCATACATGAAGGGTCTTTCCCTGACCCTTGGAAGTGCTTTGTCATCACACCAGTTTTTAAATCAGGTAACCCTGCAATGGTTAGTGACTACAGACCGGTAAGCACACTTCCTGCAGTCTCCAAAGTCATGGAAAAACTTGTGGCGGAGCAAATTATTAAACATCTTAACAACAGTCCATATTCATTAAATAAGATGCAATTTGGCTTTAGAAAACTTCATTCGACTGAGACTGCTGTCTGTTTCTTCCTGGAAAATTTAAAACCAAAGTTGGATGCAGGTGGTGTTATTGGTGCTGTCTTTATTGACCTCAGGAAAGCTTTTGACACTACACACCATCAGGTATTGTTAACCAAACTGTCGTACTTCAACTTCTCATCACACACTCTGAACTTGATTGAATCTGGATATTTCCTCAAGAAAACAGTGTGTTAGAATACAGAACACTAAGTCAACATCACGTACCAACAACCTCGGGGCACCACAGGGATCGGTCCTGGGTCCATTGCTTTTCAGTTCATTTATAAATGACCTGCCAAGCTGTTGCCCTTCAAATGTCACCTGTCAAATATATGCTGATGATACTGTTTTGTATGTCCATGCAAAAGACAAAAAAACCACGCTGGGCAAGAACTGACAGATGCTATGATGATTGTGTACAACTGGCTCGAGAAATCAAGATTATACTTGAACTTTTCCAAGACTGTCTGCATGTACTTCTCAAATAGGGCAAATAACAACAATGATCCCAACATCTCTGTACAAGGTAAAACAATTAAAGTGGGACAAGAGTTTAAATATCTGGGAATCACTCTTGACTCACAACTCATATTCAAACAACAGATAAAAAGACAGGAAATAGAATTAAGTTTAACTTCTCTAACTAGATTAATTAGGAACAACCTAACTCCTGAGTCAGCAGAATTATATTTTGACACTATGATCATGTCACATATGCTCTATTGTGTAACAAGCTGGGCAGTGGCCTGTAAGACAAGGGACAAGGCAGATCAAAATTGTTCATAAACAAGCCCAGAAAGTTCTAGATAAAAAACCCAAAACGTACCATCACTGTCAAATTTTAAAAAAGCATGAGCCCTTGAAACAGGTCAACTTTATCAGACACACTAATGCTGTCTTGATGGACAATATTTTCCATGGCCAAGCACCTCCGCTACAAGAATTTGTAAAAAAAAAAAAAAAAAAAACCTCAAATAGGTCAACAAGAGCTGGTTCCAGAGGTGACTGTGTTGTTCCTTTCAGAAAAAGTGCATATCGTCAAGACACTTTTTCTGTCCACGCATCTCACACCTGGAACTCAGCTCCAAGTACAATATGTGAACTTCCAAACCTGACCTCTTTGACCAAACAGCTTAAAGCTTGGCTACTGGAAAACCAAAACTGCTCCCATAAACAGGCCTAAACTTGGCTATTTGTCCTGTGTCTATTTTGTCAAGGGCTCCATCTCCAATTTTTACTGAGCAATGTGCAATGCAACTAGCACTTTATATTCCTATGAACTCCTGGTACCACAAATTACCATCGCTGGTGACTAATGTAATATGTAATAGGGCATTAAGCAATCAAAATAGCACTAACCCTCCTGAGCCTCCACACCTGGCTCTCCACCGTCTGCCGGAATTATGGCCTTGTTTTTATTGACAATTTTAATCTCCTATGGGAGCGCAAAGACGCTTTTAATCGGGACGGTGTCCATTTAAATCCCCGGGGTTCATGGCTGCTCTCCTCAAACATTTCCTTTTCTCTCCAACACCGCGCGGACAATCAGCATGCACCTGGACAGCCTGGATCACAACCACCTACGTCATCACCACCCTCTTCTTCACGTCCCTGACTACAGAGCACATTCAACCCAGGTACCCTCATCACCACTACTCTTAGGTCTAGTAGCTCCCCCTGTAGTCTGGCTCCCCCTGCAGTCTCAACAGTTGTCCACACGTCAATTCCTGTCATCATCAGAAATAGAAATAATAACAAACCCCGGGGATTACAACGGCACCGTACTGTTTTTAACATTCCCCTAAAGCGGCATGATGAGCGCACGTTCAGCACGGATATTAAAATGGCTGTGCTGAACGTGCGCTCTCTATCTAATAAATCTTTTATCATACACGACATCATTTTAGACAATAACTTGGACTGTATTCTCCTTACAGAGACATGGCTCGGTACCGATGCACCCTTTGTTCTCACAGAGGCCTCCCCACCAGATTTTAACTTTTTATTTTCTTCTAGGGAGTACAGAAGGGGGGGTGGGACTGCATCGATTTTTAGTAATAACATGGTTTTAAAAGAGGTTTCTTTTAACAGTTATACATCCTTTGAGCATCATGCCTTTGTTTTTAGCAGCCCACCCATCCTGTGCATGACAGTCTACAGACCACCCCGTTACTCCTCTGTTTTTATCAGTGAGTTTTCAGATCTGCTCTCACTCATTCATTCAACTTATAATAGGATTTTAATTGCTGGCGATTTTAACCTGCACCTGGAAATGGCTACAGATTCAGTGTCTAAAGATTTTTTAAACACTTTAAACTGCCTTGGTTTTAAGCAGCATGTAACGCAGCAGACCCACGCCAGGGGGCGCACTCTCGATCTCATTATTACCTATGGCCTGTCCGTGGGTGCGCTCTCTGTCGTGGATCTGGCTGTGTCTGACCATTTCTGTGTGTTTTTTAACATCGCCAGTTTTAACCAGCAGGTGGCCCCTCTGAGAACAGTGAGGAGACACTACTTAACTCCTGAAGTGGCTGACAATTTTATTCACATTTTAGAAAGCACTCCTGCAGCTATTTTACCAGCTCCCTGTGATTTTATTGTCAACAATTTTAACAACAAAATTAAATCAACACTGGACTCAGTTGCTCCACTTTTAACCAAAAAAATGAAAACAAAACCTAAATCACCATGGAGAACTGGAGACATCAGGGAGCTGAAGAGAGGCTGCAGGAGTGCAGAGAGAAGATGGAGAAAATCCAAGTTAACAGTTCACTACCAAACCTTCTGTGAACACCTCAAATCATACATTAGTGCTGTCAAACATGCAAGACCAACCCATTTCCAAAATCTCATCACCAATCATAAAAATAACCCAAAATTCCTCTTCTCTACAATTGATCTTTTAACCAATGAAAATTTGAACAGATCCTCCTTTCCGAGTGACATTTTATGTGAGGACTTTGCAGACCACTTCAGGAGTAAAATCAACGACATCAGGTTGAATCTTTTACCCAAACAGATTTTAACTGTCGACTCACCTGGGTCGTTGATTTTACCTGAGGAAACACTGGAGAGTTTTGCCCTGGTTAATGCGAGGACGCTTAGTCGAGTTTTCTCCCAGGTAAAGCCCACAACCTGCCTTTTAGACCCAATTCCCACACCATTTTTTAAATCATTTTATGGCTTCTTTGAGGAACAGCTGCTGTACATTATGAATTGCTCTCTTCAGACAGGTGTTTTTCCCACTTCTTTTAAAACGGCGGTGGTGAAGCCCCTTCTGAAGAAGAGCAATTTAGACCCCAATGTCTTAAGCAATTACCGGCCTGTATCCAACTTACCGTTTTTAAGTAAAGTTTTAGAAAAACTTGTTTTTAACCAAGTAAATTATTTTTTAATTCAGAATAACATTTTAGAGAAGCATCAGTCTGGTTTTAGGATGAATCACAGTACAGAGATGGCTCTTTTAAAGATTTTAAATGATGTCAGGTGCAATTTAGATAACCATAAACTCACTGTCTTGGTGTTACTGGATCTGACTGCCGCCTTCGATACAGTAGACCATCACATTTTATTAAATAGACTGAAGCACCAGGTCGGCCTCTCTGGTACTGTTTTGAAATGGTTTGACTCTTACCTGACTGATCGAAGCTTCTTTGTAAGTTTGGATACATGTTCCTCAGGAACCCATGAGATAAAGTGTGGGGTCCCCCAGGGGTCAATTTTAGGTCCAACTGTTTTTAATCTTTACGTGCTGCCCCTGGGGGATGTCATCAGGAGGCACGGCATCAGCTTCCATAGTTATGCTGATGATACCCAGCTGTACATCGCCGTGTCTCCTGATGACACAGGGCCTATTGATGCCCTTTTTAACTGCATTTTAGATATAAAGTCATGGATGGCAGAGAATTTCCTACAGCTCAACCAGGACAAAACAGAAGTTTTAGTCATTGGCCCTGAAGGCCAGAGAGAGAAACTTTTACCAAAACTTCAACATCTAAAATCAACAAATTCTGTAAAAAACCTGGGTGTAATTTTTGACTCTGAGCTTTCTTTTATTCCACACATCAAGAACATAACCAAGATCTGTTTTTATCATCTCAAAAATATAACCAGAGTCCGCCCGTTTCTCTCTCAGGCCAGCACGGAGGTGTTAATGCATGCTTTTATCTCTTCTCGTTTAGATTATTGTAATGCCCTGCTCTCTGGTCTTCCCAAAAAGACAATTTCCAACCTACAGTTAATACAAAATTCAGCCGCACGAGTGCTGACGAGGACCAGAGGGCGGGAACATATTACTCCAGTTTTAAAATCGCTGCACTGGCTCCCCGTGCGTTTCAGGATCAATTTTAAGGTTCTTTTACTGGTTTATAAATGTTTTTACGGTCTCGGGCCTTCTTATTTATCTGACCTGTTTTTACCGTATCAGCCCTCGCGGACCCTGAGGTCCTCTGGCACTGGCCTTTTAACCATACCAAAAGTCAGAACTAAGACACACGGGGAGGCGGCTTTTAGTTATTATGGCCCCCGATTGTGGAACAGCCTGCCAGAGAATCTCAGAGTCTGTTGATACTTTTAAAAAGAGGCTTAAAACCCACCTTTTTAATCAAGCTTTTAATTGATTAATCGACTTATTTATTCCTTTATTATTTATTGTTTTATTGTATTACTGTATATCTTATTTATTCTTTTAGTCAAAATACTTATCATATTTAATTCTTAACTTTTTATGTTATTTCACTAATCAATTTTATGTTATTTTATCTCTCTTCTTTTCTTATATTTTTATTGTTGTTTTACTATGATTGTTTTTAACTCCAGTGTTTCCTCATGGGGGCTCTCCACACTGGGAGCTGCTCCTGGTCCACTTGTGGGGCAGCTGCCCGGGGACGGCTTTGCCTGCATGGCCAGAGGCCCCTGCACTCGTCTCTGTGCGGGGCGGGGAAGTCCCTGGCTGCGCTCCTCGTGGGCTGGGAGCCCTCCTCAGTGTTGACGGCCCCCAAAGGTAGCTTATTCCTTACCTCAGTCCTCGGTGCTCAGCCATGTCTCTCTTTCTTCCTTCTCTTTACAGCTAGTATGAATGTGTGTGTGCAGGTGTGTGTGTGTGTGTGTATGTTGATGTCTGCAAGTGTGTGTCTGGATATGGCTCTGTATTTTTTTTTTTTTTGGGGGGGGGGGGGGGGTTGTCTCTGTTCTTATGCTGTTTTTAGCCTCTGTGAGGCACTTTGTGTTGCTCTAAGTATGAAAAGTGCCTTATAAATAAAGTTTGATTTGATTTGATTTGATTTGATTCAGAGTAAATATTACAAAGAACGAGCTATAAGTGTATCAAGTGTCGTTATTCACAGCAGAAAAGGGTCTCATGTGGACAGCAGTAAAAGTAGCTATGGCCCGGTGGATTTCCTTTGTCCTCTTTGAATCATGTGCTAATGGCTGTCTTAATGACCCAGGTAAAGTCTGTAGCATGTGTGCTGCTTGTTGTTTCTGTCTGGTTCCACTTGTTTTAACACCGGGATGATGTCGGCGTTTGTTGTTTTCCCCCGACGTAGTTTAGCATCGTGTTGCACTTACTCCTGTTACTCCAACATACTGTTGTGTTTTTGTCCACGACACGCTTACCATCAGGGTCATACTTAACACGGAAGCCAAAGTAGTCCCAAACGCCAGATCTGAATGATAGTGGAGGGTCTTCAGTTTCAGCTGAAGGTAAAGCACTCTCCATGTAGCAGCGCCCTTGCGTTTGTAGCTTCTTCTGTCTCAGCCATAACACGGCCATGGTCCCAGCAGCGTGACTGAATGAAAGGGGAGGTGCTGCGCGCGCAGCTCAGCGGATCTGTGCTCGACAGTGCAGCCCAGAGTAATCAAACGCAGATTCACTGAACTTTCAGCGCACAGCGCCTCGTCAGAAATTGATCAAATAAATAAATACATAATAGCGTATCGTTCGGTTCAAAGGCGTATCGAACCGTGGCCACTGTATCGAACGGTTCAATACAGATACATGTATTGTTGCACCCCTAATATACATATAACAGACCACAGCCTGCCCATTCCCTACAAGTCAGAAGTGTAGGTTATACACTGTGATTAAATAATGTATTGCATGCTATATATGTGCATTCATGTGTAAATAAATCTCTGGAAAATCAATTAAACCCTCTGCTATGTTCAAAAATAACAACATTTAGGACATTAAGAGGTAAAAGGTGGATTTGTCAACGCCATCAGCTTACATGTCAACTCTGTCAGATGTAGAAACTGACAGAGTTGACGTCTGACGGAGTTGATGTAGGGGCATGCATTTTCCCTTGTAAATATGTACTGTACACAGCAGCAAGCTAATTTTCCCTCAGCTGTTAGCTGTCTCAATAACCTGTCTGAAAAACTTAAATTCAATCCACAATGATTTAAGAAAATGCACCATAATGGAGAGATGGAGTTGACATGATCCAGCTGTGACCATAGGAATATCGACATTGTTGGTCTAAAATATCAAAAAATGTAAAAATTTACCAGAGCATGTGTGGTAGTGTTAAATTCAGCACAGGCAGGAAGATGACAAAGGGTACTCGGGGGCATTTCTGACCATGCTATTCCCTGATTTAATTAGGTTTTATAAAAAATCTGACGGAGTTGACAGAAACTAAGGACAAAACTTCAATTGGCAGATATTTACTGAAAATATTATTTGACGGTCACTTAATACATTGTTTTATAAATGAAAAGCCATTCTTTTTAATTTGATGTATATTAATATACAGTTGTCAATATTTTCGAAAGACTTTTGGGCTAGTCATTACTATGACTTATTGCTGAGGACAAGATCGATAACATGGACCTTTTAACCTCAGATGAAAGTTTCACATAAATTTCCCCCCCAAAAATACACATTTTTGCAAAAAAGTGTTATTAGTAAACAAAGTTCATTTTGATTTACCCTTTAATGTGAGTTAATCACTGTGATTTTCTTGATTTTTGATATAAATCAGACTTTTCACCGTAGGACATGTTTTGTCCCAACTCTCAAGAATCAGTGAGCTAACATTACCCTACTCCTAAAACCAGGAAAAGACTCCACACTTCCATCCAGTTACCGGCCAATTTTGTTAATAAACGCTGACTTCAAAATAATTTGCAAAGCTCTTGCCAAAAGATTAGAAACAGTAACTCCTCTTATCATACACCCTGATCAAACAGGCTTTATAAGGGGCAGACATTCCTCCACTAATATGCGCAGACTAACAAATCTGATAGATTATGCCACCTCACACAAACTAGAATCCACAATCATCTCCTTAAATGCAGAAAAAGCATTTGACCGTGTTAACTGGAAGTTCCTATTTGCAACATTGAACAAATTCGGATTCGGTCCATCTTTTATTGACTGGTTTAAGATTTTATACAGTGACCCAAATGCATGCGTGAGGACAAATGATCAAACTTCTCCAAGCTTCAGTCTACAAAGGGGCACCAGGCAGGGCTGCCCACTCTCCCCCTCACTTTTTGCTATCTTTATTGAACCCTTAGCAGCTAGTATTAGACAAACTAAAGAAATTAAAGGTATTTATGGCAATAGTATAGAACACAAGACTAGTCTTTATACTGATGATGTATTACTTTTTCTCCAGAACTCACAAACATCTCTCTCTCATACAATCACATTCATTGATAAATTCTCATCAGTTTCAGACTACTCCATTAACGGGTCTAAAACTACTGTTCTACCTATCAACTGTACGTTTCAGAATATTCCAAATATTACATTACATTCAGGGAATATTAATGATGGTTCTACCTAGAGTAAACTATCTGTTCTCAATGATTCCCACGAAACCCCCTTCCAACTGGTTTAAAACCTTAGACTCATTCATTAATAAATTTCTATGGAAAGCCAAACCACCGCGTATTAGTTTAAAAACTCTACAAAAGACTAAAAACAATGGTGGTTTAGATTTGCCCAATTTTCACCTCTATTTCCTAGCAAACAGATTACAATACAGATCAAAATGGCTAAATCCCAATCAACTAGATGAACCATGGCTTGATGTAGAGCAAGTTCCATGTAACGACCTGTTATTTCTAGTCTGCCATTTATAAGCCCATCGGTAAGGTATCAGAAATGTTTTAAAAGCATCAACATTAATTCCACTCTGACAGCCTGGCGGGAGTTTCTGAAATTCACCAAATCTTCACTCGTTCTGTGTAAGCTTTCACCCATCTGGAACAACCTAGACATCCTGCAAAATAAGAAAATGACAAACTTTCCTTAGTGGATTAATAAAGGGATAAAGCATCTCGAACATATTATCCAAAACAGAAAATTCATACCATTCGAGGAACTCACTGTGCAATATGAAATCAGCAGTACCAAATTCCTAGATTACCAACAAATAAAATCCATAATAAGCAAGAAATATAATACCAACCAGCTGGACTTACAACTCCCTGCTCAGGAAGCAGAATTTATAAATCTCAAAGCCCCAAAATTGTTATCAAAAATCTATAGGCTACTGATCAAGACAGAAGATTCAATCTCACTCCCAACACTCAAGTGGGAAACAGATTTATCTAGTAGTTTTGATAATAACTTTGGTCTCAAGTCTGTTCAAATACATTCAAAATGACTAAAAATTCAAATCTACAACTTATACAGTACAAAATTATCCACAGAATCCAGTACACAGGACAAAGGATGTTCAAGATGGGCCTAACGCAATCAAATATTTGTTCACATTGCACCAATAACATACCAGATGACTATTTACATGCTGTGTGATCCTGTACACCAGTTCAGAAGTTTTGGCTCTGGGTGTGTGAGGACCTTTCAGTATGGTTCAAGTGTAATATTCCGGCATGTCCCAGACTGTGCCTTCAAGGGAACCTGGATGACACCGTCATAGACACTAACTTGAAACACTTAGTCCTCACTGCCCTATTCATCCCAAAGAAAAGTATTCTCTTAAATTGGAAAAGCAAAAATAAGGTCCTATGGACCTGCCCGGGCTTGCCTCCAGAGGGGCGGGTTGGCGTGCGCCTCTGGCGTCTGCCTCTGGTACTGTTGGGACCATGGAGCCCATGTAGCGGGATGGGATGGGTGGTGGGGGTAGTGGTGGTGGGGGTTCTTGGGCCAATGGGCCTGGGGGTAACCAGCCCTTGGACTGTTGTGTGAATGTCTGTGTATGTCTGTGCATATATATGTGTGTGCGTGTGCAGGTATGTGGTTTGTGTGTCTATGTACTGTATGGGTTTGTGTATGTATGTATATGTGTATGTCCTTGTATGTGAGTATGTGTTTATATGTATATGTATGTATGTATGTATGTGTATGTGTATATGTATGTGTATGTATAGAGGTGTGTGTATATATGTGTATATATGTATATAGATATATATTTATTAGTTCTGTCAGGCGATTAGGGGAATTGATCTGGTTGATCACCGGATTTATGGTTGATTGATTGATTGATCTAGTTGGTCGCGTTTTGGTCTCATGTCTGCTGGAGGTGCCCTGGGTGGGGGGGATTTGAGTTCTAGGATATTATAGAGTTGTGGTGCGTGGCTAATCAGATGGGTGCACTGGGGGGTGGGGATTTGTGGATCTGCATTTTTGTTGTTGGCTGTTGTCGCCTGGGCTTTGTTTGGTTTGGCGTGTGTGCGGGTCCTCCGGCTGGCTGGTGTTGGGATGTTTGTGTGCTGTGGTTGATTGTGATTGATTTTTTTAATGCACTGGTTTCCGGTGTATTTAGTTGGTCTGCTTGGTGCACTAAGGTGACAGCCCTAATATTTATATATACAGTATATAGGTATGTCCCCCTTCTATCTCCAGGATATGGCACATGTGCATTGTCCGGGGAGTGCCGGGCTCTCCGGCTCCTGCAGCCTTCGGCTCTGGGCCTGGAGGGTCCTGGGCCACCCCTGCACCCTGATAGGACTTGCTCCTCAGTTTTAATTGCACTTAGACATCACTACATACTACCTACTACACTACACAACATACACACAGGGACTTGGGGGGGACAGGCCAAATGGTGTATGGTGGGCGGGGCTCTTCAGGCTGACCACCTGGAGGGCGTCGCCTCCAGAACTGTTTGGTTGTCTGCCCCCCACTTTTAACTATTTTTTAACTGCATTGGGAACACAACCATCACCTACTATTGAGCGGGAGAGCTGGGGCAGGGGGCCCTTCTCACACGCCTGTTTTCTGGGTGCGCCCTGGGGCAAGGGGTAGAGGGGACCCACTGGCTTGGGCTGTGGGCTGTCGACGTGGCTGGGGTAGTGCCTTGGGGGTGTCCATGGCCCTCTGTCTTGGAGAGGGGAGAGGGAAAGAAAACTTTGTTGGGTGGATGTGCAGTGCATGTGAGTGCATGAGTGAATGAGTGTATGTCTCTGCTAGGGCTGTCGCTTTGGTGTATTGATTGGGTTGATTGGTTGCGCTGCAAGTTGGTGCATTGGAGGGATTGATCGCGATTGATTGTGGCGCACGGACGTTTTGGTGTTGGCTGGGGGGGCCCGTGCATGGCGGTGGCACGTCCCTTCGCGCATGCGTCTCTGGTTGGACCAGGTGGCGGCGGGGGTGGCATGTTTGGGTGGTCTTAATTTTTTTTGGATTTGTTTATCTGTTTTTGTACTGGATTCTTTGGTGGTGCATCGGGCTGAATTGGTTTGCTGGATGTCCTTGACCTTTTTCTTGTCTTGAATTTGGTTTGTGGGGCACACTTGGAGTGTGATTTGGGTTGCCTGATTGAGCTTGGAGTTTTCTGGGCGGGTTTCCCTGACTTTGGTTTTGTTTGGTTGCCAGTGGAGGTGTGGGTTTGCTGGCCTACACTTCTTGTTGTGTTAGTTTGATTGGTCATGCACTGCGGTTTTGTGATTTCCTGGAGTTCGGGTTCTTTATTTGGGTGCTTTGGGCGGATATCGGATTGAGGTGCGATTGGTTGGATTAGTTGGTTGTAGGTCTGGTACTTAATTGGATTGGTTTTTTTGGTCGTCTGACAGTACAAGTCTCTGCATTTGGTGTATGGGTGCCAGGGGCTTGGTGACCTCAGGCCAATGCTGGCCTCTGGACCTGAAAATATCCGGGGGGGATTGTGCCTGGGTGGGTTGGGGGTCAGAGATGGGGTGGAATCTCCATGGTCCCCGGGGTCTGGCCGGGGGGGCGCTTGGGGCGGGTGCCGGCTGTGGTGGGTGGCTGTCTGGGGTGGTTCTGTCCTCCTGGGTACCGGGCTGGGCCCTCCCTTCGGGGGCGGGTGGGTCGGAGCGCCCATCTCCTGCCCCCCTACACTTGATTGGGGGCCCGGCGTCTGGCGGGGCCCCTGGGCCCCTGGGGCCCTTACCCCGCAGAGTCGGGTGTCTTCCACCCGCTTCTCCTTGCCTCTTTTTCGGTCTTCTCCTTGGTTGACACGCTCCTGGCTCTGTGGCAGGCTGCCTTTGCTCTGGGCTCTGTCGTGGCGGCTGGCTGCATGGCGCGGGGGGCCCTCTCAGTGTACATCTGGCCCCTAGAGGCAGTGGGGCTACATCTGCACGATCACTCTTTTGCATGATCACTAAACACAAAGCACAACTTAATCCAAACAATTTGCACTCTCAGCCCTGCCCTTACAGATGCCGATATCTGTGTGTTTATTTATTTATACATGTGTCTATGTGTATATATGTATATACGTCTACAATTGTTGTTGCTATGCTCATTGTTGCTAACGATCTCTCCAGTTCTTTTCTCCTCAGGTGCTCCTTGTGTTTGTAGTGTCAAAGACCTGAGGATACTTTTTCTTTTCAGGTTCAGTAGCTGGCTGTTTGGTTCTCCTGTTTGTATGCATCTGCTCAGTTATTGTGGTTGTCCTTTTCCGTTTTGTTGTTTCTCTCCCTTTCTGTCTATTTTTCTTCCCTCTCTCTTACACCCTAAAAACTCCTGGGTTATTTCTTCAACCCATATTCTGGGTTATTTGGGTTGGGTTAAAATTATGGGTTGTTTTTTCAGAGAATAACTTATTTTCTGAGGGCAGCACGGTGACTCAGCTGGTAGAGCACGTGCCTCACAGCAAGAAGGATCCCGGTTCGATTCCGGGTCGGGAGGGCCTTTCTGTGTGAAGTTTGCATGTTGTTCCCATGCATGCGTGGGTTCTCTCCGGGTACTCCGGCTTCCTCCCACAGACCAAAAACATGCTCATTAGGTTAATTGGTAACTCTAAATTGTCCTTAGGTATGAGTGTGAGCGTGAATGGTTGTCAGTCTCTCTGTGGCCCTGTGATCGACTGGCGACCGATTCAGGGTGTACCCCGCCTCTCGCCCGATGATAGCTGGGATAGGCTCCAGCCCCCCGCAACCCTGAAAGGGATAGCCGGGTATAGAAAATGAATGAATGAATGAACTTATTTTCTGGGTTACATGGCTAATATGTAACCCAATTCTTGGGTTGTTTTGGTTATTATACCATTGCTGGGTTATTTTTCAAAGTATAACCCATGTTCTGGGTTAGTCGGCCGGAAGAAGAAGAGACACCTCCTCCTCTCTCTCCCGTAGAAGGAGGGCGTCACTGCCCCCCTCTCACCAGCCATTACTTTTCTTACTTTCACACACTCGAATGAACCACCGCTGCTTGCTCCGTTTGGTTGTCATCTGTGCAACATCGTTCAAAGTAAACGAGTCTCAAGTTTGAGAATGTTGAATGACGTTTTTCACATTGCTGACAGTAATGTTAACTTTTTGGTGTCGCTGTTACGAGGAAACAAACGCTAATATGAATGATGACACAAAAGATACGGTTCTTAAGCCGGCTGCCCCAGTGTGAGAATGTGTTGGTTTTAAACAGGATGAACAAGGTGTGAGCTCATAAACACCTACGAGCTGATATGTCGTATTTGTTTGAAAGTAGTGACGACGAAGAAGGGGAGAAGTGCAGCAGAGCCTTCGTCCTGACAGTCAACACTTACTGAGGTGTTTGGTCGGCAGAGATGGGGCAGTGTGTAGGTGGATTTGTGTGTTTTCTTGTCTGTGTATAAGAGTTGGGGAAAAAGGCAGATTTTAATTCCTCATGGCATCTCCATGCACATGTTGATGTGGCACAGAAAGAATATGTGGCTTTTCCTGCTTGACTATAGCTCAGCTTGCTTTCTTTGTGCAGTTAGAGAACACTAAAATAGAAAGATGGCAAAGCTCGTTGTACTATTATGTTGTTCATATGCCCATCCATTGATGAATGACTGATTTCCAGTCAGGTGATTAACACATGACTGAGAGTTGTTTATTTTTCTAAAACTGAATGTTGTTGTTTGACAAACATTTGGAAAATAAAGACGCATTATTCCATAAGGTCCAAGTGTATTGTTTGGATTTTTTATATAGATTTTAATTTGCACATTTTTTAATGCAGTAAGTTTAAGTAACTGTGCTTTAACTGTGTATAATGTAAAACAATGTTTTATTTTATGAAATAAGGAATATTTGCATAGTAACCTGAAGTAAATCAAGCTAGGTTACTTTTGACCCAACTGCTGGGTTAAAAAGGAACCAACTAATTTCTGGATTATATCAACCCGGACATTTGGGTTGTTGTTTTTGACCCAACTTTTGGGTTAAATATTTGACCCAGAAGTTGGGTTATATTGACTACAATGTCGGGTTAACCCAGAAGTTGGGTCAAGTATTCAACCCAGAAGTTGGGTCAAAAACAACAACCCAAATGTCTGGGTTGATATAACCCAGAAATTAGTTGGTCCCTTTTTAACTCAGCAGTTGGGTCAAAAATAACCCATAGTGGGTTATTTTTTAGTGTGTATCTATTATCACCCTAGTCTGGTCAAGCAATAATCTTCCAACTTTGCATTATACGGAGGGGGAAAAAAAACAAAAACACTAATAAAAAGTTTCACTCAAAACTCAAGAGGAGCCTTATATACAATCGGCTCCTCTTGGTAAAGTAAATGTGTTCTGAACAAAATGGCAGCCAGACCATAATTCTGCTGTTGCAATGCTTGACACGACAAGGGGGAAAAAAAAAAAAAAAAAACACTATTCTTTCCCACCCTATTATAACACTCAGAGGCCTAATTAACACCTCGGGATAATATGTTTGAATTACCTGGATTTCCAAATCTCTTATCATTATAATTTGGTTTCTAAAGTCAGTGTGGTTAAACAATTGTACTTTTTTTTCTGTTTCTTACATTGCTAAGCTTGCTTAATTGGACGAATAGGACAAAAGTCCCACAGGACCAAATCATCAGAATCCAAAATACTTATTTATTCCCAAGGGAATATTCTGTTGTTTTAACTAATTTGATGCACAGTGTAAAAGCAACAAATGAAGACAAGGACCTTAAAATAGGACAAAAGTCTATATTTGTATAGAAAAAAGCAACAAAATACCAAGCTCTTTTACACAGTGTAAAAAATGGCAGTGAGGGGGCTCTCAACTAAATCAAAACATGGGATTATGAGTCATGACCAAAGTTTTGTGAAATGAGTAAGAGTAACCTACATTAACCTTAACTTACTTTCACTGTTCTAAACTGAGGTCTCTTTTAATGAAAACTCCACTTGATGAGGTGCATTTCCAAACTCGAAAGCACTCTGAGAGCGCAGACTTCTGCCAGCGCCACAGTCCTCAGCCATATTGTCATTTTGACCATAAATATTAGTCCTACCTTTATTTTTATTGAAAAATTTAGATTCCTTGACCATGAAAACATACCATTAGCAACTGGATTCATAATGATATCTATTTTAGTTCAGTAGTTATTCACAGAAATCACATTTTTCGCCATGGCGGCCAGATGCTGATCCGGATTAAAGGAACACTACACCCAAACAACGATTTGGCCTCATTTTCTACTCACCCTCATGCTGAACAACACTGTGGAGTAGTTTTGGAACATCTAGGATGCAGCCGGAGATCTGGGGGAATCCTCGCTGTCCACTGACATTGATATCATGACTTCGGTCAGAGCCCGAACAAACACTGTCCTTAAAAGTCCACAAAAAGTCCACAAAAAGTCGGCAATATTCCTCCATACTGCTCGTGCGCTGTAATCCAAGTGTCCTGAGTGCGTCCACCATTTACTCGAAACGACATCATTTAGCACATGTTTATAGCCTAAACAGTACTACTCTGCATTTCTATGATACACTTACGGGTGCCTACGGGAGCAATCTGCAATAACTAGGAGCGTAGAACAAGAAATCCCACATTCTGCTGTGAGCGACGGAGCCGTGGACAGACACAAGAGGGGTCAGCAGAATGTGGGATTTCTTGTGTTCTTGTTTCTTGTTCTACGCTCCTAGTTATTGCAGAGTGCGCATTCGTTTGTTTGGTCAGCCGTGGCTCCCGTAGGCACCCGTAAGTGTATCATAGAAATGCCAAGTAGTACTGTTTAGGCTATAAACATGTGCTAAATGATGTCGTTTCGAGTAAATGGTGGACGTTACCTGCTCAGGACACTTGGATTACAGCGCACGAGCAGTATGGAGGAATATTGCCGACTTTTTGTGGACTTTTTGTGGACTTTTAAGGACACTGTTCGTTCGGGCTCTGACCGAAGTCATCATATCAATGTCAGTGGACAGCGAGGATTCCCCCAGATCTCCGGCTGCATCCTAGATGTTCCAAAACTACTCCACAGTGTTGTTCAGCATGAGGGTGAGTAGAAAATGAGGCCAAATTATTGTTTGGGTGTAGTGTTCCTTTAACACCAAAATCGAATCAGTTCTTCCTTTTCCCATGCTGAACATTTCCTGAAAATTCGATCCAAATCCGTCCATAACTTTTTGAGTTATTTTGTTCACAGATGGACGGACAGACGGAAAGACAGACAAACTCTCCCGAAAACATACCTCCTTGGCAGAGGTAACAAACAGACAGCAACACCAGAGTCAGATGATTCTGAGGAGGAGGAGGAGGAGTACATACTGCCTCAGGAAAATCCCTGTTTACAACTAAGGAGACCAAGTCAGCCAGTATCTCAGTCAGAACCACTGACTAGGCTCAGCACTACGGCTTGTGAGTTTCAGCCTGCCAAACAACTAGCAAGGACAGGGCAAAACCAGCAGTCAAATAAACCTGACTCTGTAGCAGTGCCAGCTCCAACACCATCAACAGCACCACCTGTTACACCACAAACTGAGCAAATACAGGAGGAAACAGTGATGGACAACATTGGTGAGAAGGCAGATTAAGAGAAGCAGGTGGACAACAACAAACGTGTTACTCAGCCATCCAAAGAGGAAGTACCATGTATGAGGAGGTCAAACAGAGAAACAAATCCTCGAGAAATCCTCACGTATGACCATCTTGGACAGCCTTCTTATCAGCCCTGGAGGCCAGGAGCCAACATGATGTTCGCTAGTGTACCCTATCCCATGCCATTCTACTCACCTGTTCCTGAGCCCTGTTACTACCCACCACCATTATGGACATGTTAGACTTGTGACACTGACCTGAAAGACAAGACAAATGTTACAAGACTTAAATTGACACCAGGACCTCCAGACTCTTGACTACTAGACCTTGGGTTATTTCTGTTCTAGAGGTCCGGAGACATCTCTTAAAGCATGTAGTGGAGGCAGTTAAGTCAATATTTCAAAGGAATTGTTCGCTTGGTGATACAAGCACCAAATTTGGCACAAATTATGTCCAGGATGTACTTTCTAAGAAAAGTATGTTTTCCAGCTGAACATCCAAGATGGCTGCCGTTGTTCAAGATGGCCGCCATTCAGAATGGGTTCAAACAGCGTTTGACCTATTTTGATGGCCTATACATCGAATTATATGTTTTCGAGTATGAGAAATCCAATTCTGCATTTAGAATATAAAAACAATTGAGTATTGTGATGATAAAATGGGAATTAAATGAAAAACACTCTCTTGATGATGTTTCCGATGGATGTAAAATATGCATGTAGGAGCCATAATGCAGTGTATATGTGTCACGTGGTGTTTGTAGTTGCTATGGTAACCAGCGGAAGTTTGGGTCACGGGACACAGGTGGTGAATGCTAGGTAGATTTAGAGGTGTGCTTACCTGCAGTCAGATGGAGAGAGGGGAGCGGGGTAGCCGTAATTTTTGTTGACCGCAGCGTTTTGCCTTTAAACCGTTTGCTACTGGCTGTGCCTTGATTCGTTCAGTGTGTGTATGATTGCAAATCACTGCTTCATTAAAAGCCACCTAAACTGGATCCCGTGCCTCAGTGTGTCTCTGTGGACAAGGCGGCAGTGCGTCAGACAAGACAGGACCCTTAACTTTCCTCTCAAGTGATAAGACAGGTTTGGAGTCGCTACAATGCATATTGCATTTCAGCAGTGATGTAGATGTAATTTTATTTCTTTTTTTCAAGAAGGACACCAAAAAAACAGAATGGTTGAGTAATTTTCTAATAGATGTGTTCAAGACATTAGTTTCACTTTTGGCTTTTGAGCCAGTAAGCTACTTGTAGGAAAGGCCACGTAGAGGCTATCTTTGTCTCCCCCAGTGTATTTTTTTTTTCATTTTTCTTTATTTTCTATTTTCTTCTTTTTTCTCTTTCTTTTTTTTTCTTTTTTCATTTTAGTTAGCAAACAAAACAGAAAACAAATCCAAGCATAGGCTGCATGTTGTACGATTTTCAGCAACTCAAACATGGCTGGCAATCATGGCTTCTTACAGTCTTCACATTCACAGGCACACAACTGCATACATTTCGGGCCGAATCGATAACATTTGCATCTTCCTCTGCACTCAGTCTTGCAGCCGCATATTTTTTATCTGCTCACAAGTCGCTACAATAGGTGGAAGGTTTGTCCAGAGCACTTGCCAGACCTCACCATCTTTTTTCCAGCCCTAGTTGGCAGGACTTTCGGTCTGCATTTTACACACTGTTGCCTGGTCCCATATGCAGGCAGCATGGAAGGTAGGCTGTTTCACATGCTGAAGAAGGGATGCGCTTGTTGGTGGAATGGCATCATAAGACCTTTGCTTCCGCGCAAACAATTCTAGTCTTGCCTGTTGTGAGATGATCTTGATGAACTCAAGAACTCAGAAGTTCTCCTAGGAAATGCAACCCTGGGCTTAAGGTCACCGTGCTCTCTCTCGGCCTTCCTGACACTGTTTACAGCATCCGCAATCAAAAACCCATTTGGTGCGGGACACAGGACGGACACGTCAAACATAGGGCTTAATACAAGACATTGACCAGGAGGACATAAGACTCACTGCCTTAACGGACAATCGTAAAAGACTGTCTCCTTTGTCTGAAAGTGGGGGTGAAGGACACTCACAGGATGGAGGACAAGACCCCCCTCTGTTTAATGACTTTAACCAAACTGGCCAGAGGTGACCTATTAACCCCTTTATCAGCCTGAGACATTTGCAATTCTTTTAGACATTCCTTCAGCCAGTTCTCTACAAGCATCCCCAAACTCCTCTAAAACCTTGTATACATGTCTGCACTATATGATAACCTGATGTGTTGTGAAATGTATGCTATCTGAGTCCAATCCCGGTGATTCTAGCCCCAAGATAAACGAAACTGAAATTCCTTTCTTCAAACCTAAGCTCCATCTTCCCACAGCAGGAAAACTACGACGGACCAACAGTGCCCCCTTGTGGAAGCACTGGCAACGAACATTCGCAAAAGTAACTGAAGTTACTTTGCATGTAATGAACTGTTTTGACAATGCTTATGTAATGTTTGTATGTTAGAAGCTTCCCGACAAAATAATCAGTATCAGGGAAGTCTATGCAGTATAGCTTGAATAATCTAGTTATTAGTAGTATTGTTACATTAGTATACATATATAAATATATAACCTTTCAATCTTCCTTTTATTTTGATAGTAAGTGTTTGGTATCAAAATATTCAGGATGTGATTATCTTATTGTTGGCGTCGGTTATATTGAGTGATTCCCAAATTATAACTCCCTATTAGTAAACTTAAGCTTATCAAGTTTGTGAAAGCTTAGACAGATATCCGCCCAGCGTGGTCAAAACCACACCCACTTCTAGAGTTTAAAAAGCTGAACGCGGAGCCTAAGTTTTCTGCACTTTAAACTTTAAAACTTCCTCTCTTCTTCTTCCTTCCGTTTTCCCGACGCTTGATTCCATCTTCCTCTCCATCCCTGTGACGTCACTTTGTTCCGCGTCTTCGCCTGCCCGCTGACCAGATTTTTCCGCTGACAAGATTTTTCCGCTGACAAGACTTTTCCCTATTTTGTAAAGTCAGCAATTTTTGCCGTTTTCTAGCCTTGATTCAATTTTTCTTAAAGTGTTCCCTTCCTTTTTAATGAACACTCTGCCACCATCACTTTATTTAATTTAAGAAGTAATTTCGTGTGGCCAGCGAACGTTTCTTTTTGAATTAATAAAAGTAAACTTCTGAACGAGACGAGACTTCTGCCGACGCCGTGTACTCAGCTGAACAGACGAGAGCACCGAGGCTCCAACTCCATCTGCATTCCAGCGCAATCCTTGCCCCGAGATCCTCTGGAGCACCAGACGGGTCCAGACTGCCTTCACCTCAGCAGGCCGCTGTATCCCTCCACACCTGGTGACTTCGGACTCGCGACAGACCAGCGCTACTCAAAGTAAGACCTCTCCTGAATGTTCAGCACCAGACGGGTTGGTGTAATTAGTCTCGCTCGCTCAATCAGATAAAACCCCTTTTTCCCTTAAACGCTTTTAAATAGTCCATCAAATTCCTACCTCAATTCATCACTCAATATAACCAGGTCGAATACAGTTATAATGCTTATTCTAATCCTCACCAAAGAAGTGTTATTTTCTCACCTGAGTTTCATATCATGCAAATGTACTTTTAATGCCTTTTTCTCCCTTGGGAGTGTATTGTTCTGATTATTATTTCATTTCGTTTTAAATAAATTCTTCATAGATTTAAAGTACTGTTTTGGGAGTGTGTTTTGAAAGTCAGACATCCCTGTAACGAAAGCTCTTCCCTTCAGATTTAAGGTTGATGAGAATAGAGTGTGAATTACTAAACTCCAGTCCACTAAAATTAAACTTAACCTGATCCATAAATTAATCAAGGAGTAAAATTTTGCCTATTTTGTATAAATAGGATGGTGCCCCGTTCGAGTGTTTATTGAATAAATCAATAATTAATTTCTACAGTCATAGCAAAATAAGACCAAACAAATTATTACAACATGCCTCATCAACCTTTCCTGTAGTGCTCTGCTTGTCATACATAGTGATGACAAACTTCTCAATGATGTTGAGGGCTGCATCTTCTATGATAACTGGGTACTGGCTGAGCTTTTTGAAGACGTACATTAACCATTGGCGTGGTTGCAGTGCTCATAACTGCTCCCACAGCAACTGCTCTCTCGTCAACGCGCCCACGGCGGAGTTAACGTTATCTGGAATAAACTTAAAACTTATTTTGTTCGACTGTTTTGTGTCAAATAAATGTCACCGCCAGTCAATATGTCGGAAAATGACAAGCTAGGACATTCTTTAGATAATAAACCACAATTCCTGAAGTTATCTTTGGCTTTTAGGTGAATAGTTTGAACTCACTGCTAGCTATAGCAGTGCAAAGATATATATTAACGTTTGATTATTCAATTCAACCATTAAGTGAACATAGTGTAAAACACAACTTACCTTTCACTACAAGAATCTGTCCCTTGAAAAATTGTCCAGTATCCTTGCCCCTAATCCAGTCCACTCTGTGAATATTAAAGTTTACACTGTTAAAGCCTCTGATATCCTCTGTCCAAACAATATCTTTAAGTCCAGCGTCCACAAATTGGATCCATGCGACCGAGATGAAACCAGCAAAGGAACTGGTCAAATCCGGTTGGCTTTCTGTTGCCCTGCTAAAAAAAATAAAATAAAATAAAAACTAAGGTTTTCGTGCTAATTTCAATCAATCAATCAACTTTTATTTATAGAGCACTTTAAATACAGAGTTTGAGCCAAAGTGCTGTACAGCGGGGGAAACCCAAGAAGAGTCAAGAACATAAAGAGTACACCAAATGATAAGATAAAAACATTGAAAGAAATGAAGACAGATGAACAAAGTAGAACACAATTGTGTTAAGGCAGCACAAGCACATTACACACAGACTTCCACAGCCATTATTAGATGAAGTCAAGGCTGAAAACTTAAACAACCACAGAAAGCAGTATGAAGCTGCTATAACAGCCATCAGCATACACTCAGACAGACAGACACAGATGCATACATACACAAGTTCTAACACAAGTGACATGTGAGCAAAAAGAAATATGAAAACTTAATTCAGATAAGAATGAACTCAGGGGAAGGCAAGGGAATAAAAGTGAGTTTTAAGGTGTTTTTTGAAGCAGTCCAGTGAGCCTGCAGATCTAACATGTAATGGGAGGTCGTTCCACAGCCTTGGTGCAGCGACTGCAAAGGCCCTGTCTCCAAGGGTTTTTCTGTGGGACCTTGGTACAGTAAGGAGTCCTTGATTTGATGATCTGAGGGGCCGTGCAGTGCTGTATGGTGATATTAGTTCAGTGATGTAGCTGGGAGCAGTGTTGTGATAGGCTTTATATACAAACAAAAGAATTTTGTAGGGTATTCTAAATTGAACAGGAGCCAATGAAGTGATGCAGTATGGGTGTAATGTGATCCTTTTTACGCCTGCAAAGCAGTCGTGTTATGCATTTTGAACCAGCTGTAGTCGCTGTATTGAAGCCTGGTTGATTCCAAAATACAGGGAGTTACAGTAGTCAAGTCTGGAGGATATCAGGGCATGGATGACTTTCTCCAGTCTTTATGTGACAGAAATGGTCTGATTCTTGATCTGATCCTGAGCTGGAAGAAACTGGATTTGATCACAGAGCTAATTTGTTTGTCAAACTTTAAATTACTGTCAAATATTACTCCAAGGTTCTTTGCATGAGGTGTTATGTATTCTGATAGGTGACTGAGAGAGGGCAGGACGGTGTTAGGGGAGTTTGTGGGATGGAAAACTATGTTCTCAGTTTTGCTGTCGTTTAATTGCAGGAAGTTGTTCGCCATCCATACCCTAATATCCTCCAGACATTTATCGAGGTCTGAGGGACCAGAGTGGCTATGGGGGTGAATGGACAGATAAAGTTGTGTGTCATCTGCATAACAATGAAATGAGATGTTGTAATTCTGAATAATTTTTCCTAAAGGAAGCATGTATATGGAGAACAACAGGGGGCCAAGGACAGAGCCTTGGGGAACTCCACAAGAGAGATCAGCAGGGGAGGAAGAGGAGTTGCTAACTGTGACTATAAATGATTTGTCAGTAATGTAAGATTTAAACCAGTTCAGTGCCAGACCCGAGACTCCTGCCCAGTGCTGCAGACGGTGTAGGAGGATAGAGTGATTGACAGTGTCGAAGGCGGCACTGAGATCAAGGAGGACGAGGACCGAGGAGAGGCCACCATCAGCTGACATAAGAAGGTCATTAGTTACCCTCAAGAGAGCAGATTCTGTGCTGTGGTTTGTGTGAAAACCAGTAAACCAGACTAATAAAGGTTTATCTTATCTTATCTTATCTTGTCTTTATTTAAGCCATCAATAAAGCATGGATATCAAAGTTTTCCCAAAAAGTAAGTACTTATCACTGATTAACAATTAACTCCAGCCCCCAGCTAACAGTAGCTTTTGATTATTGATGATTATTATTGTTATCATATTATTATGTTGAATATAATGTATAGCGGCTAAGCCTAGAACTTAAAGCCACTGAGGGGCTAAACGGGCTAAACTCAATTGACGCGCTGGCCAAACACTGCTCCTCTTCTTCCTGTGCGTTCCAATAACGAAAGTCCAACTTGCAATTAATGAATGGTTTATTTCTCACCATGAAAACATGCCAAAATCCCACAAAAGTGTCCATTTAATCCATACATCTGTCAAAACAGCCCAGCATGTCGGCGTGACGGTCAAAAAACTATACGTGCTCCCACCGTCTAGCACACCTGCTACCTGATGGGCAGCACCGATCTAAGTAGCCCCAAATATGACAGCGACCCCTAGTGGACGACTTAGTGTCCTACACACACACACACACACACACACATGTAATGGCTCTTACATAATGATAATAATACATAAACAATAGTCATCTGCCATCCCTATTGATCTGTAGGAGTCAGGGCAGAGGAGCACAGGGAGTGAGAGGGGAGAGATCTCCACTGGAAAGGTGAGTCAAAGGAAAGAGTAACTTGTGATCAATCAAACTTTATTTGTATAACACTTTTCATACAGTGTTTGTGGTACAAAGCACTGAACATAAAAGACAATATCAATAAATGAAATACAAAGTAGAACATGGCATACAATAAGAAATATAAGACCCACTCATCCTGACCACTCACATAGAACACACACACACACACACACACACACACACACACACACACACACACACACACACACAAAGACATAAAAAAGGAAATTCTGACAGAAAACAGTATTGGAGGATTGAGGAAACACTGTTTTGATTAAAAATGAAGAAACAAAGGAGCTTAGACTAAGATGATTATAAAGTCATGATAAGAAATAAGATAAAAATACTGTAGGGCACGAAAATAAAATAAAATAACATTTGAATAAGTAAAATGGTAAAATGAGATATAACTCTCGATGGGTAGTAAAAACAGCTAAAGCAGAGCAGGTAATAAAATTAGAAGTAATAGATCTGGTCTAAAAAGGAGAAATAAAACAGGTTAAGAGGATTCAAATAAAAAATAATGATAAAAATAAATTATACTAAATACAATCAGCTAAAAGCGAGATTAAAAAGGCAGGTCTGGAGTTAACTTTTGAAAATATGAACAGTAGAAGCTACCCTCATGTCTTAAGGTCGACTGTTCCACACACAGGGGCCATAATAATAAAAAGAGGCTTCTCCATATGTTTTAGTTCTAACTTTAGGTACCATTAAAGACGACTACCTGAAGACCTGAGAGCCCTACTTGGCTCAAATGATAAAAGCAAATCTGATAAATCTGAAGAAGCAAGACCATTAAGAGCTTTTTAGACTAATAAAAGAACCTTAAAACAGACGCCATTCTTTGATTCTTCCCCCAGACAAGTAACTGCTAATTGTGACCATGTGATTAAAAATGGTGTACAAAGTTTATTTGTGTTTTTAAGTAATTAATACTGTAAACATACTCTTACTGTTAATCTATGTTGTTGTAAAAAAAAAAAAAAAAACAGACTGAAACAGTAATAATAAATCATTTCTGAGTCTTTGTTAGCAGTTGGTGAAATGTTGTGGTCATACACTACATTTGCTCACATCCTGTGCATCTCCTGGGGCTGAAGCCCCCCTGTCCCTAAATCCCAGTGACGCCCCTGACTGTGATCAAACTGAATAAACTAAAGGGTGTGAGGGTTGGTGTCAGCCCTCAGAGATGAGCAGGACGTGCTGCTGCTTGTTTGTTGTCACCATGGCCATAGCTGCTATTGAGGTCACCGACGTCATGACCTCTGGATATTTTTCCTGGAAAAAAATACAAACTGTATGTTGAGGTGGAGCCGAGGGAGGGTGATGGAGTGACTCAACGTCTCTTCATAAATGATCTTCATTGACATCTGGGTCATCTGGCTGTATGGGCCTATAGACCAGGATACGAGAGCTTTGAGATAAAGATTGTGGACAGATAAAAAAAAAAAGAGTAGAACGAAGCACAGAGAGAGTTAAAGTGCATTGAAAGAAGAAGATCTATGGAGAACAAGGTACGTGTAACTTGTGTCATTTTTGTGTGTGGACCATTTACGTTACCTGGCTTGGGCATTCGGGGCTTTGACCCCGAACGTTTTTTCAGTAGCCCCCCGGATATTTCCTCTTCATAAATATAACATAACCGTACACTGACTGAGCCACTGAAGGAGCTTTAGTTTTCCATCTTCAGTAAATGCAACACGTGCGTTGTATCAGAGAGGAGCTGCGTGAAGCATCTATGTTTGAAAACTCTGCAGAGGCTTCAATCTCCTGACTACGCTACGGAGAACAGGGAATAACATGATCCTTTGTATTTGCTGTATTTCGCAAAATCTGAATATGTGAATATCTTTCAAATTACCCAAGCAAATGTTTCCGAGTTTGATCTAAAAGATGACTTAATTCTCGTAATTTTTCGACTTTATTCCCTCGTAAATTTACATTTTTTCTAGTTTTCAACGTGGAAATCCTCCGTCGTGCCTGACTGCCACTACCCGAACAGATAAATAACAATTTAAAATCATTGTATTCTTACAAATTACGTGAAATGTTGTGTGTTGTTATCAATCAGTCAATCCATCAGTCTTTAGGTGCGGTGAAACTCCTTGAAGATCGGAGAGCCTGAGCGTAAAGACGCAGGGACAGTGTTATCTCAGGACACTTTACAATACAGTTATAATTAAACAGTGTCTTGTTGGCCCACGTCACACGGTTTTTAGAGAGCACAGCAATTTAAAAAGTATGAGTCCACCTTTTGGTTAAAACTCAGCACTCCTGAACAGTCCAGCTCTTTTTTAACTTAATTTTTCTAAATTCATCCTGAGGTTTCTGCATCACTTATTCTCCATGATATAAGAGCAATCTGTAAAGGATCAAGCTCCAAATGCAGTCTACAAGTGCATGGGTTCTCAACCTGTGGGTCGAGGCCCAAAAGTGGGTCTCAGAGCTGTATTCAGTGGACGGTGTATAAATCATGAGGCAAGTTTGTCTTCAGTGTTCAGAGTCTTTAAGGAGACAACAAAGTTTATTTGATTTGACTCTGCTGTGCTGTAACAAGCACATATTATCTGCTCTCTCAGGATCTTGATGTTTCCTTCTCATGTTGGCACAGACATGAGGATTTTCCTATGATGAACCTTTGACTTGAGATATCAGGAAAACAACCAACATGAATGTTCTGAATGGATCTGTGTGATGAATGGACCAGGGCTCTCAGGGCTCTCTATTACTGAAGCTTTATTACATTTTATGCATCAAATGTGTTTTCTTTAATCTGAGGTCCAAACTGCCACGATATTTCATGAAACAGATTTAAGTGGTTAATCTTTTTGAGATTTGATGTTGACTGTTGAGATGATCGTTGTTTGTCAGAATAGAGCAGTAAGAGCCGACTCTTCACTCTGTTTTATCTGAAAGTGTCAAACATACTGGAACTGTTTTCTTCCACTTCTTATATCAGCTAAGGGAAATCTTTTTAAACATTTACATAA